>OY856412.1:764630771-765110771 GCA_963693085.1 Alisma plantago-aquatica | reverse complement strand
CCTTTAGGTCAAGAGTTGGCCACAAATATGGTTTTGCAATAATTGCCTAAATCATATAGTCAGTTCATCGAGTCTTATCACTTGAGTAACATGGCTAGACCAATGATTAAGTTTCTTGACATATTTATAGATGTCGAAGCACAAAAGAAAAAAGACAAATCCATGATGGGGATCAGTAGAATAGAGTCCAAGGATAAAAGCAAACCAAGAAGTATTCTAAGGCTAAGCTGAAGTTTAAATCTTTTGCACTTAGAATAAGGAGAAGGATGAGGAAACCTAGGAAGATGAAGAAAGGGATAGAGATCTCTACTTCATGTATATACATAATTGAGATTAACTTTACTACTTTTTCAACTTGGGTACTAGATACTAGATGTGGATCACATATTTGTTCAAATGTGAAGGATTTGAAAAGAAGTAGACCTGTAGCAAAAGGTGAGGTTGAACTGCGCATTGCTAATGGAGCAAGAGTTGTTGTCAATGTTGCTAGAACCTATGAGTTACCTCTACCAAGTGGGCTTATAATAGAGTTGGAAACTACTATTATGTACTTGCGATAAATTGGAACATCATATATGTATCTTGTTTGGACAACAATGGATTCAAATTTCTTATAAAGAATGGTCGATGTTCTATTAGTAAAGGTGGGATATTTTATGGCAATGCCCCAATGTCGTATGGTCTATATTTGATAGATTTAGAGACAAGTGTATATAACATAAATACCAAAAGACAAAAACTTGATAACTCATACCAAACATACCTTTGGCATTGTCGTCTAGGGCTAATAAATGAGAAACACATATCTTGACTCTATAAAGATGATTATATAGACAATTTTGATTTCGAATCAATAGAGGAATATGAGTCTTATTTGTTGGGAAAGATGACAACACATCCCTTCACTCGAAGCAGTGAGAGGGAGAGTGATCTATTATGACTCATATATACGGATGTATGTGGCCCTTTTAGAACAGATACTAGAGGTGGTTATCAATACTTCATTACCTTCATTAGTGACTTCAATAGGTATGCTTATGTTTACTTGATGAAACATAAGTCAGAAATCCTTGAACTTTTCAAGGATTTCATGAATTAAGTACATAACAAACTTAGCAAAAGTATTAAGGCACTTTGTTATGATCAAGGTGGAGAATACTTAAGCCAAGAGTTTGAGGACCTTCTGTGAGCCTGTGGTATCATATCACAATGGACTCCACCTGGAACACCACAACACAATGTTGTATCAGAAAGAAGGAATCACACATTGCTAGATATTATGTGAGCAATGATGAGTTTTTCTGATCTTCCGACTTCCTTATGGGGTTTTGTTCTTGAAACCATTGTGTTTACACTAAACTGTGTACCATCTAAATCAGTTCAAAAGACACCATATGAATATGGACTGGGAAGCATCCCAAAATGCCTTTTATGAGGATTTGGGGATGTGAAGCTTATGTGATGAAAATGTTTCCTGAAAAGCTTGGTCCTATATCTAAAAATCTTATTTTGTTGGATATCCCAGAGAAACTAAGGGATACTACTTGTATAACCTAATTGAAAACAAAATATTTGTTGCTAGAGATGTTGCATTCCTAGAAAAAAAGAATTTATTTCCAAAGGAATTATTGGGAGGAAAATAGAACTCGAAGAGGTTTGAGACCAAAAAGAAACATTGGACCAATATATATACAAGAGGAACAAGGAGAATCACAAGTCATTGTGGAATCTCAAGTTCCTCAAGTAACACATATACCTCGGGGATCTAGTAGCACACACCTTGATCATGAAAGATTTGGTTATCTTGTCACTCAAGAAGGCTAAGCTGGTCATAGATGATGAGCCAAAAACCTATCTAGAAGCTACTAAGGGATCAAAGTTTGAGAAATGGCTGGAAGCCATGAGATCTGAGATGGAATCCCTGTACACCAACAAGGTATGGACCTTGGTGGATCCACCTGAAGGGGTGAAATCCATAGGGTGCAAATGGGTCCTCAAGAAGAAGACTGACATGGATGGTAAAGTACAAACCTATAAGGGAAGATTGGTTGCAAAGGGTTTTAGACAAGTTCAAGGTGTTGACAATGATGAAACCTTTTCTCCATCTGCCATGGTTAAGTCTGTCAGAATCATGCCTGCCATTGTGGCTTATCATGACTATGAGATTTAGTAGATGAACGTTAAAACTGCATTCCTTAATGGGAATCTTCTTGAGGATGTGTACATGACACAACCTGAGTGTCTAGTAAATCTAAAGGATGCAAATAAAGTTTGTAAGTGATAACCTCCAACTTTGATGATTATCTCAGTCTTTTTCTTTAGTTTTCCACACTCTTTCTAAATTAAATATATACATCATCCCTAAATTTACCCTCTTATTATAAATATATTATCAGACTAACTTTTCCCTTTTATATATGCAGAAAAACACAAAAAAATATCATAAAAGACTAACTCAGCCTCAGACCGCATGAAGCCAAACGGTCCCGAGACCGCATTGAGTCAAATGGTCCCAAGACCGCATGAAGCCAATCGGTCCCAAGACCGCATGGAGTCAATCGGTCCCGAGACCGCATGGAGTCAAACGGTCCCAAGACCGCATGAAGCCAATCGGTCCCGAGACCGCATGGAGTCAAACGGTCCCAAGACCGCATGAAGCCAACCGGTCCCGAGACCGCATGGAAGTCAATCGGTCCCGAGACCGCATGAATTCAAACGGTCCCAAGACCGCATGGAGTCAAACGGTCCCAAGACCGCATGGAGTCACACGGTCCCCAGACCGCATGAAGCCAAACGGTCTTGAGGTCCAAACGGTCTTGAGATCCAAACGATCTTGAGGTCCAATCGGTCCCGAGACCGCATGGAGTCACACGGTCCCGAGACTGCCTGAAGCCAAACGGTCTTGAGGTCTAAACGGTCTCAAGATCCAAACGGTCTCGAGGTCCAAATGGTCTCAAGATCCAAACGGTCTTGAGGTCCAAACGGTCTCAAGATCCAAATGGTCTTGAGGTCCAAACGGTCTCCAAACCGTTTGGACTTCACTTAAGACCTATAAATAAGACCCCAAGGGTCCTCAACCAGGGGGAAGTTTCAGACGTCCAAAGGCTGCCTCAATCACTCCAGAGCACTTACGACTTCCATCCTTCGCCCTGGGGCTGCCGGTCTGAGACCCATACTCCATCTCAAAGCTTCTTTCTCTCTCTCCGCCAAAGAAGGTGGGAAGAGGGAGATGTCATCATCGCACAACCTGTGAAGCTGGTTGATCGTTTCTCTCTCTCAAAGGGGTTGACTTTCCTCTCTCCTTTATGGGGATGATGCACTCTCTCTCTCTTCTTTCCTCCTTCTCTGTCCTAGTCATGAGTGAGTAGTCTCTTTCACCAGGGTGCGGTGAGTAGCCCCGCTACCCATGTTTTCATATCATGTAAATGTAATCAATAATTTGTAATATAGAGTTCTTATCTTTTCAGTTCGACATCAAATGTTTAATGAATGCATGTTGCTTGATCTCCAACTTGTGTTATCCTTTATCTTTTAGTATGAATTGTCTACGTTTGTACTATTAGATTTGAAACTCATTTGTATGTTGGTTCTTGGTGCATGTATCCACCATGCATCTGTTTCGGTATCTAGAAGTGTTTCTCAAGAAGTGGAGTAAACTCACTATCATTTGTTACACTTTCATACTATGAAATGGAAGCAATTGATGTATGAAAGTGCAACCTTGGTAAGTCGAGAAACACACTTTGTGAGGGGAATGATGCAAAGTAAGTGACCATTTGATCGTGAATGGTTGGCGTTGCAACATTCCCGCACTTCTCGTAGTTAGTTCTCCAAAAGGAAACTAAGTCTACAAAGATACTAACTGACTAGACTCTTTTTGCAGGTTATGTTTTGCTTTGCATGTACTGATCCATGTGTAGTAGCGGTGAAAAACCGATCACACCCTAGTGACCTTTATCATAGTTTAACCCCTTAGATTTACTTGCTTTCTTTACTTTGTATGTTCTTAGTTTAAAACAACAAAACCCAACTTTCGATTTAAGTACCTACTAGTAAGTGATTAAGTGAAATTCTAACATTTTCCATCTTGTTGCTTGCAACAAGACCATTGTCCTGAGGATTCGACCCTTAACTATACTACGATAAGACTTCCACGTATCTTAGCATACGTGGGTGGAGTTCTTTATCTAGTATATGCAAGGCTAAACCTAAAGACTTACTATCTTTAGGATTTTTAGTTGGTGCACACAATTCCACCTAAGTGGAAGATCCATCAAAAATTGGCGCCGTTGCCGGGGACAACGGAACGTTGTAATTTCATTTAGTACCTTCCTAGTTGGTTAGGATTTTACACTTTCTTTTTAAATCATAAGTCTATATCTTCTTGAAACCATTATATCTTTACCATTATCTAAAGGTGTTTTCTTTTCTCTACTCAGGTAGAAAACGTGTATGCGATCATCGCATAATCTCGGATTCTCCCCTGATCCGGAGTACGACTCTGAGGTAGAGAGAAGTTTCCATCGCCACATTCGTCTCAATCGCCAACGAGCCAGGCAAATGGCCGACGATCAACGCCAAGCTGCTTTGGTGATGGAGAGGGTAAACGCCGCTATCGCCGCTCAACGGGCACAACTCATCGTGGACACTCGTACCCAAATCCAAGCAGAGATTCATGCGGAAGAGCAAGCCCGCATCAGAGCTGAAATTGAGGCAGCAACCCAAGCTGCTCAGTTGGAGTTAAGGAACAAGCAACTGAGGGATTATGCTGTTCCAAAGAACAATGAGGATAACCACCCAATCCGACCTCCGATTATCAATATTCCCAACTTCGAGATTCATACCCAGTGGATCCAGATCATGCAAGGTATATCTTTCTCCGGAGGTTCTGGAGATGATTGCATGGATCATCTGAAAAGGTTTAAGGCACTGTGCCGTCTGGTTCCGCAAGCCAGAGTCACTTTTGATGCGATAATGCTTCATCTTTTCCATTTCACTCTGTCTGGGAGGGCCCTGAGTTGGTACAACTCACTCGGCAGGGAACCCATAATAACCACCTGGGCTCCCCCAGAGGAAAAGTTCTTAGAGATTTCTTTCCCCCCTCACTGACTTATGAGATCAGAGGGTAGATCAATCACTTCTCTCAGTTACCCGGGGAGTCTCTTGCTGAAGCATGGGAAAGGTTTAAAGAACTTTTGTGGAAATGTCCCCATCATGGAATCTCCCAGAACCAATTGATAGAAACCTTCTATCGGGGAGTGAGCGATGATATCAAACAATTTTTGGATTCCTCATTTGGAGGAAACTTCATGAGAAAGAATTATGAGGATGCCTGGAAAATTGTTACACTTGGATCTGAAAACCAGTCCAACTGGGGACGGTCAGCCGGTAAAAGTGTCCTCAAGGTCTACAAAGCTGAAGAATCGATAGAGATTAAGGCAATAGCTGAAGCCTTAAAAACTATAGTTCATAAACAACAAGCTCTCGAGACTTCTCTCGGAGAGTTTGATAAGAAGAAAAATCCTTTGGTTCAACAAGTCAACGCCGCCACAGGGACCTGTGAGGCCTGTCATGCTTCTGACCATACGACCCTCTCATGCGGAATGCTTTACAATGTGATGATGGATCTGCATCCACCACCACAACCATATGAACCTATTACTGACCAGTCGGAAGAACAACTACCGGAACAAGTCAACTCCATCCACTCTATCCCTGGACAAGTCTACTACAACCCTAATCAGCCAAGGAATCATCCAGGATTTCAATATGGAAACCCTGCGGAAACTACAAATCCACAACATCAGACGCAGGGTGGATCCTCTAGTAGGCTACCACCTGGGTTCCCAAACAATTTCAACCAAAATCAAGGGAATTCCAGGAACAACTTCCCTAGGGCTAACTACCCCATGAACCAATCATCTTGCTACCAGTACACTCATCCTCCGCTCCATCCACAATTGCATACTCAGCAACCTCAGCTGGCGCTACCACCACAACAATCTCAACAAACCCAACAAAAAAGTCCTCTAAAAAACACTCCTTCTCAACCGGAAGATGAAATATCCTTGATAAGGCAGATGCTGTAATCATAACAAACTATGCTCGCTAATCAGCAAGCGCAGCAAAAAGTAGTAGAAGCCCAGCTTGCCCAGATTGCTGCACAATTGAAGCCTCTGACAGGCACATTTGTAGGGCAGCCCGAATCAAATCCTAAGCATGGACAGAACAGACATGAACAGTTGAATGCTGTCACCACAAGATCGGGACACACTCTTCATGAGACTACCAAGATCACTCTAGATAATGATGATACACCAGCTTTTATGACAAATGAGAGCCCGCAACAAGGAATTGAGAAGCCCTCAGAGGGCACAAAGGGCAAAGATAAAGACCGAGTGTCCGCAGAACCTGAAGTTTTGCAATATAAACCAATAATCTCGTATCTAGGTAGACTGCGAGAAACGAAGATGGACACCAGGTTTCAAAAGTTCAAGGAGGCGATGAAGAAACTGTACATTGATATCCTGCTCCTTGATGCTCTTTCCGAGGTGCCAGCCTGGGCAAAATATCTCAAGACCTTATTATCAAGAAAGTACATCACCGAGGAGCAAGAAACTATTAAGCTTGCTCATACCACTTCTGACATCATCTTAAACAAAATGCCAAAAAAGAAGAAGGACCCAGGTTCCTTCAGAATCCAATGTTGCATTGGAAACACATCTACTAAAAAAGGATTACCTGACCTTGGGGCCAGCATATCCATCATGCCTTATTCTATGTGCAAGCGTCTGGGTTTCACCGAATTGCTATCTACCGCAATGACTATTCAATTAGCTGATTCCACCATAACCGCACCTCTGGGGATCATTGAAGATATCCCAGTAAGGATAGGCAAGGATGCTTACGTTCCGTGCGACTTCGTTATCATGGATATTAAAGAAGACTTGAGATACCCGATCATTTTCGGCAGACCTTTCCTCGCTACTGCCAGGGCGCTTATTGACGTCGAAGCTGGCACCATCATTCTTAGGCTCAGAAAAGAAGAAATTCAATTCCGAGTCCTTAATAGTATGAAAGGCCCCAGCATCCAAGAGGAGGTTTTCCTTCTTGACACAATTCAACAAATGTCACAGTTAGAAATATCCGAGCCAGCTGACGAACTGGAGAATGTTCTAATTAATCCGGATGTTGAATTATTTGTTAATGAACTAGTTCAATAGTTTCTGCAACATCTAGAAAAGGCCAAAGAAGCGCCAAAGGCCACTTTTGAAGAACTTAAAGCCGTTACCATTATAGAAGCAGCTGAGCCACCGAAATCCCCTGAAATGAAGACTTTACCCACAAGGCTTAAACATGTTTTCTTAGATGAGGAAAAGCTATGCCCGGTCATCATCAGCTATACCCTTACTGAAGATCAAGAAGTAAGGCTTCTGGATGAGCTGAGGAAGCATAAAAAGGTCATTGGATATAAGATAACTGACCTAACGGGCATAAATCCAGCCCTGTGTATGCACAGACTTCCAATGGTTGAAGAATTCAAGCCCTCTCGCAAACATCAAAGAAAACTGAATCCTAATCTCAAGGAGGTAGTTCGTCTGGAGGTCCTCAAATTACTCAAAGCTGGCATAATCTATCCTATTTCTGACTCCCAGTGGGTCAACCCTGTCCAGGTTGTTCCAAAAAAAGGGGGCACTACTGTAGTGCTCAATGACAAAAATGAGTTAGTGCCTACCATGACTGTAACAGAGTGGAGGATGTGTATTGATTATAGGAAGCTGAACAAAGCTACGAGGAAAGACCACTTCCCTCTACCCTTTCTTGATGAAGTCCTGGAATGCCTAGCTCATCAAAAATATTTTTGCTACCTCGATGGTTACTCCGGGTTTTACCAAATACCCATACACCCAGAGGACCAGGAAAAAACTACCTTCACCTGTCCTTTTGGGACATATGCCTTTAGAAGGATGTCGTTCAGGTTGTGCAACGCACCCGTTACGTTCCAACGGTGTATGTCTGCCATCTTCACCGATTTAACTGAATCCATCATGGAAGTGTTTATGGACGATTTCTCAATTTACGGAGATTCCTTCGACAACTGTTTAATCAATCTTGGACAAGTTCTGCAACGCTGCGAGGAAATGAACCTTATCCTGAATTGGGAGAAATGCCATTTCATGGTAACGGAAGGTGTCATCCTCGGGCACAGGGTGAGTGACAGGGGGCTGAGGTGGATAAAGCAAAAATTGACGTTATCTTGAAACTGTCACCATCGAAAGATATAAAGGGAGTGAGAGCTTTTCTAGGTCATGCGGGATTCTACAGAAGATTCATCAAAGATTTTTCAAAGATAGCAAAACCCATGACCCAACTCCTGACTAAGGATACTGAATTCATCTTCAATCAAGAATGTATGCAAAGTTTCTCCACCCTCAAGAATGCTTTAATCTCCGCACCTATTTTGAAAGCACCGGATTGGTTGCAGCCTTTTGAAATCATGTGCGACGCAAGTGATTATGCTATAGGGGCTGTTTTAGGACAGCGAATTGATAAGAAACCTTACGTTATATACTACGCATCCAAAACGCTAGATGAAGCGCAGAAAAACTATACTACCATAGAGAAAGAATTTCTGGTTGTCATCTATGCGTTTGAAAATTTTAGCTCATATCTGATTGCTTCTAAGGTCATCGTTTATACCGACCACTCCGCCATTCGATACCTGATTCAAAAGCAAGATGCCAAACCCAGGCTCATCCGCTGGGTGCTGATGCTTCAGGAATTCAACTTGGAAATTAAGGATAAAAGTGGAGTGGAAAATGTTGTAGCTGATCACCTCAGCCGTATCAAGGTTGACGAAGAAGATAAAATCCCTATCCGAGACTCCCTACCAGATGACCAGCTTATGAAGGCCACTCATGGTTTCCCTTGGTACACAGATATCGTTAATTATCTAGCCACAGGGATTATCCACCCCTCTGCTTCCCACCATGACAAAAGGAAGTTCCTTCATGACATAAAACAATATTATTGGGACGAACCCTACTTGTTTCACCTTTGTGCTAACAGACTTTTCCGTCGTTGCTTGCCATAAGAAGAAATAACCCCGGTCCTAGAGCATTGCCATTCCGGACCCACGGGGGGCATATGAGTGCTAAAAAAACAGCCATAAAAGTTTTACAATCTGGTTTCTTCTGGCCCACCATATCAAAGGACTCTTATGATTTCGTGAAAGCCTGTAACAAATGCCAATTTTCTGGCAATATATCAAAAAGAGACGAGATACCCCTCACTATGTGGCAGGAAATTGAGATTTTTGATGTGTGGGGGGTAGACTACATGGGCCCTTTCCCTTCATCCTATGGCTTCTCTTACATCTTGGTCACGGTGGACTACGTCTCAAAGTGGGTCGAAGCTGTACCCACTGTGTCCAGCGATTCCAAGCCTGTTATTAAATTGTTCAAAGATATTATCTTCCCAAGATTTGGAGATCCGAGAACTGTCATATTAGATGGCGAGACTCATTTCTTGGAATGAAGTTTTGAAGCCTTACTGAAAAAGTACGGAGTCAATCACAAAGTCGCCACGCCTTACCATCCACAGACTAGTGGTCAGGTAGAGGTATCTAATAGACAATTAAAGGCGATTCTTGAAAAAACAGTGAACAGAAACCGCACTGATTGGTCCACCAAACTTCCTGATGCCCTTTGAGCATACCGAACTGCATACAAAACACCAATCGGAACAACCCCATTCCGTTTGGTGTACGGGAAGTCATGTCATCTTCTAGTAGAGCTGGAATACAAAGCCTGGTGGGCCATCAAACAATTAAATTTCGATCTCAAAAGTGCAGGAGAGAATAGACAACTCTAGTTGCAGGAGCTAGAAGAGCTCTGCATGACTGCCTATCAGAGTGCCAGAATCTATAAGGAGCAGACAAAAATGTGGCACGACGGTCATCTCAAGAGGAAAGATATCGCCGTCAGTAACAACGTACTCCTTTTCAACTCCAAGCTCAAGTTGTTTCCCGGAAAACTTCGAACAAAATGGTCCGAGCCCTTCACCATAAAGCATATTTATCCAACTGGAGTTGTGATAATTGTCGACAACAACGGAGACGAAAGGACGGTCAACGGTCATCGTTTGAAAAGATACTACTCTCCGACAGACAAAATGACAAGACAAACCATAGAAATCAAAGACACCACGCCATCACCATAACAACGTCACAACTTCGTCGAGCCAGCGACGTAAAACCCAGGCGCTACTTGGGAGGCAACCCAAGATTTCAACCTCTTCCTTTATTTCCCGTTCTTTTCTTTACTTTAGGTTTTTTTTATGAAAATATACAAAAAAAATTCATATAACCAAAACAAACATAAAAATAACAAAATGAACATATACAAAAAAAAATTCATATAAACAAAACAAATATAAAATACAAAAATCTGTTTGCCCTTAACCCTCCCAAATAGTCCTGAAACCGTTTGGAGCCAAACGGTCCTGAAACCGTTTGGAATCCAAACGGTCTCTAAACCGTTTGACCAGGGTTTTTTTCAAGTCAAACCCCCGTTTCCTATAAATATAAACCCCCCATCCTTCTCTTCTCTTCGACTCTCGAGTTTACAAGTTTTTGTGCAAGAGATGTTCCATTGCTTTTGCACCCTCTTGCTCCCACGTGTTTCGCCTCCTACGACCTGGTTCCCGTGCTTCTACACGGCAACCTCACCTCCATTCCACCGTCCTTTTCTTCTTCATCGACGCCACCAGCAGCTGCAAGGTAGTCCAGCAACCACGACAGCTTGGCCGGATTTTTTCTCTTCCGCAACCCTCTGTACCGACATTTTCGACTTCAGCGCCGCCGTGGCGGTTCCCCTTCTCCAACGTCGGAGCCACCTTCGTCTTCATTACCGCCAGACTCACCGCAATCCTCTTTATCTTCATCTTTAGTGCCATCGGCTCCTTCTGTCATCACCTTTCGCCGACGACCTTTTCTACCACCGCCTTCATCGCCGGCGTCTCCGCCTTCCTTCCGCCGTTTTCGCCCTCACCAGCTGTAACATGTCATCCCGCCTTCCAAATGGTTCCCAAACCATTTGGGACCAAACGGTCTTCAAACCGTTTGGGGCCAAATGGTCTTGAAACCGTTTGGAACCAAACGGTCTACAAACCGTTTGGGACCAAACGGTCTTGAAACATTTGGCACCAAACGGTCTACAAACCGTTTGGGACCAAACGGTCTTGAAACCGTTTGGAACCAAACGGTCTACACCGTTTGGGACCAAACGGTCTTGAAACCGTTTGGGACCAAACGGTCTTCAAACCATTTGAGACCAAGCGGTCTTCAAACCGTTTGGGACCAAACAGTCTTCAAACCGTTTGGGACCAAGCGGTCTTCAAACCGTTTGGGACCAAACGGTCTTCAAACTGTTTGGGACCAAACGGTCTTCAAACCGTTTGGGACCAAGCGGTCTTCAAACCGTTTTGGACCAAGCGGTCTTCAAACCGTTTGAAACCGTTTGGGACCAAACGGTCTACAAACCGTTTGGGACCAAACGGTCTTCAAACCGTTTGGAACCAAACGGTCCTGAAACCGTTTGGCTTTCCATAATATCTAAAAATACAATATATATATATATATATATATATATAAAACCACATAAATACAAATAAAATCTGAATTGTCTCTAAACATGTCATTCTAACTCATGATCTCTCATTTTGCAGATATGGCATCACCAGCAAAGGAAGCCACCGCTTCTGATGAATCTCCAATCTGGACAACAGAGCAACTGCTAGCAGAACAAGCTAGACTCCAAAAGATCAGAGATGACTTCAACAGGACAGGAAAGACGCCACCTAATATCAAAATGATGCAAGTCCTGTGCGACCTTGATCGCATCGAAAAGTGCCTAGCTGGGGCACCTGAAGAAGAAATTGCAATTTCTTCTGATGACGATGAAGGCTCGGAAGACAGGCCTAATTTCGAGGAAGAATCCCCAGCCGAAAAACAAAAGGGGAAACACAAGGTCCAGGAAACTGCAACTGGACAACCCTCCAAGAAACAGACAAGAAAACAAGTTCACCCTGCCTCTGCTATGGATCAACCCCTTGCAAAACCTACCACCACCATCCATGTTACCACCCCACTTTCCCTCCCATCACCACCACAACACCACCACTAGAAAATCTTTTCATACATACCACCCCCTCCACTGACAAAATCCTAAAACCCACTAAGTACGTCTGCTCCAGCATACTACTTAAAATGGGGATCCATGACCGCATTTTCAAAATGCTAGACAAAGCCAATCTCGCCAGGCTATGTCTAGTACCTGAGCTCTCCTATTCTGAACCCACTACCGAATTCTTCACCTTCCTTACCATAGACCCCGTAGACATCATGGATAGAACACGGGATGGAGGTGACAGAAGGCTGGTCACCCATATCTTCGACAACAAGGTTGTCTTAACAGAAAACATGTTGAACGAAGTTTTGATCGACAACTAGGAGCAGCTAAATAAAGCCAAGGCTGTGGGAACCGAGCACTCTGAGTTCAACAGACACAAATTTTGGAAATCTCTCACCGGGCTCCGCACCTATGATGCTAAGACGTGCAAAGCATCGAACATACATTCTGGATTCGTGCGCACCCTACACAATATTCTTGCCGGCGCACTCTTCCCCAGGACTGAAGGAGGAAACATTATAATTTCGGATCTCTTTGTTCTCTGGTCCATCCTAAATAGAAGGCCAGTCAACATTGGACGACAAATAATCCAGAAATTATCAACTTACACCCTAGGGAAGGAAATATGCATGGGGGGCCATGTCACATCCATCATAAAATACCTTAAGATGGACAGACCCCTACCTTGCTGCACGCAAATAAAGGGCGACATCCTTACCAATGAACAAACTTTGAAGAACTCCTTCATTATCAAGGAAAAGGATGCGAAACTGCATTATGTCTTCTGCCCTACAATCAAGTCATCAAGAACGCTCCTCCCGCTTCCGAAGCTTGCAAACTATGACACAGAAAAGCTCCTCTTCTCTGACGAGGAGATTACACAACTCTTAGCTTCGGTTAAAGCGGCCGACAAGAAAGCAAAAGCGGGACAGATGGAGCTCAGTATCACAGCCCCGACAGATCGACCATCAAAAATACCTGTTAAACGACCTTCCAAAAGGCAGTTGCAGGCACAACAGCTGTCGGGGACACCAACATCAAAGCCAAATCCAGAGGCCGAGACCCTCCATGAAGAAGTCTTAACCACCTCATCAATCGACTCTTTCATTCAGAGTCTACATGACTATCTAACCGCCACCACCACTCCACCTTCCACCTTTCCAACATCTACCACTCCTCCCTTCTTCACCACATCTGCGCAACCATTCACATCCTCTTCTTCACCCCTTTTTCCTTCGGCCTCTCCCTTCTCCACTCCTATGCCTGACTTTACCACTTTCCTATTCCCCTCCACAGTTTCTACCCCATCTCTATCACTCCCACCGCTTTCACCTGAGATACCACCACCTTTCACATCCACCACCACCCCGACACCGCTGGTGACTCCATCCATAGTCACCACGTAGTTCGGGGCATCCTCAGCATCTCTTCTGCAGGGCACTACCACCTCCCACATAGACCCCAGCCACCCCACCCTTCCGCCTCTGGGGTCCCTTTTGCCAATATCGGTGAGGAATTCGGCCGTCAATTCGACGCCGTCCGAAACCTCCTCACCGATCCTTCTAACATTTTACATTCTATTTTTTCTTACGTAGGGAATATCGAAACAGGTGGCCATGATCAACGAGCAGAACAGAGCCTTGCCCAACATCCTCCAAGGGTTTCAGCAATGACAAAATGAGGTGGCTACGCAAGTTGAGCACATCAACAACCACTACAATAACTTGCTGGATCTAGTCCTTGGAGCGATGTGCCAGCAAGAAGTGACGGCAAAGCAAGTCGATGAGATCTCTACGCAGACTCAACCTCTACCCGAGACTCTCCGCGAGCTCCAGCAACAATAAGCACTTCTGAGCACGCGCTTGGACACCATCAACAACACCCTCACACAGCTACTTAATCGCCAAGAGGAGTCAACTAATAATGACATCCAGCAGCTGCGTGCTCAAGTTACAGATCTAACAACACGTCTCCTCTCTGCCGAGGGTCGATATAATGACTCAAAGAATCCCACGATGCACTGCTCGAAACACACGAGCATCTGTAAGTGGCTTTCGATGAGTTACAAGCCACCCATCGGCGGTGCAAAAAGACCGCAAGTAAAAAGCCAGCAGACAAGGCAGTGGCGACAAATATGGCGATAGTGACAAAGAAGAAGAAGACTCTGACTCATCTGCTGACTCGAACAATGATACCACCTCCTCATGTGATAAATCTGATGACGGAGAGGACCCAGGCAATGCAGCAGAACCTTCTCGCAAAGGTTCTGACAAAGGCCACCATGACGGTGAACATCACCCCAAGTCCCCACACAATGATAATGTTAACATGTCATATGGGGACCAATTCCTTGATTATTCCACTCTGGGGTCCATCGGGGAGTCAGCCAAAGATGCGGCTTACGCTGAATTCCAATAATGTATATTAGGAACCAACGCAAGCCCGCCCACAAAAACCGCCCCACCTCTCTCCACGCTCGACATGTCGGCGCCTTCCCCCTGACCAGGAAGAGGTAGAACGAGTAAGCTTAGACACAGATGAAGACCTTGATTCTGCTTCTGACTCAGAAGATGATCTACAAAGCCATGCAGAAGCCCTGGTACAACCCACTTCTCCCCCTCCGCAGGAGCTTCCTCCGCCACCACCTCTACCAAACAAAATGCATGATCTTGATATGGCGACCATCTCCACATTATATGCTCAGGATATTTTTATATTGAACACTATTGTGGATGATGCAAAGGCAGGGGAAGACATCATCTACAATAACACTAAACCAGGCACACGATGATAAGAGAAGACTTCTGCCACATCCTGCGACCTTGGTCCACGATGCCGATGGCAATTTTCCGCGTCCTTCTCGCCAACTGTATAGAAATGTATAGAAGTTCTAAGAGGCAGCAACCCATTTTCAACGCCTCGCCTGCTCTGTCTATTGTCCTTTTATACAAAGACATACGAGCAAAATCAATCGAGCGGCTGCGTGCCGGTTTAGCACGACGGGCACGTTATCTTACCGTGCCCTTTCAAGTCTCAGATCATTGGCTATTTATGATTGTTGAAACCGAAGCTCGGGATGCCAAGGTCTATAATTTTTGCAGCGCTGAGCTACCCGCCGGTACAATAAACTTCGTTGGTGAAGTAGTAGGTGAAGCGCGATGTATACCCTTCCGACTGCTTAAGTTAATTTGGGTTGCGCACCCATCGCTCCGCCAAGACTGGAGCCAACCCTGGTTCCAAATAATAAACCCTCAAGTTCAAGCTGCCGAGGGATCTGGGGATTGCACTTTCTACACCATACGTCACATCCTAGCGCTGAACTAAGAAATCCCTTTTGCGGACCTAATCGCTGAAGATTTTCATTCTTTGGGAGGGCGTTACGCCATGGAACTCATCTGTGATAGAAGGTTATTCACAGACCCAACAATGGCACCAGATGACGTCCCTCGTTACCTTTTTTCAGCTGTCCAACACCCGCAGAGGCGACCTTTCCGCCAAACTCTGAAAGAGTTGGAGAAATCAAAGGACCCGACCTTAGCTACCAAGCAAAGTAAAGGAGACATCGATCCTTTGTCTGCCATAGAACCAACCTTTCCTGACTTCGATCACAATGCTTGCAAAGGTCCCAACGACCTCGAACTACGTCTCATTATGACGCGGCTTTCAGCCGAAAAGGATGAGCTCGTATTCGTGTCTAGGGACATTTTAGTTATGGCAGACACGCTTCAAGAGACTTTACAGTTTAAAGGATCCCTCTCCGTAAGCCTTATGGCTGCTTACCAGTTTCTACTCGGCCAAAATAACCCCACTACATATATGGCATCCCCGTACATGAAAGATGATCTTCTAAAGCTCAAGAACTTCAGCACAACTGAAGCACTAATCTCCTTTCTACAACACACAACGCCGAAGTTCATCATGTTACCCTTCCTTTATCATGAGCACTGGATGCTCCTGGCAACAAACCTACCAGATGGAATAACTACAATATATAATAGTTCTGATAGCCAGTACAATCCATGACAGAAGAATTATGTCATGACACCAAGGACGCCAACAGAGGTAGTGGTGAAGGAATGCGTTGACAAATTAATCTCCTTTCTAACTCAGCACACAAGGGCTTATGACAAAGAGCATTTTCATCGCCCTGCCTTCAGCCACAAATGTCCCCAACAAATCCGACAATCAAATGACTGTGGCTTCCACGTCCTCTACTGGATGTACACCATCATCGTCCTTTAAAGACCAGTAGAAGATATGACTGACGTGGATTACCACGCTCTACACGGACAGTTCGCAGCAAATCTACTTCAATCACCAGGGGCAAATTCAGAATTACCTTAGCCTGCAACCCTTGTCATCGTACTTCTCCGCCTCTCACTTTGACACTCTGAGGACAGAGTGAGTGATAAGTTGGGGGGTACATTAGACAAGGGTGAGGTATCATTTCTAAATCTCTCTTTCCCCATTTTCTCCTTTCTCTGTTTGTACATATTTTCTTTCCTTCTTTTTTCTCTTTAACTTTCTTTTTAAATAACCCTTTTTGAATAAAGTCACTCTCAGTTAACTTTAGATTCATGTTAGTCCCCAAAAGTAAATAGCACTTAGACATTTAATGGCGATTTAATAATGTCCCTCAACTATTGATTTTCATGCTTCTGCTTCACTTCTTTATCTGATTCTCCACAGGTCAATATCAAGGCAGAAATAAGTCAGGCTCTCAAGGGTGGGAGGGGCATCAGGCATCTTCCAAATCAAGAAGCTCTGCAAGTGGACCACAAACCAAATAAGTGCATGTTGAAAAACTCTAAGAACAACTTTCCTCTCTTCAAAATAAAAGAGGTTTGGCCGCCCAAAATAAATCCCCAAACAAAACCCCAAAACCCAAGCCTGCGAGTCTTTGAATAAAAGTCAGAGAGTCGAATAAAATTATGAGAGTTGTGCCATAAATAAGGATCTATATAAAGAACCGATGAAGGTCTCACCCGAGCGGCACATTCAGCTGCCCTCACAAAGGCAGATGTGTCGTGCCCGGTAGTGAAACCCTAAGGTATCCAAATATATGAAAGGCTTATAAAGGACTCACCCGGCCGGTACATTCAGCTGCCCTCACAAATGCAGATGTGTCGTGCCCGGTAGTGAGATCCTAAAAGCATAGACAACCCCTCCCCCACTTGAAGGGGGAGTTACACTTCAAGCCTTTATCCAACCCTCATACCCTCTCTAGCTTCCAGTAGGTCTTTCAGAGAGGTATAAAGCTGATTAGAGTCAACAACATGCACAAAATAAAGGTGGCCCCGATGCGAGCTATGAGATATAGAAGGAACCTGAGACCCAAGCAACTCTCGAAACCTGAAAGAGTCAAGGCAAGCAATAAGACCTGATATAACCTTAAGAGAACTCAGGTTAAGAATTGAAGCAAGAGTATGGAAATTCTAAATAAAATCACCTCACCATTACATGCCTCAACTCTATCTAACTTGAGGACAAGCTAGACTCTAAGTTAGGGGGGGTGATAACCTCCAACTTTGATGATTATCTCAGTCTTTTTCTTTAGTTTTCCACACTCTTTCTAAATTAAATATATACATAATCCCTAAATTTACCCTCTTATTATAAATATATTATCAGACTAACTTTTCCCTTTTATATATGCAGAAAAACACAAAAAAATATTATAAAAGACTAACTCAGCCTCAGACCGCATGAAGCCAAACGGTCCCGAGACCGCATGGAGTCAAACGGTCCCAAGACCGCATGAAGCCAATCGGTCCCGAGACCGCATGGAGTCAATCGGTCCCGAGACCACATGGAGTCAAACGGTCCCAAGACCGCATGAAGCCAATCGGTCTCGAGACCGCATGGAGTGAAACGGTCCCAAGACCGCATGAAGCCAATCGGTCCTGAGACCGCATGGAAGTCAATCAGTCCCGAGACCGCATGGAGTCAAACGGTCCCAAGACTGCATGGAGTCAAACGGTCCCAAGACCGCATGGAGTCACACAGTCCCGAGACCGCATGAAGCCAAACGGTCTTGAGGTCCAAACGGTCTTGAGGTCCAAACAGTCTTGAGGTCCAAACGGTCTTGAGGTCCAATCGGTCCCAAATGGAACGGCATAGGAAAGCCACCATTGTACTCCCCCACTCCCCGACGCGACGGGCCGAAAGATTGGATCGCGGTCTTCGAGTCCGCATGGAGTCACACGGTCCCGAGACTGCCTGAAGCCAAATGGTCTTGAGGTCCAAACGGTCTTGAGGTCCAAACAGTCTCAAGATCCAAACGGTCTCGAGGTCCAAACGGTCTCAAAATCCAAATGGTCTTAAGGTCCACACGGTCTCAAGATCCAAACGGTCTTGAGGTCCAAACGGTCTCCAAACCGTTTGGACTTCACTTAAGACCTATAAATAAGACCCCAAGGGTCCTCAACCAGGGGGAAGTTTTAGACGTCCAAAGGCTGCCTCAATCACTCCAGAGCACTTACGACTTCCATCCTTCACCCTGGGGCTGCCGGTCTGAGACCCATACTCCATCTCGAAGCTGCTTTCTCTCTCTCCGCCAAAGAAGGTGGGAAGAGGGAGATCTCGTCATCGCGCAACCTGTGAAGCTGGTGGATAATTTCTCTCTCTCCAAGGGCTTGACTTCCTCTCTCCTTTATGGGGATGATGCACTCTCTCTCTCTTCTTGCCTCCTTCTTTGTCCTAGTCATGAGCGAGTAGTCTCTTTCACCAGGGTGCGGGGAGTAGCCCCGCTACCCATGTTTTCATATCATGCAAATGTAATCCATAATTTTTAATATAGAGTTCTTATCTTTTCAGTTCGACATCAAACGTTTAATGAATGCATGTTGCTTGATCTCCAACTTGTGTTATCCTTTATCTTTTAGTATGAATTGTCTACGTTTGTACTATTAGATTTGAAACTCGTTTGTATGTTGGTTCTTGGTGCATGTATCCACCATGCATCTGTTTCGGTATCTAGAAGTGTTTCTCAAGAAGTGGAGTAAACTCACTATCATTCGTTGCATTTTCATACTATGAAATGGAATCAGTTGACGTATGAAAGTGCAACCTTGGTAAGTCGAGAAACACACTTTGCGAGGGGAATGATGCAAAGTAAGTGACCATTTGATCGGGAATTGCTGGCGTTGCAACATTCCCGCACTTCTCATAGTTAGTTCTCTGAAAGGAAACTAAGTCTACAAAGATACTAACTGACTAGACTCTTTTTGCAGGTTATGTTTTGCTTTGCATGTGCTGATCCATGTGTAGTGGCGGTGAAAAACCGATCACACCCTAGTGACCTTTATCATAGTTTAACCCCTTAGATTTACTTGCTTTCTTTACTTTGTATGTTCTTAGTTTAAAACAACAAAATCCAACTTTCGATTTAAGTACCTACTAGTAAGTGATTAAGTGAAATTCTAACATTTTCCATCTTGTTGCTTGCAACAAGACCGTTGTCCTGAGGATTCGACCCTTAACTATACTACGATAAGACTTCCACGTATCTCAGCATACGTGGGTGGAGTTCTTTATCTAGTATACGCAAGGCTAAACCTAAAGACTTACTATCTTTAGGATTTTTAGTTGGTGCACGCAATTCCACGTAAGTGGAAGCTCCATCAGTAAGCTATAAAGGTCAATCTATGGATTAAAGCATGTATCTTGGGGATAGAATCTTCAATTTGATGAAACTAACAAAGAGTTTGGATTTAGTCAAAATGAAGATGAACCTTGTGTGTACAAAAACGTTAGTGGTAGCATGATTGTATTCTGCATATTGTATGTAGATAACATACTATTGATGGGGAATGACATCCCAAATTTACAGATGGGAAAGACCTAGGTTGGAAATACATTCTCTATGAAGGACTTAGGTGAAGCATCCTATATAATAGGAATCAAGATCTATAGAGATAAATCCAGAAGGCTTCTTGGACTATGTCAGAGCACACACTTAGAAAAAGTTTTGAAGAGGTTCATCATGTAGAATTCAAAGAGAGGAAACATGCCCATGTGTCATGGTGTCAAAATCTCTAGAGTTCAATGTCCCAATTGTTGTGAAGAAAGGGAGAACATGAGTAAGATCCCATATGTGACGTCCCCGGATTTTCTAAAACTTAAACTGATGTGTGACGTCCAAATTGGAACCCTCACCTCAGCGAGAATCCCAATTTAAACATCCCACACTAGGCTAAGAAAGAGAAAATCAAGGGAGTCAGAAGGAAACAATCAGTAGCACATGTACATGAACAATAAACAAACCACAACACATGTTCACCATTCAACATATAATTACAACATGAATTGTTACATCATTTGATATTACATATTGAGCAGCAAACTATACATATACGTGTACTACAACTAAACAACAGGATCTTAAGACAACAGGTCCACCTGTACATCAGCTCGCTACACAACTCTCTCTATCCTGGATCTTCAAGAGCATAACCACAACCTAAACAAAAGATTACATGCGGTACACGTCAGCACAATATTTCATGAATATTGTACTGAGTACGCCTACGTGTCTTTTTATATACCTCTCATCATATCTTGGCAATAAGATAAAACTAATATACTTGGCAGTATCAGAAGAAATATAAGAAAATCATATACTTGCACAAAGATGTCCATCAATAAAAGAGAACACATATTTTAGGCACATTTTCCATTATATATCAAGGCCTTTATGATCACTACCAAAGAGTTAGATCATCTGTACAAGGTGACCACTACCAAAGAGTTAGGTCAGACCACTACCAAAGAGTTAGGTCATATGTACAATGTGACCACTACCAAAGAGTTAGGTCACTTCCAAGCACACTACCAAAGAGTTAGTGCTTTCATATAATGGAACAGATATATTATGTTTCATGTGTTCATAGCAGTAATAATAGAAAATCATGCAACATATCATACAAGAACAATCATTTCATCCAATATCATATGCCAAGTATTTTACTACACATATAACACAAGCATATTGTATAATAAGCCAAGTAAGAGGTAATGGCGTACCTTGATCAAGATATCCTAATCATCACATATACTTCTGATGTCAACTATATCCTTGATTAAACCTGATTAAGACAAGATCATATACTATCATCAGGTTCTCATCTTATTATATCTCATCTTAACCCTATCATGTTCATTAGGGTTTAACTTATCTCATTATAATATTCTCATCATTACTTGTCTTATATCTTCATCCTTATGTGGGATTTACATTACTGATATTATATTACAGATTAAGATACATAATCTGATCATTATCTTCCATAGCATTTTTGTACACATTAATTAACCCTAGGTTACATCATTAACCTAGATTAGGGTTTAAAACCATGTATTAAGATTCATCTTCATATAACATGAATTATGTTCATCATTATGATCTGATAATTAAAACTGAGGTTTCATATACTAATATGAAGGTATTATGTAATTACCATGATTTATTGAGCATGCATGTATTTATTGCATTTTATTTAGGGTTATTAGCCCTAAATAGCCATATTAAGCAAATTACATGATTCCATATATCACCATGATCATCCTTGACATCAGGTGCACTATAAGATTTATTATAGACTTATTGGCATTTTTCCACAATTTTAGAACATCATTTGACATTTATTATTCATCAATTAAGCATTTCACTACTATCAAGATATCACTAATATTTAAGCTTCAAAAGCAGGATATTATGATTCCATCTTGTTCTACGCATTTTTCTGAGAAGTTTGGTATATTATATGTATTTTTCTGAGGCTCGAGCTATTTAATATGAATTATACAAGATCTGTGATTTTCGGGGATTTTTCTTACCTTCAGGCCAAACGGTGGCCGACACCTGGCCACTAAGGCCCGCACCTCTTTGCCTTGGTTCACTTGAGCCGGACGGTCAGAGGTCTGGGCACTTGGGCCGGTTCACTTGGTTGACTAGGAGTCGGACCGGGTCTGCTCCATTCTCCTCCCTTCTTTCCCACGCGATCCAGGAACAGAGTGCCGCCGCGAGGCAGCCTCTCCGGTGAGCAATAGCCCATGCTCGAGAGCTCCTCGTCAGCTCCGAAGGCCTCCATTAGCTTCGGCGCCTTCAACCAGACCTTCACGGCTTTTTAGGGTTCCGCCTTTGGCTCTGAGTCTCTGGGACCTGAAGCTCGCCGCCGCCGGGCCTTTGACACGTTAGAGAAGAAGAGGCGATCTGCCTCTGCTCCTTCTTGCTCCGACCTGAAGCTCCCAAAAGCTACGTCGGGTCATCTGGAACTTGACCACATCATCCAACGAGGATGGGAAGGCTTGAAGCTCCGTCCCTGTCTCCCTCTTCTTCTCCAGCAAAGGCGCCTACATTAGCCGCCGGCGCTGCTACAACAGGGATCGCAAGTGCCCTCCAGCAAAACAACTGAAAACGCCCTTCCTCCTCACCTACTCATTTTCCTCTGATCTCCCTTCAACCTCTGGTTCCCTTCTCTATCTCCTCCTCTTCGGCCTGTGTGGGCGGGTAATGGAGAGGTAGCGGAAAGGGGAACTGGAACTCCCTCGTCTATTCTCCATATGCCTCAAATGAGGGGTCTTAGTGCTCGTCTAGGCGAGCCGAGATCAACTACTTGCTAAGACCTCCCTCTCACCCCACGATCCTGGAGAGTGGTGGCGGGGAACCTGCTGCCTCAACAGGTCCTCAGCTGACTCTAACCGCAAGGTCAGAGAAGACTCAGAGGCCTTCGATCTTGCATCCAAGGGCCAGGATATGACACTCACTAAGACGATCCATGCCTCTCCTTCAGAGTGCCCTTGACCACAGGGTCTGAGATCCAACGGTCAGAAAAGGTCCGCGCATCCTGAACTAACCACAAGGCGCGTGACATTGCATATAACTAGGCCTAAGATGGAAACATAGGCCCATAGACCTCAATTATACACATTATTTCATAACATTCAACCTAAATAACTCCCTCTAGGAGCATCCGATTGCCACCAAATTTTAACCATAGATTTCCTACCACTCAAGCTATCTTCTACTCAAATTTGGTGACAAAACTCATCTGTTAGACCACTCAAATAAATTCCTCAAAAAGGCATAAAATTAGAGATCTTAATCATTATATAAATCTCAATCAACATACCAACTTATTAAAACATTCGCGATTCTCAAAACAACTCAACATGCATAAATTCACTTGTGTCATTGGACATTTAAGGTTCTGAAAGTCCACTCCATCACATCCTATACACCTTAAAAGATATTTCGTCCTCGAAATTAAAGCAAAAACCACTTTGTCACATCATATACATCTTAAAGGAACTTTCGTCCTCGAAAGTAAAGCATACTCATACTTCCATGAAAAACCTTATCTTGCCTCCATCCACATGTAGCAACCACACTATGTGCAACATATCCAAAAAGGTTACCTAGAACCATGTATCCAAGGCACTTATTAGGGGGTTTTACAACCATCTTGGTGCACAACCACTCCATCGAGATTGAACTCAAGGTTTAGAAACTTAGGTTACATCATGACATATCTCATATGTTAGATTTTCTTCCTTATCTTTTGTCATGTATTAGGGTTCCCACATCGTATTACCATGTTCTAAAAGAGTTAACTAAGATAAACTCATACATCAAGGTTTCATCGACATTTTATTGAGATGACTTTTTAGAACACGTTCAACATTAACATATGTCTTTTAGGAGGGAGTTAACTAAAGTTAACCCACTTTATCCATCTGGATCATATTAAGGTGCCATCATCATTATGTTGTGTTAATTATCAAACTATATTTTTCATCTTTATTAAGCATTATGATTAACACCTCATGTAACATGTTTCATTCATATGATCTTATTTCATTGCTCATAACAAAGTTGCCACACTTACTAGTGATTACATCACAAGATTAGCCATAAATTTTCACATAATGAGCATTATTCATGTATATGGTTAACCATTTATGCATTGATATCTATCAAGCCATTTCTAGGTTTTCATCATATCATGTCTATATATCACGTCTCAAGATTAAATCACATCTTACATATATTATATCATGGTTGTGTGAACGAACTTATGTGAGTGGCTATTCAAACATATATCAAAACTTTGTCTAGTCCAATTGAGGTTCCTCTAACCCATACCATGAGGGTTGTGTCATGCTCAGTCTCTCTGAGCTAACTCGACCTTATGAGTATCTCATGAACAAAAACTTTATCTTCCCTCTTTCATCTAGGGTTACCAGGTCTACCTCATTGGCACTAGCTACTAGCCACATAGCACAAAACAAAACATGATATGTCATACTCTTCATAGATCTCTAACCATGAAACATCTTACCCAAAACTCTCTTATATACACCACTAGATTCCTATGTGGGAAACCATCAACCCGAGCACGAGGCTTCTCAGAAACTAACATAGCTACCTCCTCCAGGGTCTTGGGCTCTCTCCCTCACCCAGATGGCAAGCACTCGTATTTCCTTATTCACATATGGACATATAGCCAGCCTCTCTCTGACTCTAGGGTTTGGTCCTCCCAAGGACATCTAGGGTTCAACAAGACTATCGGAATCATGCATAAAGCGACTCAACTCGATCACTCAGGAGTAGTCTAGTTTAGGACATATCATATCACATATCTCATAATTCTCATATCTTGGAGTTTAGGTTCTCTAACCTTCTCCCAATGGGTCTCACTCTCTCTGGAGTTAACCCCGCAAATGGTCCTAACACTAGAGATCCTCCTTTGTAATAGAGTTAGAGGCCTTTGTTGATTCACAACCTCATCTTAACTTAGCTTATCTTATCTCATAAAAGCATATTTACATGCATCATCAAAACTTATCTCAAATCCTCAAAACTGCACTTACATCCTCAAAGACAAACATAGATCATCTCAAACTATCTTATATCATCTATATAAGACTTACATCATATCATCAGAACTTATATCATCTATTCCATCTATCATATATCCCAAACAAGGCTCTAGACATATAATCTAGAACTACACTCTCTTCTAGACTGATGTCATCACTTTCACTTAGGTTACATGACCACCTCCTACTCGTACATGTGTGGGGACACATTTTTGTAATACATATACATAATAAAATATTATATAGTTTTTCTCCGATAAAACAAGCGTCAGAGAAAACTATCGAGGTTCGATCTGTTTGGAATCAAAAACCAAATCCAGAAACGAGTGTCCCACACATAGTAGAGAGTCCAGTGTCATGAAAACTAGTGAAAAGGGTGAGAACAAGGGGTAGACTAGTGTAGCTACTCTAGACAACGTGCGCAATATGTCTAGGGTTTCTCTTCCTTTTATGCACGCCATTTCCAAATAGTGCAACGTCCCATACCGCTACACTACAAGGAAAGAACGACATCTAAGGACTTGCTATATAACAAGCACCAGTCTAGACCTAGTTCTCAGACATCTAGGTGCTAACCTAGAGGCTAGGTCAGATCTAGTCTCTAAAAGACGACTAATCTAACCCTAAAGATTATTAAGGTTCAAGGTTCTTTAGTTTTTAGTTGCATAATGAGCAAATGTTAGGCTTTGCTATTGTTCATGCTCTGATACCACCTGTGACGTCCCCGGATTTTCTAAAACTTAAACTGATGTGTGACGTCCAAATTGGAACCCTCACCTCAGCGAGAATCCCAATTTAAACATCCCACACTAGGCTAAGAAAGAGAAAATCAAGGGAGTCAGAAGGAAACAATCAGTAGCACATGTACATGAACAATAAACAAACCACAACACATGTTCACCATTCAACATATAATTACAACATGAATTGTTACATCATTTGATATTACATATTGAGCAGCAAACTATACATATACGTGTACTACAACTAAACAACAGGATCTTAAGACAACAGGTCCACCTGTACATCAGCTCGCTACACAACTCTCTCTATCCTGGATCTTCAAGAGCATAACCACAACCTAAACAAAAGATTACATGCGGTACACGTCAGCACAATATTTCATGAATATTGTACTGAGTACGCCTACGTGTCTTTTTATATACCTCTCATCATATCTTGGCAATAAGATAAAACTAATATACTTGGCAGTATCAGAAGAAATATAAGAAAATCATATACTTGCACAAAGATGTCCATCAATAAAAGAGAACACATATTTTAGGCACATTTTCCATTATATATCAAGGCCTTTATGATCACTACCAAAGAGTTAGATCATCTGTACAAGGTGACCACTACCAAAGAGTTAGGTCAGACCACTACCAAAGAGTTAGGTCATATGTACAATGTGACCACTACCAAAGAGTTAGGTCACTTCCAAGCACACTACCAAAGAGTTAGTGCTTTCATATAATGGAACAGATATATTATGTTTCATGTGTTCATAGCAGTAATAATAGAAAATCATGCAACATATCATACAAGAACAATCATTTCATCCAATATCATATGCCAAGTATTTTACTACACATATAACACAAGCATATTGTATAATAAGCCAAGTAAGAGGTAATGGCGTACCTTGATCAAGATATCCTAATCATCACATATACTTCTGATGTCAACTATATCCTTGATTAAACCTAATTAAGACAAGATCATATACTATCATCAGGTTCTCATATTATTATATCTCATCTTAACCCTATCATGTTCATTAGGGTTTAACTTATCTCATTATAATATTCTCATCATTACTTGTCTTATATCTTCATCCTTATGTGGGATTTACATTACTGATATTATATTACAGATTAAGATACATAATCTGATCATTATCTTCCATAGCATTTTTGTACACATTAATTAACCCTAGGTTACATCATTAACCTAGATTTGGGTTTAAAACCATGTATTAAGATTCATCTTCATATAACATGAATTATGTTCATCATTATGATCTGATAATTAAAACTGAGGTTTCATATACTAATATGAAGGTATTATGTAATTACCATGATTTATTGAGCATCCATGTATTTATTGCATTTTATTTAGGGTTATTAGCCCTAAATAGCCATATTAAGCAAATTACATGATTCCATATATCACCATGATCATCCTTGACATCAGGTGCACTATAAGATTTATTATAGACTTATTGGCATTTTCCCACAATTTTAGAACATCATTTGACATTTATTATTCATCAATTAAGCATTTCACTACTATCAAGATATCACTAATATTTAAGCTTCAAAAGCAGGATATTATGATTCCATCTTGTTCTACGCATTTTTCTGAGAAGTTTGGTATATTATATGTATTTTTCTGAGGCTCGAGCTATTTAATATGAATTATACAAGATCTGTGATTTTCGGGGATTTTTCTTACCTTCAGGCCAAACGGTGGCCGACACCTGGCCACTAAGGCCCGCACCTCTTTTCCTTGGTTCACTTGAGCCGGACGGTCAGAGGTCTGGGCACTTGGGCCGGTTCACTTGGTTGACTAGGAGTCGGACCGGGTCTGCTCCATTCTCCTCCCTTCTTTCCCACGCGATCCAGGAACAGAGTGCCGCCGCGAGGCAGCCTCTCCGGTGAGCAATAGCCCATGCTCGAGAGCTCCTCGTCAGCTCCGAAGGCCTCCATTAGCTTCGGCGCCTTCAACCAGACCTTCACGGCTTTTTAGGGTTCCGCCTTTGGCTCTGAGTCTCTGGGACCTGAAGCTCGCCGCCGCCGGGCCTTTGACACGTTAGAGAAGAAGAGGCGATCTGCCTCTGCTCCTTCTTGCTCCGACCTGAAGCTCCCAAAAGCTACGTCGGGTCATCTGGAACTTGACCACATCATCCAACGAGGATGGGAAGGCTTGAAGCTCCGTCCCTGTCTCCCTCTTCTTCTCCAGCAAAGGCGCCTACATTAGCCGCCGGCGCTGCTACAACAGGGATCGCAAGTGCCCTCCAGCAAAACAACTGAAAACGCCCTTCCTCCTCACCTACTCATTTTCCTCTGATCTCCCTTCAACCTCTGGTTCCCTTCTCTATCTCCTCCTCTTCGGCCTGTGTGGGCGGGTAATGGAGAGGTAGCGGAAAGGGGAACTGGAACTCCCTCGTCTATTCTCCATATGCCTCAAATGAGGGGTCTTAGTGCTCGTCTAGGCGAGCCGAGATCAACTACTTGCTAAGACCTCCCTCTCACCCCACGATCCTGGAGAGTGGTGGCGGGGAACCTGCTGCCTCAACAGGTCCTCAGCTGACTCTAACCGCAAGGTCAGAGAAGACTCAGAGGCCTTCGATCTTGCATCCAAGGGCCAGGATATGACACTCACTAAGACGATCCATGCCTCTCCTTCAGAGTGCCCTTGACCACAGGGTCCGAGATCCAACGGTCAGAAAAGGTCCGCGCATCCTGAACTAACCACAAGGCGCGTGACATTGCATATAACTAGGCCTAAGATGGAAACATAGGCCCATAGACCTCAATTATACACATT
The DNA here is from genome assembly GCA_963693085.1 of Alisma plantago-aquatica. Lineage (NCBI taxonomy): Eukaryota > Viridiplantae > Streptophyta > Magnoliopsida > Alismatales > Alismataceae > Alisma > Alisma plantago-aquatica. The sequence goes on along the minus strand of OY856412.1, from coordinate 765,082,146 downwards.
ATTTCATAACATTCAACCTAAATAACTCCCTCTAGGAGCATCCGATTGCCACCAAATTTTAACCATAGATTTCCTACCACTCAAGCTATCTTCTACTCAAATTTGGTGACAAAACTCATCTATTAGACCACTCAAATAAATTCCTCAAAAAGGCATAAAATTAGAGATCTTAATCATTATATAAATCTCAATCAACATACCAACTTATTAAAACATTCGCGATTCTCAAAACAACTCAACATGCATAAATTCACTTGTGTCATTGGACATTTAAGGTTCTGAAAGTCCACTCCATCACATCCTATACACCTTAAAAGATATTTCGTCCTCGAAATTAAAGCAAAAACCACTTTGTCACATCATATACATCTTAAAGGAACTTTCGTCCTCGAAAGTAAAGCATACTCATACTTCCATGAAAAACCTTATCTTGCCTCCATCCACATGTAGCAACCACACTATGTGCAACATATCCAAAAAGGTTACCTAGAACCATGTATCCAAGGCACTTATTAGGGGGTTTTACAACCATCTTGGTGCACAACCACTCCATCGAGATTGAACTCAAGGTTTAGAAACTTAGGTTACATCATGACATATCTCATATGTTAGATTTTCTTCCTTATCTTTTGTCATGTATTAGGGTTCCCACATCGTATTACCATGTTCTAAAAGAGTTAACTAAGATAAACTCATACATCAAGGTTTCATCGACATTTTATTGAGATGACTTTTTAGAACACGTTCAACATTAACATATGTCTTTTAGGAGGGAGTTAACTAAAGTTAACCCACTTTATCCATCTGGATCATATTAAGGTGCCATCATCATTATGTTGTGTTAATTGTCAAACTATATTTTTCATCTTTATTAAGCATTATGATTAACACCTCATGTAACATGTTTCATTCATATGATCTTATTTCATTGCTCATAACAAAGTTGCCACACTTACTAGTGATTACATCACAAGATTAGCCATAAATTTTCACATAATGAGCATTATTCATGTATATAGTTAACCATTTATGCATTGATATCTATCAAGCCATTTCTAGGTTTTCATCATATCATGTCTATATATCACGTCTCAAGATTAAATCACATCTTACATATATTATATCATGGTTGTGTGAACGAACTTATGTGAGTGGCTATTCAAACATATATCAAAACTTTGTCTAGTCCAATTGAGGTTCCTCTAACCCATACCATGAGGGTTGTGTCATGCTCAGTCTCTCTGAGCTAACTCGACCTTATGAGTATCTCATAAACAAAAACTTTATCTTCCCTCTTTCATCTAGGGTTACCAGGTCTACCTCATTGGCACTAGCTACTAGCCACATAGCACAAAACAAAACATGATATGTCATACTCTTCATAGATCTCTAACCATGAAACATCTTACCCAAAACTCTCTTATATACACCACTAGATTCCTATGTGGGAAACCATCAACCCGAGCACGAGGCTTCTCAGAAACTAACATAGCTACCTCCTCCAGGGTCTTGGGCTCTCTCCCTCACCCAGATGGCAAGCACTCGTATTTCCTTATTCACATATGGACATATAGCCAGCCTCTCTCTGACTCTAGGGTTTGGTCCTCCCAAGGACATCTAGGGTTCAACAAGACTATCGGAATCATGCATAAAGCGACTCAACTCGATCACTCAGGAGTAGTCTAGTTTAGGACATATCATATCACATATCTCATAATTCTCATATCTTGGAGTTTAGGTTCTCTAACCTTCTCCCAATGGGTCTCACTCTCTCTGGAGTTAACCCCGCAAATGGTCCTAACACTAGAGATCCTCCTTTGTTATAGAGTTAGAGGCCTTTGTTGATTCACAACCTCATCTTAACTTAGCTTATCTTATCTCATAAAAGCATATTTACATGCATCATCAAAACTTATCTCAAATCCTCAAAACTGCACTTACATCCTCAAAGACAAACATAGATCATCTCAAACTATCTTATATCATCTATATAAGACTTACATCATATCATCAGAACTTATATCATCTATTCCATCTATCATATATCCCAAACAAGGCTCTAGACATATAATCTAGAACTACACTCTCTTCTAGACTGATGTCATCACTTTCACTTAGGTTACATGACCACCTCCTACTCGTACATGTGTGGGGACACATTTTTGTAATACATATACATAATAAAATATTATATAGTTTTTCTCCGATAAAACAAGCGTCAGAGAAAACTATCGAGGTTCGATCTGTTTGGAATCAAAAACCAAATCCAGAAACGAGTGTCCCACACATAGTAGAGAGTCCAGTGTCATGAAAACTAGTGAAAAGGGTGAGAACAAGGGGTAGACTAGTGTAGCTACTCTAGACAACGTGCGCAATATGTCTAGGGTTTCTCTTCCTTTTATGCACGCCATTTCCAAATAGTGCAACGTCCCATACCGCTACACTACAAGGAAAGAACGACATCTAAGGACTTGCTATATAACAAGCACCAGTCTAGACCTAGTTCTCAGACATCTAGGTGCTAACCTAGAGGCTAGGTCAGATCTAGTCTCTAAAAGACGACTAATCTAACCCTAAAGATTATTAAGGTTCAAGGTTCTTTAGTTTTTAGTTGCATAATGAGCAAATGTTAGGCTTTGCTATTGTTCATGCTCTGATACCACCTGTGACGTCCCCGGATTTTCTAAAACTTAAACTGATGTGTGACGTCCAAATTGGAACCCTCACCTCAGCGAGAATCCCAATTTAAACATCCCACACTAGGCTAAGAAAGAGAAAATCAAGGGAGTCAGAAGGAAACAATCAGTAGCACATGTACATGAACAATAAACAAACCACAACACATGTTCACCATTCAACATATAATTACAACATGAATTGTTACATCATTTGATATTACATATTGAGCAGCAAACTATACATATACGTGTACTACAACTAAACAACAGGATCTTAAGACAACAGGTCCACCTGTACATCAGCTCGCTACACAACTCTCTCTATCCTGGATCTTCAAGAGCATAACCACAACCTAAACAAAAGATTACATGCGGTACACGTCAGCACAATATTTCATGAATATTGTACTGAGTACGCCTACGTGTCTTTTTATATACCTCTCATCATATCTTGGCAATAAGATAAAACTAATATACTTGGCAGTATCAGAAGAAATATAAGAAAATCATATACTTGCACAAAGATGTCCATCAATAAAAGAGAACACATATTTTAGGCACATTTTCCATTATATATCAAGGCCTTTATGATCACTACCAAAGAGTTAGATCATCTGTACAAGGTGACCACTACCAAAGAGTTAGGTCAGACCACTACCAAAGAGTTAGGTCATATGTACAATGTGACCACTACCAAAGAGTTAGGTCACTTCCAAGCACACTACCAAAGAGTTAGTGCTTTCATATAATGGAACAGATATATTATGTTTCATGTGTTCATAGCAGTAATCATAGAAAATCATGCAACATATCATACAAGAACAATCATTTCATCCAATATCATATGCCAAGTATTTTACTACACATATAACACAAGCATATTATATAATAAGCCAAGTAAGAGGTAATGGCGTACCTTGATCAAGATATCCTAATCATCACATATGCTTCTGATGTCAACTATATCCTTGATTAAACCTGATTAAGACAAGATCATATACTATCATCAGGTTCTCATCTTATTATATCTCATCTTAACCCTATCATGTTCATTAGGGTTTAACTTATCTCATTATAATATTCTCATCATTACTTGTCTTATATCTTCATCCTTATGTGGGATTTACATTACTGATATTATATTACAGATTAAGATACATAATCTGATCATTATCTTCCATAGCATTTTTGTACACATTAATTAACCCTAGGTTACATCATTAACCTAGATTAGGGTTTAAAACCATGTATTAAGATTCATCTTCATATAACATGAATTATGTTCATCATTATGATCTGATAATTAAAACTGAGGTTTCATATACTAATATGAAGGTATTATGTAATTACCATGATTTATTGAGCATGCATGTATTTATTGCATTTTATTTAGGGTTATTAGCCCTAAATAGCCATATTAAGCAAATTACATGATTCCATATATCACCATGATCATCCTTGACATCAGGTGCACTATAAGATTTATTATAGACTTATTGGCATTTTCCCACAATTTTAGAACATCATTTGACATTTATTATTCATCAATTCAGCATTTCACTACTATCAAGATATCACTAATATTTAAGCTTCAAAAGCAGGATATTATGATTCCATCTTGTTCTACGCATTTTTCTGAGAAGTTTGGTATATTATATGTATTTTTCTGAGGCTCGAGCTATTTAATATGAATTATACAAGATCTGTGATTTTCGGGGATTTTTCTTACCTTCAGGCCAAACGGTGGCCGACACCTGGCCACTAAGGCCCGCACCTCTTTGCCTTGGTTCACTTGAGCCGGACGGTCAGAGGTCTGGGCACTTGGTCCGGTTCACTTGGTTGACTAGGAGTCGGACCGGGTCCGCTCCATTCTCCTCCCTTCTTTCCCACGCGATCCAGGAACAGAGTGCCGCCGCGAGGCAGCCTCTCCGGTGAGCAATAGCCCATGCTCGAGAGCTCCTCGTCAGCTCCAAAGGCCTCCATTAGCTTCGGCGCCTTCAACCAGACCTTCACGGCTTCTTAGGGTTCCGCCTTTGGCTCTGAGTCTCTGGGACCTGAAGCTCGCCGCCGCCGGGCCTTTGACACGTCAGAGAAGAAGAGGCGATCTGCCTCTGCTCCTTCTTGCTCCGACCTGAAGCTCCCAAAAGCTACGTCGGGTCATATGGAACTTGACCACGTCATCCAACGAGGATGGGAAGGCTTGAAGCTCCGTCCCTGTCTCCCTCTTCTTCTCCAGCAAAGGCGCCTACATTAGCCGCCGGCGCTGCTACAACAGGGATCGCAAGTGCCCTCCAGCAAAACAACTGAAAACGCCCTTCCTCCTCACCTACTCATTTTCCTCTGATCTCCCTTCAACCTCTGGTTCCCTTCTCTATCTCCTCCTCTTCGGCCTGTGTGGGCGGGTAATGGAGAGGTAGTGGAAAGGGGAACTGGAACTCCCTCGTCTATTCTCCATATGCCTCAAATGAGGGGTCTTAGTGCTCGTCTAGGCGAGCCGAGATCAACTACTTGCTAAGACCTCCCTCTCGCCCCACGATCCTGGAGAGTGGTGGCGGGGAACCTGCTGCCTCAACAGGTCCTCAGCTGACTCTAACCGCAAGGTCAGATAAGACTCAGAGGCCTTCGATCTTGCATCCAAGGGCCAGGAGATGACACTCACTAAGACGATCCATGCCTCTCCTTCAGAGTGCCCTTGACCACAGGGTCCGAGATCCAACGGTCAGAAAAGGTCCGCGCATCCTGAACTAACCACAAGGCGCGTGACATTGCATATAACTAGGCCTAAGATGGAAACATAGGCCCATAGACCTCAATTATACACATTATTTCATAACATTCAACCTAAATAACTCCCTCTAGGAGCATCCGATTGCCACCAAATTTTAACCATAGATTTCCTACCACTCAAGCTATCTTCTACTCAAATTTGGTGACAAAACTCATCTGTTAGACCACTCAAATAAATTCCTCAAAAAGGCATAAAATTAGAGATCTTAATCATTACATAAATCTCAATCAACATACCAACTTATTAAAACATTCGCGATTCTCAAAACAACTCAACATGCATAAATTCACTTGTGTCATTGGACATTTATGGTTCTGAAAGTCCACTCCATCACATCCTATACACCTTAAAAGATATTTCGTCCTCGAAATTAAAGAAAAAACCACTTTGTCACACCATATGCATCTACAATTGGATCTATCATGTACTCAATGTTATGTACTCATCCAGACATCTCGTATGCCTTGATGATGAAGAGCAAATATCATTACAATGTAGGTGATTCTCATTGGACACATGTGAAGAACATCCTTAAGTACTTGATAAGAACTAAGGATCAGTTCCTTGTCTACGTCAAAGAGGAAGAGTTGGTGGTAAATGGTTACACTAATGTAAGCTTCCAAACTGACAAAGATGATTAACAATCACAATCAAGATTTGTGTTTTGCCTCAACAACATAGCTATGAGCTGGAAGAGTTTCAAGCAAGTGATAGTTGCAAATTCTACAACAGAGATTGAGTATATTTTTACATCAAATGTTGCAAAGGAAGATGTATGGATCAAGAAGTTTGTTTCAAAACTTGGGGTGGTTCCAAACATCAACAATGCAATTGAGCTATATTGTGACAACAATGGTGCTATTGCACAGGCTAATGAAACCATATCGCATTAGTGTTCGAAGCATATACAAAGGCATTTCCATATCATGAGAGAGATCGTACAACCAGGAGAGGTGAAGATTTGCAGAGTACCAACCGATAGTAATGTGGTTGATCCCTTGGAAAAAGCACTTTCACAGCAAAGCATGAAGGTCATGTTAGATCACTCAGAATAAAATTCATGGGTGATTGGCTCTAAGTTCAAGTGGGAGTATATTGGTATGTATGCCCAAAGAGCCAATCATATGATGATTGTAGTGACCCATATGATGATTGTATTGGCATAACTTGTAAATGATTTGATTAATAATAAATGCAATCTTTTAATTTATTCTATTTTATTTAGTTATGAGATATTGATGCAACATAATAAATGTCTAAAGAATTATATTACTTAATGACATATGTCTTTGGGTTGAGGACCTGGACAATGAGATCATACAAATGTCAAGAGCATATATATACATTCTTGTTATGTCCCTAGTCAGTTATTATTGTGGATGCAAATAGATAATAGTAATACGTAAAACTAGAGTGTGTTATTGGTTAGTGACAAAATCTGATTAGTCATGATATGTGATATCAAAAGAAACATATAGATACTTATTAGAAAATAGTGTATCAGACAAACCCACCTTAAGAGTAATACATGTAAACCATGATTAGTAGTCAAAATAATCTTTTATGGTGATAGTGATGATTGTGATTCTTAGACCTAAAGTCACTAGACTCGTCACATGTCATTTAGTGTACTTAGACATCATCCAACATGAACTTGAATAAGGGTTACCATAAAGGGTCGGGTGCACCACAACATGTGGGGATGACTGTGAGTGATGTATGTGGAATTTGTCCCTCAGGAGTATGATATCTAGCTTCTTGATTATCGAGACTGAATGGATGGACATGCACATGTGAGTCAATATGTGATATTGATCTTACATATAACTCATATAGTCTACTCTAGTTCAAGAAATAGAGATTGAATCTTGAAGAGGATGACTATTCCATACCTTGAGTTCATATAGATATCAATGACAAAGGAACTATACAAACACTATAACACCATTCACAAATTGTAGGTTAAAGTTGTTCTCCAACTTTCCATTTACTTGGGTAGTAATGATATGTTACTAGATACCACTCTTTGCTTGTGTTGTCATAAACTAGTTATGGGCATCCACTACCAATGTATATTGTAACCTGTAGGGTCACACACATAGGATACACTTAGAGTAGGAGTTTTGTTCATGAATGATGTTTAATTTGATTACTAAAGTGTTTAGGTATTCAATTTAAACAACAAGTGACTGACTGGACTGGTTGTGTGCATTCACTACCAATGTATATTGGAACCTATAGGGTCACACACATAGGATACTTAGAATAGGAGTTTTGTTCATGAATGATGTTTAATTTGATTACTAAAGTGTTTAGGTATTCAATTTAAACAACAATTGACTGACTGGACTTTGAACGGACCAGTTCAAGTGTTGAACCAATCAGTTGGAGTGTCAAGTTGATTGGAAATTACATTGGTATAATTATGGATGAACCAGGGCATGAACAGACTGGTTTACTCAGTGAACCAATCAGATCAAGATCACTAAATGATCCATTCATGAGATGAATCACCCATTTCATTGGTAAATTCAATTGCATCAACGATTCATTTGTTGGTGTCATGTTGTACATTAATTGGATTAGAATTGCCAATACAATTGCGATTGGGAAACATGAAGAAACAACCAGTTCAAGAGTTGAAACAATCGACTCCCATGCCAACTGATCGATTCAACTATGAATCAATTGCTTCACTACTTGTAGGTTGAGAGAATTCATGAAATCTCAGTCCCTTCCACTCTCACACAAACTAGGAACCCTTAACCCTAACCCTCCTATAAATAAAGAGGTATTGGAGGATTCCTAGAGACACAATTCAATTGCCTATGACAATTGTTATCTTCTCTAGTTGTGGTAACTGAGAGAACCTAAACAAGTCCTACTCGACAAAGGGAGGGATAGCAAGGGAGAACAATTGTGGGAGAGCAAGTTGGTGCTAGTACACCAATGTAGAGGGACAACTCCTTCCAATATGTTCTTCTAGAATGACAAGAGTTATAGGTGGTATGTGTGGATGACCATAGAGGCATGGAGGTCATTGCCTGTTGCTAGGAGGACAGTGTCAAGCTGCCGTACATGGTAATCAAACAAGAGTTAATGCAGATGTGTTAGAGTGCAACTTGAAGAAAGGAACATGCTACCACAAGGAGATTGTCACTGGACTTGCTCCATGACCATGGATATCCTCAAATCCATCATTTTCATTTTACAATTGTTGACGCGATCTACTATAATAAGGAGAATATGGCAGTAAATTTTTTGTTTGCATTGCCTGTTCTACTGCCATGTTTCCCTACATTCATCCCTTGCTTTGGTCGTGGATCTCCCACTAATCATCATCAATAGTAATTAGTAAGTAAAACATAAAAATCAATTTCAAGGTAAAATATAACAGTCATCAATAGTGATTACTCTGAGAGTTAACTTTTACCATTTTTGCAGCCACCTCAACGGTTGCGGGTTGGTTATTTCTCCATATTTGGTTTGGTTCCCAGCTATCCATAGATCATGGCAAGGTAGAGATACACTATTAGTGGAGGAATCAATAGTTCCAAAAGTAGGATGCTAAGAAGAAGACACCTCTAGATGTTGATGAAGCTTTACATAGCCACCTAGACCCATCTTGTGGTTGTGCACATTCTTTGCACGCCTTTGTTTTTTAGCATCGCTGAAAGCCTTTTTAATCTAAAACATATGTTAAATACATAATACATAAATAAATAATAAGGAGGCTTAATACCTTGAATTCATCATATTTTATCTTAGCAACAAATAAATTACATGCCTTCAGGTCAAGATAGTTCTGTTGCTCAAGGGCTGATTTCTTCTTCTTATTCTCGTTCAATATGTATTCTCTTGTCAGATTTTTCCTATAATTCCTTAAGACCCTCCCACAATGTTGCAACAAATTTTTATGATGTAGTTTTTCATATTCTCAAATATGCTTAGCAAAAGTTCATATACTTAATGGAATACTCTTAAAACATAATTGTAAATATCTTTAAAAATAGAATTGTAAATCATAATATCTCGCACGTAGTTCCTTCCATGTTCAGTCTTTTATGCCTTGATCAATTTTATGCCAAGATTATACAATTATATCTAATTTTCTATGAGTAAGAACCCCTAGATATTGCACAAAATAACTGCAGATCTTCCCAATAGGATTTCCTTGATTATCAAACTCAATGACTAGCTTTGGTCCTTTACCCCTTAGCTCTACTAACTTGTTCATCATGGTGATGCCTCTTATTTTTACACGGTCACAATGCTACTCAACAAGCTCAACAAAATTTCCAGGGCACACATCCTCAGGGTGTAGGTCCTCATGCTAAAATTGACAAGAAACACATGTAAGTCACAAAAAATCTAAGCTATAAATGTGAAATATATTATAAAATGCACATCTATGTAATAAAAAATTATAGCTTACACCAGTGTCATCATCATGGTGCTCATCTGACAGTAATCATCTTTACATTCATCATACTCACAGTCAACCACCATATGGAAAATGTCATAACATCTTAAAAAGTCAAATAATGAAATATAAGTGATAAAGAATGTGAAATGCACATCTAACATCTAAAAAAATGAAATGCATGCCTCTAGTATTGATTGGATTTTGTATCAATTAACATTTCTTTGTGTCATATTCACACATATGTAAGTCAGTGTTGGCTCCAAAATTTGGTGTTGGCAAGCCAACCGAGAAAGGACTGTAGTCATCATACTTGTTACAATACTCTTCTTCATCTATAGGGTCTATAATTGAACTGCCTTTTACCATGAAGAACAACTAACCATTTTTCATGTGTAGGATCATAGAAATAAAATACTTGTTTTGCTCGTGATGCTATGAATGGTTCATCCTTCTTGCTAGTATTATCAAAATTCACTAATGTGAAACCTAATTCATCCACTACAACTCCTTTGGTGTTATCAACCCAATTATACCTAAAGACATAACTCTAAATATGTGTAGTGAAACTCTCATATGTCTTCAATGAAACCTTAATATGACATTTTTGCTTCACATGGGATCTTATCCTTCACACTAGAAAAATACATTGAAGCAATTGAAGGGTGACCCCACTATTTTGAATGACACTCTTTTCATCTTGATGTTTTGTGTAATATGAAAATACACATATGTCAAACCCTTCATAATATATAACATTCATTTTTGGTTTAAAGGTGAGCCCTTTGATATTTTCAGTACCATTACTTGGTGTTTGAGATGGTTGGTATTAGATTCTATCTTCAAACCACCCAATAAATGTCTTCTTATTCTCTTAGCATGCCACCTTGAATTGGCTCGAGGATCTTTGTCATGATAAAATTGTTATGTTCAGTGATATAAATACTCACTTTGTTGATGTTGTGTAAAATAACAAGTGTGCTTGTTTTCACAACTCATGAATGATTACTTCAAATCATTCTCCTAAAGTCCCTTTGCCAGATTAGTCCTCAATATTCTTATCATTTCTAGGAGCTTCATTACAACTAAGAAAGTCATTGCAAAAGTCCATAACCTCCCTAGCCACATAACCCTAAAAATACTCCCTTCGGGACATTAACAATTTCGAACATCACCTTTAAAAATACCCATGTACAATTCAAAAGGATAAGTCCAATGCAAGGAAATTGGTCCCAATATTTTCACTTTCCTAGTCAAATAGACAACAAGATGTACCATGATATCAAATAATGAAGGAGGAAAATACATCTCAAGCTGACATAGGGTAACAACCACTTATCTTGGAAACTTATTGAGTTTCTCATGTTCAATAATTGTTGTATAGAGTGTTGAATAAGAACCAAAGCCTACTAATTGCAAATCTAACATGCTTCGACAGTATAAATTGAATTTCCATGGGAAATATTTGCTGCATTGGAGTGTGACAATCATGAGATTTAACACCTATCAGCTTCAAATCCTTCACTAATACCAATCTACAGATATTGGAAGAGTATCCATGTGGTACCTTAACAACAAGCAAGCATTCACAAAAAGTTTTCTCCTTTTTGGTCAACGTGTAACAAACAGGAAGTAAATAATTTTTTTTGATCACTAATAGCTACTGTTGTTATTTCTTTCCTGATGCCCATTTCACATAGGTCCATTTTGGATTTAATGACATCTTTATTCCTCCTAGTATATTCAACAGAGTACCAACGATGCTATCACGAACATTTTTGCGAGTGTAACAACCACTTCAGGGATAAGGGTATCCTTGTTGAATGTTTATGATAGCAGCATTAGTACTCTATGAATATATCAAGTAAGGCTAAAGATGGCATCAAATCAAGAATGGACCTACATGAAATGGGCATAAGGAAAGAATTAACAACAGAAGTCAGTAGTGATCGAACCTCCTGCTTTTGAAACATTGTCTAGAAAGGAGAAGAAAATTTTGTGAGTGCTTGCTTATTATTAAGGTACCATAAGGATACTCTTCCAATATATATAGATTGGCATCAATGAAGGATATGAAATTGATAGGTCTTAAATCTCATGATTGTCACACTCTAATGTAGCAAATATTTCCCATGTCAATTGATCTATACTGCCAAAGCATGTAAGGTTTGCAATCACCAGACTTTGGTTCTTCTTCAACGCTCCTTAGAATCTCAATAAGTTCCAAAGAGAAGTGGTTGTTACCTGTGACAACTTGAGATGTGTTTTCCTCTTTCATTCTTTGATGTTATGGAATATCTTGTTGTCATTTGACTAGAGGAAGTGAAAATATTGTACCAGTTTTCTTACATTGGATCTATCCTTCTAAACGGTACATGAGTGCTTTTAAAGGTGATGTTAAAAATTGTTAGCAGTCTGAAGGGAGTATTATTGAGGGTTATGTGACTAGAGAGGTTATAGACTTTTGCAATGACTTTTTGAGTTGTAATGAAGCTCCTGGAAATGACAAGAATATTGATGACTATTTCAACAAAGTGACTTTAGGAGCACAAGTGAAAGTAATCAGTTGTGAGTTGTGGGAACAAACACACTTGTATATTTTAGAAAACATCAACGAAGTGAGTATTTATATCACTAAACATATCAATTTCATCGATACAAAACATCCTGGAGCCAATTCAATGTGGCATACTAGAGAGCATAATAAGACATTTATTAGGTGGTTTGAAGATAGAGTCTTACATCAGCTATATCAAACACTAAATAATTTTTGTGAAAATATCAAATGCCTCACCTTTAAACCAAAAATGAATGTTATGTATTATGAAGGGTTTGACATAAATGAATTTTTATATTACACAAAACACCAAGATGATAAGAATGTTGTCCAAAATAGTGGGGGTCACCCTTCATCCATCTTCATTGTAATTTTCTATTGCAAAGTATAAGAGTCCTTGTGAAGCTAAAATGTCATATTATGGTGTCATTAGAGACAAATGGGAGTTATACTACATAGATTTTAGAGTTTCAGTCTTTAGGTGTAATTAGGTTGATAACACCAAAGGAGTTGTAGTGGATGAATTGGGTTTCACATTAGTTAATTTTGAAAAGATTGGCAAGAAGAATGAACCAAGTATATTATATTCATGATCCTATAAATGAGAAATGGTCAGTTGTCCTTCATGGTAAAAGGCAGTTCACTGTAGATCCTATAGATGAAGAAGAGTACTATGACAAGTATGATGACTCGAGTCCATTCTTAGTTGGCTTGAAAACACCAAATTTTGAAGCTAACACTGACTTATATATGCATGGAGATCACACAGAAGGAATTTTAATTGATCTAAGATCCAATAAATACTAGAGGAATGCATTTTATTTTTTAAATGTTAGATGTGCATTTTACATTCTTCATCACTTATATTTCATTGTTTGATTTTTTTTAGATGTTATGCCAATTTTCAAATGGTGTCTGATTGTGAGTATGATGACTGAGAGGATAATTACTATGAGGATGAGCACCATGATGATGTGCATGTGAGAATGACAATGGTGTAAGTTGTATAGTTTTATCACATATGTTTGCATTTTACAATGTCTATCACATTTATAAGTTACATTTTTTTAAGACTTATATGTGTTTTTTGTCAATTTAAGCATGTTGAGGATGTATGCCCTGAGGATCTTATTGAGCTAGCTGAGGAGCATCGTGAGTATGCATGTCAAATAGGCATCACCATGATGAACAAGTTAGTTGAGCCAAGGCGTAAAGGACCAAAGTTGGTTATTGAGTTTGATGATCAAGGAAATCCTATTGGGAATAATTACAGTTCTTTTATGCAATGTCTAGGTGTTCTTACTCATAGAAAATTAGATATAAATGTAGAATCTTGGCATAAAGTTGATCAAGGAAAGAAATATTACATATGGAAGGACTTATGTGTGATGTATTATAGGTTTTAAAGATATTCATTCTATTTTTAAGAATATCTCATTAATTATATGAACATTTGCATATCTTATTTGACCTTGATGAAAAATAACATTGTAAAAAGGTGTTGCAATGTTGTGGGAGGGTACTAAGGAATCATATGAAAAATCTGACAAGAGAATACACAATGAAAAACAAGAATAAGAAGTCAGCCACTGAGCACTGAAACTATCTTGATTCGAAGGTGTGAGACACATTTGTTTCTTCAAGAAAAATTGATGAATTTAAGGTAATAATTGTTACACCCACATCACAAGATAACCACTAATCATGAGATTAGGGCATAAGTTGAAGATTAAACATGATATAAAGCACACTTTCTTTCTTCACATTCAAACATATAAGCTAACTTTATAAGGAAAATTGTAACTTGATTACTCTGGTCTAATTTCAACAATAAAGATAAATATTTGACATTCATTCTATTTCTCACACTATCATGTACATATGATATGATTATAATATACAAATTGTACTAATAAGGAAACAAAGTTACACATCATAATTTACAACTCTCTTGCAACTCTATATGAGGACCTAGAGTGGTAGGGACTGACTGAACATAACTAATCTGATACTTAAATATCATCACAGATCTATTGACATTGATGTTCTTCAAATCCACATGCCCTTAAAATTGTGAGTAGAGGGGTGTGACTACTTGCTCAGTAAATGAGTACTTCAAAGAAACAGTTTTAAGCACTTATATAATTACAAATATATTGTTGAGAAATTGATATCAAGTAGAATAAAAGCAAGCTATAAAGGAACCAATCATTCACAAACATATGAATGGTAGGTTACTATGGATGACTACAAGAGTAATTCAATCACTGAGCATTCTTAAAAAATCACAAAGTAAACTAGTAATTTAGAAACATACAAAGAATAATTGAATAACTGCACACACTTGATTAATCTCTCATTCATCTTATTATGCCCTGAACCCACATGAGGTGTACCACAACAAGTGGAAGAATCATAAAAAGCTATGATCTCACTGTACAAGGCTTAGAAGCATGACCAAGTTGCTAGGTCTATGAATTGAGTAAGACCCCGTCTCCTAAGGGCCTCGACATGTTTGCCTCTTAGCGGCTGAATATCTCAGACTCCACCTCTCAACCTAGGTACTTAGGAAGGGAGTCAAGCCCTTAGGCTAGTTGGGCACCAGTGGACCTAATAAAGATGTTCACTGATTGCCACAACTCATTACTCAAGTACCACTGGCTTCCCTGATTGGTGATGGGTACCAATCATTTATGGAGTCCGTCCTCACTGACCTAGACCCCCACACCCCACCATGATGAGCTCCATCTTACCTCAACTTACGTCGAACCTCCAGTCAGAAAGCACATTTCCTCCTCACACCGCAGTCCTCTTTTGAAGGATTGTATAGTGTTCATGGCATCTAAATGTCTATTTCTCTCTTTAGATTCATCGTTCAATCATCACATCAACATTTCATGATTGATCTTGTAAATAGTCCATTTCATTAATCATCTGTAAGATGAACCACAAACTGAACTACCGAACATCACCACATCTCATACTGAGAAACATTGATATCACACTACTTGATTCACTCAATTCCCTATCCTTAGGGTTTCATTTGCCTCATTCACATATTAATTACTCACATAAGGATTTAAGGCATCATAAACATTCACTAAATAAAGATTACTCTCAGCAGTTCACATATAACCAAACATATATATGAAACCATGTAATGAATGAAACTAGGTTTTCTACAATATTCATTGAAATATCATGCATCAAGAATAACCCTGAACAAGTGAATTTATAACAATAATCAAATCATATTAATTAAATTCCATGATGTCTATTTGCAAACTTCCAATTTTCCATTCATTTAGGGTTTCACCCTCTTTACCAATAAATAAAGCAAACACTGATAATATCAACTAAAATCCAAGATAGTATTTGACATATAATTACTACACATTCAGATAAAACAATCATGCATAAACAAGGAGATCCAGATAGTAAATCTTCTTATTTCAGTTATACAACAAATTTTAGACATAGTCGAAAACCCTATATTTCAACATATTCTTATAACCTCTATAATACTTTAGAAACTCTCTTTTAGATGATTTATATATATTTATAATATGATTTTATCCCATTGAATTCATCACAATAGAGAAATAATTCATTTCATACCATCTTTCAAAAGCTAGAATTGAAAGGCAGTTTAGGGTTTGTCGTTGCATACAAAGGAATTGCAGATTAATGTGGATTTCATCAATTTTCGTGCAATCTATTGTTTAAAGGAAGTACTCACTCACCCTAAGGTGTGAAAACACCTTAAAACTACATCACATCTCTAAAATTCTTGAATTCATATCAAAACCCTAAAAAATCACTAATTTCATCTTCCTTTCAACTCAGAAACCCTGGGAATAAAGATTTATGAAGAAAGAGTGAGAAAAGGGAGGGTTTTGATATTATTTCCAATAAATCAGAGGAGGGATGGAATCTTGACTTGTGAGAGAAGATTCATTGTGAAAAACTATGCAAAGAAGTGAAACTTGCTTGATTTCATCATTTCTCAGATGGTGAAACCCTAGATCAACAATTCCACCACTTTCTCTTCTCAAACCCTAACTCTCCCTATCCCTCTAGGATTTTATTTCTCTAGATTGAATCACGAATTATGAGACTCCTAGTGTGTTAGGATGATCATATAGAGAAAATTTAGGTGCTTGGATAATTTGCACATTGACCCCTCACTATACTTTCTTTTATTTCAGTAGATTTTTCTGTAATAAAAATGTTAATGTAATTTGTTTACTTAAGAGGCTAAACCTTATCCAACAATTATGAAAAATTAGAATGTTGTTTATGATTGAGTTTAAGAGATCCATTAACATTATAAGAACATTTTGAGCTTTCAATAAATAAATAAATATCAAACAGTGCATTGTTATCTAACAGTCTGTAGAAAAGTCAGTTAAGAGAAAAATGCCCTGAATACCCCTAGAATGGCCGTGCAAGCTGCCACGACCATGCCACCTAGCATGACCATGCTACCTTCCATTGACGTGGTGCCTTGGTTACATCAAATTTGAGTATAAATCTAACTAACATTTATATTTCTCCAAAACGGTCGTGTTGCCTAGAATTCCTGTGCCATCAGCAACCGTATACGACTGTGCTACATACCACGACCATTCTAACCAAGACTCCAATTCTCATTATCATTTTCCCTTTTTTCATGTTTCCCGATCAATTCTAGAATGTCCGTGTTGGGCAAAAACCACTATTTCATCCAATTAGGATTCATACTTCTCAAACCCTATTTATTCAAAATGAAAACAGACTTAGGATTTTCATTAGGTTTAAAGCATTGCCACTAGACATCTCATTATTAATCAAGGATAAATAATGATCATTGTAGTTAAGCATGTAATCATCTAAGTAAACACTAGTTTACCGATTAATCTTAGATGGGGTCATAACAATTCTTCCCCCCTTAAAAAGTTTTGTCCTCGAAACATAAATACACAAGCAAATCACATTCAAGGTTTATTTTAAACTTCTGAAATCTATATGTCACTATGCTCTTGTATTTTATATTTCAATATTGTTTTCAACATTGAGTTTTTTGTTTATCTTCTAACCACAACATATTGTTAAAATAAAGCTTCTTAATTATAGAAAAATAATTTTCTATGTCACAATCAATAATAGGAAAGAGAAAGAGAAGCAATCATTTTCAATCTTTTCATACTCTTGAGATGTTACCTCAAGATTGATAATCTGATCCAACTATCTCGATTCATATGACTCAATAAGTACTATTGTTTTGTATCACCTCTGAGTTACAAAAGAAAGTTCACCATGTTGTATTGAAGTTTAGTATTGCGCTACTCTAATAGCAAAGCACTCATAAGCTGCAAGACTAGATTTAACTACAATTGTATAGTACTGAGCCGAATTACTTATAATGTCCTATGATTTGAGGCCTCATATAAAATGATCTTAAAAGGAATGATTGGACTACCCATATCACCAAGGCACACCTCCTTTTTAGGGAGCCCATCACTAAAGAATTATGTGATTTAGCGTTCTCAGCCCATAGTAGTACTAGGATGGGTGACCAGTCGGGAATTTTATCCTAGCTTGTGCATGAGTGAGGACAAAGTGCACAGTTAAGGCTAGTGGTGGTCTATGGGGTCAGTTGTCAATCTTGAAACTCTATTGGAGCCTTGGGCAGTGGGCCCGTGTGTTAGAAGTGGTATTAGAGTCATAACCCCTCGAGTAGGTGGGGCCCACATGGGCATGTGGCATGCCAGTGTTAAGCCGTGCAGTCTAGGCATGTTGGAAAGGGTTGTCCATGGTGATGCAGTATCCCTTTAAATTTAATATGTTTTTCACACATGTATAATTGAAATTACATGAAAAACAAAATTACATCCCTTAATATACACATAACAAATTATGCTTCTATAAACAAATTCAAGTATTAATGATAGGCATTCATTTTCTTTAGTTTCTCTTTTTATTCATTACTACTTTCTTATTCTTACTTATCCTTCTCATTTTGATCATATAGATTAAACATATAGCATTAAAACATTCAAGGTAAGAATAGATTATTCATCATTCTTGCTATCACTGCAAGAATTTATTTCAGATTTAATTTTGCTCATGTTGCACTTCTGTTTTTATTCAAATCACACTTCTTACATTTCAAATCTATATCTTATCCTTGATTCTTAGTCAAATTCATATTGTTTATCTACCATTCTCGTTTACAAACTTTAAAACCTAGATTACTATCACTGTTAGTTTCTTCTCATATTACTGATCTCATGGTCTTACTTGATTCACTCAAGGTCAACTCACAAATGGCTTCCCTTGATCTACAACAAGCCTAAACATTCTAGGGTTTGGTTCTTATTAATCAACATGATGTTTTTCTGACATGATTGTACTCTTGAAATTCAGACTTTTTTGCTCTTTTGAAGTTACAAAAGTCTTCCTCATCTTATCACTTGAATTCATTTTCTCTTATTTGACCTTTTTGATAGGTACTTTCTTTATTTACCCTACTATGATTTCATCATCATATTATGTGTCACTAATACATTCAATAGATGTGTCTCTCATGATGGTTGTGTATCATTTAGGATATATTTCTTTATCACTTCATACCATGTTACTCTCACTAAGCGGGATACAAAAAAGAAGAGATTTTTTTTTAGATTTGGAATTCTAATCTTAAAGTACTCACTTAGCACACTTCTCCTATCTAGTTTTAGTTATCAATATGGACACTTGACTAATTAGCACTTTCTCAAATCTCACAACCTATCTCTTTTATAATCTATGTTACTCCCTCATGTTCCAAACCCTCCTTTATTTTCCATAATTCTCTTACCATATGCTACTCTTCCATGTATCATCTGTAGCTTCTACTTATCTCTTATTGTCATATTGCTCATTCGTGTGTATGCTTATGTATTCCATGTCACATATAACTCTTATTATCCTACTAATAATTTGAAGTTGAAATTCTAAATCAATATTCTCTCTACTAGTTTCATCTTATGTTTAATACATTACACACCCTTTGTTTTAAATCATATGACTCATGCATGAGTTAGTCGTAGTTTCTTTTTCAATCCTGTTTTCCTATTTTGCACACAATTTACTTTTATATGACTTATTCATTTATTTAAATGCACCTTTGTTATTTTGAGAACTAGTTTCATATCATCACTAGCATATTATTGAATATATCTAATGAAAGCTAGGTTGTTACTCTATAGAGACTTTGAATCAAAAGGTATTAAGGATGAATTTAGTAAACTTCATAATAGAAGTACACATTCCATGCTCTCAATTATATCATGTTACCCTCCTTTCTTAACCAAACTCATAATTTCCATCACTTCCCTTTTGTTTCATCTGAGTTTCTTATCCTAATCTTATAATTTACATGTTCTTGTAGTTCTTTTCACTTTAATTGCTCTAAGAACTCCTGACTTATATGTACTTATCATATACTTAACTTATTTCTTTTATATTTTTTTCTCTTTTGTCTTAGAATACATAAATGCATTCTACTCGATTATATGATCTGTGTCTCTTTATCCATTCATTCTTCTTCATTTTTAAGTTACATACTAATTTGTACCTAGTATTTATATTCCCTCTTCCTTCATTCCCTTTTTAGGGTTTCTTATCTGATGCCCCAAAACTAGATCTTAATGATTAGTTCCAACTGATTTGTAGTTATTCTAGTCTTTCCTTAATATTTCAATGTCTTAGTGCATATGTATTTCATCACATTCTGAGTTTACCTCTCCATAGCTTAATTACTCTTATCAAATTAAATAAATAGGAGTCATTCAATCCCATTAACATGTCTTGCCAATCGGACTAGACCGAACTGTAGTCCTGAATCCAAAAGCTACTCAGGATCAACCAAATCCTAATTATCTCAAACATGTGGAAAGAATATCCACTCATCACAAACTCATTTAAAGATAACTTATGGTCTACTTGGTACAAAGAATGTAAGCAATAACTGAATTACTTCATAGTGTAAAATAATATTAAAGAATGACATATATTTCTAGGAACTAAATATATGAATTCAAATGTATAAGTGCATTTATTTCATCTCCAATCAAAGCAACAATATAAAATAAAAGTTATATCTCATTCTATCTTTATGCTCTTATTCTTTGATTACTTTATGGTCTTATAACCGTAATATTTCTAGGGTTTCTCTCTAGCCCATCCTTCCTCTACATACCTGGCTAGGACATCTAGAGAAGAATAGACAAAGTAGTTTGATACTGGTTAACCTAAGTATTTAGATATCGGGCCAGGATATCCAAATACTCATACTTCCCAAAACTACTGATACATCATCTGCTAACTACCACACTCATGACTCTGACTTTCTATCCTAATGGTCCCTGACAACTCAGCCTAAGCTCTGATACCAAGTAATTAGGGCATAAGTTGAAGATTAAACATGATACAAAGCAAAAAAAATCACATTCAAACATATAAGCTAACTTTACAAGGAAAATTGAAATGTAATTATTCTAGTCTAATTTCAATAATTACATATTTAACATTCATTCTATTTCTCACACTTCCATATATATATGACAAGATTATAAAGTACAAATTGTACTAATAAGGAAACAAAGTTACACATCATCATTTACAACTCTCTCTCAATCTATACAAGGACCTACAGTGACATGGACCAACTGAATGTAGCTAATCTGATACTTAACTCTGGTGGCATATCTATTGGCATTGACTGTAACGACCGTCATCAAACTGACAAACAAATTGTTACAATTAAGCGGAATTAAACATAAACATCATATTAACAAAAATCACTAAAAATTAAAACCATTTTGTAAGGAGATCCTTGTCCAGAAAACTTTTACTGAAAGATCCAAAACTCATACATATCATAATTTACATTGTACAACATTGTTCCATCTCATCTTGAGGACATCATATAATAGTTGTTCTATCAAAACACATACTGGAGCAACATAAAACCTGGAGGCATTCAAGCTAAAATCTTAGATCATTCATGAAACTAGTACGAACCAACTGCAAGGACCTGAAAGTATAGAGATGACACACATGAATTCTATCTACAAGACATGATAGACAATACACTCAACCTAAACTGTCACTACTGCCTCAACTATTGTTCCTCCTCTATAGAAAGATCTTCGCCACCTTGTGCATGTCCACCTATAAAAATGTGGATCCCACAGGGTGAGACAATTGTCCCAGCGAGAGATATAACTCTCTGCCGACCATATTATTATCATAGATTAAGAATTTATAAACTGAGTAGAGGTTCTTTTTATATTAATAGGTAGGATAAATCACTGTATGAATAGAATGAAGTAATCTCCTTTCTCAAGGAGAACATTGCATCAATCAATGGTAGAATTATCAATCAACTATCTGCTTTGCAAGGAATGTAAAGAAACATAAATATCATCTATCAACTAAGATGTATAACTGAAGTGCACATCAATCAATGTTTTCCATATTCGATCCTTAAGAATATATGCTACACGGCTGATTACATTTTTCAATCACACTTATGCCATGAGTAGATGAGGTATACCTCTCATACTCCAACCGACCATGGCTACGTAAAGCATCGGTACCATACAAGGTCAATGGGAGAGCCGGCTTCCATGACCTTTGCCGTCTCGATCAGTGCGAGATTACAAGCAGGACATCTCGTGTCACTACTAAATAGCTTTCTAGGGTATACTGGCAGCTTATCTATAGAGATACAATGTCAACTACACTCTCTTTGAGGATATCTCAATTATCCATCCCCGACCTTCATCATCATTAGGAGATTCGTGATACATCCATCCTGACATATATAATGGAGGATTGAGATATTTCATGCTTATCTCACATCAATCCCACATTAGGGCGTAAGGATATTCGCACCCATCACCCCCACATATTCAAAAATATGCCCTCCGGGTTATGCCGCAGAGCAACCCATTTCACCATTCAGCAAATTCTGACGTTGATGGATCTATGGTCAGGGCACTACATGATAAGATTCCACTTGATTAATTAAGTGCATTACCGTATCTTTTAGCATCAGTCAAGTTTCAAACAAGAATTATTATAACAGATGCTACAAAGAAAGGTGTAATACATCTATCAAGTACTTTTCAAATCTTTAGAACACATATAACATTTAGGATCTCAATCCTTTATGTCATTACTGGGAATTCTCATCCCTTAACATTATCATCATGATTACTAGATCTGGGTATTCAAACCCTTAGTTCATCACTGAACACTATTACCACTTATTAGGTAACTAATACCTCTAGGTCCTCAGACCAAGGTATACATGATACTTGTTGCACAAGCATCTCACATGGCTCACAAGGCCATTGCACATCTTGTCACCTCTTACTAGGAAACAACTTATTCACATGGCTCACAAGGCCGTTACACAACTTGTCACCTCTCACTAGGCAACAACTTATTCACATGACTCACAAGGCCATTACACATCTTGTCACCTCTCACTAGGCAACAACTTATTCACATGGCTCTGTAGTCCATTACACATTATACTTGTTATACAAGTACTTAACATGCCTCACAAGCCTTATGTAATAAGAGAAATGCAACCTTCCCATCATTAGGGTTAGGGTTTCCCTTTATAGCCGAATAGGGTTTCATGTTCATATTATTAATCCAAACCCTAATTCATTGCTCCATACATCTAGGAGCATACATTGATATCATAAGTATTCAATCATACTTATTTATTCTCATCATTTATCATTAAATGATTATCAACACAAAGTATGAGTTTCTCTCTCATCCTGACTAGGATATTGATTCCATCATACTTTATTAACTTGGCTTAACCCTTTCTCAAGGTATGTTAGCCTACACTTATCAAAGTACATTAAATCTCAATGTAACAATTGACATGACACACTTCATGTGTTACTCAGCCAAGTATATTGGATTTAGGGTGCATCAAGGTGCATCAACCTTGAGGTGCTAGATGTAGTATTTATCATGCCTTGATGTATCACTTCCCTCATTGCTTTTAACTTACTTAAGTTCATAAACTTATCTTGTATTAGGGTATATCATCCTAATACTTTATGCACTAACACATCAAATTTATCGTGTAGTGTATTGGCCATAAGTCACACATTTGAATTACCCAACTATCATCAAGTGATATAGACTCATCTCAAGTTAAGGCATTGTTGATATACCATTATCAACCACTTTAGGTGTTCTACCTATCAAGGTATTAACCAAACCACATCATTACTTGGGGTTACACTCATCACTCCTAAGAGTGTTTTACCCTCACCTTTACAAGGTGCTTCAGATTGAATCATGTATATCAAGTTGAACACATGTATTGGGTTAGGTGTATATTGAGCTAGACATCATCATATCCCTCATACTCTTACCCATCAAGGTATCATCCTTACCAATCATATGGTGTATCATATTCACCATACATGAGTGTAACGTCCTCACCTTACTTGAAGATATTGGCCACACCATACTTTAGTGTATTGGCCATCACATGTTCTAGGGTATTAACCACCTTACCACTTTTGTCATCTAGTATATTGGGTTACCCACCATATCATTTTAGAGATATGTGCTCAACACCCTATCCTCCAAGAGGTGTATGCTTAACCCAATATAGGCTTAGAGGTGTATGCTTTCTACCCATATCACTTTAGAGGTGTATGTATGCTTACCATATCGGATAAGAGGTTATCGGATAGAGAGGTGTGTGTGTGTGCTTCACACCATATCGGGCAGAGAGGTGTGTGTGTGTGCTTCACACCATATCGGGCAGAGAGGGGTGTGTGCGCTTCACACCATATCGGGCAGAGAGGTGTGTGTGTGCTTCACACCATATCGGGAAGAGAGGTGTATGTGTGCTTCACACCATATCGGGCAGAGAGGTGTGTGTGTGTGTGTGCTTCACACCATATCGGACAGAGAGGTGTGTGTGTGCTTCACACCATATTGGGAAAAAAGGTGTGTGCTTAACCCAATATCATTTTTGAGGTGTATTCTTGACCTCATATCATTCAATAGGTGTATACTAAACCACCATATTGTGCAAGAAAGTATAAAATCATATCCATATCATTTTAGTGAAGTAGGTGCATCACCATATCGGGTTAGAGGTGCTTGCTTGTGTGCTTGAACCCGATATCACTTTATAAGGTGATACCATCTTCTTCAAGATCTAGACCTTCATTATAACTATTATAGTTCATAGAAACAGGTCTAAGAAACTACTAGAACTCATAATGCCATCAACTATTTTAGAAAATTTTGGAATTAAAAGTAGATCATTAAGTATAGCAATTTAGGTGATGAATAATAACATGATAGAGTTCAAGTTATATAACCCGCCTTAAGAACAACTTCAAAGCTCCAAAGCTCCACGTTCCTAAGGTTGAATATGACTTATCAAAAGTCCAAGGCTCGTTCAAAACTCCTTCATATACAAGGAATCACCATGGATAAGCAATTGGTGAAGAAGAAAAGAAAGGAATATCATAACCCTAGATTCATGCTTCAATCTAAGGTTGAAGATGATCATGGCCTCACCTTAGGGTTAAGACTTGAGCTACTTCTTGCTCCTTAGAACCTTGCACGATACCTCACTACTCATGCACGATATGCCATCACTTTTGGCCAATATCCCTCTCACTTGTGAAAAAACACTCCACTTGGCCGATATCAACATGCTATGGCCAATATCAACATGCTATGGCCGATACCACTTGCTATGGCCGATACACAAGCCCTATGCACGATACCACATCACCTATGCACGATACCAAGGCTCTATGCACGATATATAAGAGCAAGGAGGTGGTAGGATTCGAAAAAGTTCACTAAGGGGTGAAAGGAAGGGTATACTTGAGGTTCATGAAAAAGTGTGTATATGAGGTGTCATCAATTTACTACTAGTAGGTGCCACATGGCCATGCATGGATTGACACATGTACTTGCATGCACTCCATATTTATATTTCCATGAAAAATAAAAATGTGAGGATAATGCAAGGGATAAGGGTCGGCCCCCTTTGGTTATCTTCTAGGACAAGCCACTTCCACTCACATTATTATTATATTCACAAATCAATGCAAACTTTCCCAAGGAAAGTTGCAAGCCGATAGCCATTGCTTTATTATGGTGCTTAGCTCGTTTTTGAAAATTCAAAGAGTTAACAAAATGATATGGGGGTCTCATCTTTGGCTCCTTGGCTGATAGGGACTCCCATTTAACACTACAACCCGATACACTTAATACAAGCTCAATTAGGGTTTCCATTCAACCCCTTTCTTGGTCTTTTCATCACCAAGAATACTACCACTCATAAATGATTCAAACCTGGTGTCGCATTCATTCTATCTACTATAAATGATACATATAGAAAGTAGGGACACTCTAGAGGTGGTAATTTTCATATCAACCTTACATTTTGGGTAAATTACAAATTGTACCAAAATTGGTGCACAAGGTACTAACATTATTTAAACAAATTCAAACTTGGCTTTTAGGCTTTCCACAAGCCATCACTTAGCATCATTCTCTCTATTATGATGCTAAAAAACTTAAGGCATGTTCAACATGTGACATTTTTCAATATAACCCCTCATCTTGGGTAAATTGCACTTTGGTCCAAAATAAAGGAACATTGCTCAAACAACATTCAATCAGGACCAAACTTGAAACATAAGTGTGTCACATGATAATAAAACTCCTTAGAGGATTATATTAAATTTCTAAGCAACTTACTTAGCCAAAAAAAATAGGGTTACCTCATAACCCAGGTCAGGGTCATTACATTGACGTTCTTTAGATCCATGTGGTTTCCCTAAAAATTCCGAGTGGAGGGGTGAGGCTTCTCACTTAGTGAATGAGTACTTCAAATAAAAAATTTAAAGCACTTATATAACTACAAATATGTTGTTGAGAAACTGATATCAAGTAGAAAAAAAGCAAGCTATAAAGGAACCAATCATTCACAAACATATGTATGGTAGGTTACTATGGATGACTACAAGAGTAATTCAATCATTGAGCATTCTCAAACAATCACAAAGTAAACTAGTAATTTAGACACATAAAAAGAATAACTGAAGAACTACACACACTTGATTAACCTCTCATTCGTCTTATTATTCCCTAAACCCACATGAGGTGTACCACAACATATGGAAGAATCGCAACAAGCCATGATCTAACTATACAAGGCTTAGAAGCATGCTTGGGTTCCTAAGCATATGTCTCAAGTAAGACCCTGACTACAGTGGGCCTTGGCACATCTGCCTCTTGCCGGCTAATGGGAGTGGACAAATATCTCAGACTCCACCCCTCAACTTGGGTACTCAGTACGGGAGTCAAGCCCTTAGGCTAGTTGTGCATAGTTGACCTATCAAAGATGTCCACTGATTGCCAAAACTAATAACTTAGGTACCACTGACACCCCCATTGGGTGATGGGTACCAATCATTTAAGGAGTCTGCCCTCACTAGCCTAGACCCCCACACCTCACAATGATGTGCTCCAGCTTACCTCAACATATGTGGGACCTCTATTCGAGAAGCACATTTCCTCCTCATATTGCAAGTCTCATGTAAAGGTTTTTATAGTGTTCAGGGCATCTAAAAGTCTAATTCTCTCTTTAAATTCATCGTTCAATCATCACATCAACATTTCCTAATTTATCTTATAAATAGTTCATTTCATTAATCATTTGTAAGATGTACCACAAACAGAACTACCGAACATCACCACATATCATACTGAGAAACACTGATATCACAATACTTGATTTGCTCAATACCCTATCCTTAGGGTTTCATTTGAATCATTCACTTATCACATTGCTTACATAAGGATTTAATGCATCATAAACATCCACTAAATAAAGATTTCTATCAGTAGTTCACATATAACCAAACACACACACTAATGAACTGAAATAGGGTTTCTACACCATTCACTGATAAATCATGCATCAATAATAACCTTGAACAAATGAATTTATAACGATAAGTAAATCATATCAATTGAATTTAATGATGTCTATTTGCAAACCTCCAACTTTCCATTCATTTAGGGTTTCACCCTCTTTACCAATAAATCAAGAAAACATGAATAATATCAACTAAATACAAGATAGTACTCGACATGTAAGCACTACACATTCAAATAAAATAATCACTCATAAACAAAGAGATTTTTATAGTCAAACTTCTTATTTTAGTTATACAACAAATTTTAGGCATAGTTGAAAACCCTAGATTTCAGCATATTCTTATAACCTTTGTAGTACTTTAGAAATTATATTTTACACGATTTATATCTATTTATAATATGATTTTGTCATCTAAAATTCATCACAATATAGAAATAATACATTTCATATCATCTTGCAAAATCTAGAATTGAAAGGCGATTTAGGGTTTCTAGTCCCATATAAAGGAATTGTAGATTAATGTGGATTTAATCCATTTTCATGCAATCTACTATTTAAAGGAAGTAACCACTCACCCTAAGGTGTGAAAGCACCTTAAAAATGCAGCCCATCTACAAAATTCTCAATCTCATATCAAAACCCTAGCAAATCACTGATTTCTTCTTCCTTTCAACTTAGAAACCTAGGAATAGAGAATTGTGGAGAAAGAGTGAGAAGAAGGATGGATTCGATACCATTTCAAATCAAATTAGAGGAAGGGAGGAATTTTTTCATGTGAGAGAATATTCACCATGGAAGACTATGCAAAAAAAGCTAAACTTACTTGATTTCATCATTTCTTAGATGGTGAAACCCTAGATTAGAAATTCCGCCACTTTCTCCTCTCAAACCCTAACTCTCCCTCTCTCTCTAGGATTTTGTTTCTATGGATTTAATAACTAATTATGAGAGCGCATATTGTGTTAGGTTGATCATATAGAGAAAATTGAGGTGCTTGGGTAATTTGCACAATGACCCTTCACTATACTTTCTTTTATTTCATCAGATTTTTAGTCATAAAAATGTTATTGTAATTCATTTACTTCAAAGGTCAAACCTTCTCCAAAAATTATGAAAATTAGCATGTTGTTTATAATTGAATTTAAGAGCTCCACTAAAAAATTTAAAACATTTTGAGATTCCAATAAATAATTAAAAATCAAATAGTGCATTGTTATCCAACAGTCTACAGAAAAGTCAATTATGAAAAAATGCCCTGGATACCCCCAGAACAGTCATGCAAGCTTCCACAGTCATGCCACCTGGCACGACCAGGCTGTCTTCCATGGCTGTGGTGACTTGCTTCCAACATATTTGAGTATAAAGTTGACTAACACTTAAATTTCTCATCAACAATCCTACACAACCGTGCTACATATTGTGATCGTTCTAACTAAGAATTCAATTCTCATTTTCATTGTCTCTTTTCTCACCTTGCCCATTCCATCCTAGAATGGTTGTGTTGGGAAAAAACCCAAATTTCATCCAATAAGGATTTATACTTCTCAAACCGTATTTATTCAAAATGAAAGCATGATTAGGGTTTTTATTAGGTTTAAAACATCACCACTAGACATCTCATTATTAATCAAGGTTATATAATGATCATTGTAGTTAACCATGTAATCATCTAAGTAAACACTAGTTTACCAATTAAGCTCATATGGGGTCATAACATTGGGCCTCATTTAGAATACATTCTTCAGATTTCATTTTATCACATATTTAACACATTTTTTGAATTAACTAGGCTTTGAGTGATGCTTAAAAAGAAAGGCGTGCAAAGAATGTGCACAAACACAAGTTGGGTCAAAGTGTCTACATAAGGCTTTTCCAATAGAGATTGGAGATGTCTTCTACTCAATAGCCTACTTGTGGGATTGTTGAGTCCTCAATGACTACTGTACCTCTACCTCGCCACAAGGATCAAATAGATGAGAGGAAAACCCAATATGGAGAAATACCCAACCCTACAACTACTGAGTTGACTACAAAAATGGTAAAATTCAACTCTTAAGTGCATATTCATCTTTGACCTTAATTGTTATGTTTTACTTACCAATTACTATTTATGATGATTAGCAGAAGCTCTACGAGCAAAGGAAACAAGGTAGGTTCACTCCATGTGGGCTCAAGGGATGAATTGACAATTTTTCCAGGTAATGTGGAGCATCCTGGGTATGTTATGTTGGGAAATACAGGCACAAAGTAAGGCAGCGGAAATAAATTTTTTATCCATATGTATTCCCAGAACAACAAGATCGTCTCATAACTAAAAAATAGGAAAGATGATCTAACAAGTTCATACCTGGTCCTAGAGAAAGTCTAGTGACTACAACTCATTGCAATGCAACTATCTTATAGTTGCTCTTGGTCAGTGTCTGTGCAACTCCTAGTCTTCACCACAGACAACAAATTGGAACAACTTCTGCATCAACTCTTGTGGTCACGCCGCAGACTGTGGGTTGACGACGTCCTCCTAGCAATGGGAAAAGGCCACCTTGCCTCTATGGAAGTCCACACAGACCACCCAGAAATCTTTTCATCCTTCTAGAACATATAGGAAGGAGTTGTCCCTCCTGTTGGTGTACTAGTCACCAACCTACTCTCCCATAATGACCCTCAGTCATTCTCTCCCTCGCTATTCCTCCCTAGTCGGGTAGGACTTGCTTGTGCTCTCTTGGTTACCATAACCAGAGAGGACTACAATTGTCATAGCAATTGATTCTCAATTATGTGTGTTGGGAATCCCCAATACCCCTCTATTTATAGGAGGGGTTAGGGTCAGGGCTCCCAGTCAATGAGGGAGTGGAAGGGACCAGAAGATCATGAATTTTGCAACCTACGACTGCCGAACTGATCAGTTGACAACCAAACTTGTCGCTTCACATGTGAGATGGTCGGTTCACACAACAAATTGGTCAATTTCCTATGTTTCCCAATCGAATATCATATGGCAATTTGAATCCAATTAATGCACAACATGACGTCAACACTAATCCTTGATGCAATCAAATTTCTCCATGAACTGAGTGATATCACTCATGTGAGTCGGTCATCTCACTCACCCAAACGGCAATTTGTGAGTGGAGCCGGTCAGTTCACTAAGTGAACCGGTCAATTCACTCCTCAGCTTGGGTAAAACTTAGCCAATTCAATTACTAACCAGCCTAAAACTCCAACCGGCTGTCTCAACACTTGAGCTGATCGACTGGTAGTCCAATCACTTGATTTGTTGCTCGAATTGACTACCTAAACAATTTAGTAATCAATTCAATTATCATTCATGTTAAACTCCACTTCTAGGTGAGTTGCTATGTGTGTGACCCTATATGTCCCATATCAAGTTGGAAGTGAATGTCCATAGCTAGCTTATGACATCACAAGCAAAGAGTGGTGCCTAGTCACACATCAGTGCTACCTAAGTGAATGGAAAGTTGGAGAACAATTTCAACCTACAATCTGTGTTAGGTGTTGCAGTAATTGTATGATTCCTTTTTCTCTGATATTCAGAATGAACTTGAGGCATGGAATTATCATCCTCTCAATGTCAAATCCATGTTCCTTGAACCTAGAGCAAACTGTATGAGATATATGTGACCTCAATATCATGTATTGATTCACATGTGCATGTGCATGCGTTTCTCAGTCTCACTAATCAAGTGGCCATGGATATCAAACTCTAGTACAAGGGACAAATCCCATCTACATCACTCACAGTCTATCCCCATGTGTCACAGCTACCCAATCATCACCTTTATGGCAATCCATTTTTCAGGGTCACGTTGGATGATGTCAAAGTATATGTTACAACCCCAACTTTTGGGTTTCTTTGGTGAGAAATGTAATCTCTCATATTATAGATATTTGAACAAATGATGATATAATTTGTGTAGAATAAATGATTTTTGTTTACAATAGCCTTGATGTTTGTGTTGTGGGCTTTATTGGCTATTGGGCCCAATAACAAAGAAAGGACAAAAGAAACTCTATTATTGAGTAAATAAGAAAATAGAGGAAAGAATGATGTGGAAACCTCTAGAAGGAAAAAGAATGTAATCCAAGGATGGATTTCGTGCCTTTAAGTTCCTTGGGTGCCAAGGAATCCAAGATTGCGAAGAAAAGGCAATAATAAAAGAAAAGATCAAATAAGTATTTCTTTATTAAGAAAGAAACTGAAAACATTGATAAAATGTGGAAAACAAGTGAAAAGAGGTATAATTGAGTTATCCTTAGTGGGATTTCGTATCCCAAGCATTTATAATGTTAAAAGGAATACCAATAAGGAAAATAAAAGAGAAATAAAGAGAAATCCACAAAAAGGGATATTTTAATAAGAAATAAACAAGGTAATGAGGAATAATAAAGAATAATGCATTTAGATGCATCTAGAAGGATAATGAGTATCCAATAAAAAGAATTTCGAATTCTTGGAGTTCCTTGGGGTCAAAGGAGCCTCAATGAAGAAAAAGAAAGAGGAAATATCAATAATACAAAATTAAAGGATAATGGGATACATTATTAATGAATTATTGTGGTATTATTAATAAAGGAAATAGTTGCTATTAAAGGAAAATAGAAATTCATGCCCATGGGTTAAAAAGCAAATATAAAGAGAGTAATGGAAAGGATTTTCGAATTCCTATATATATATCCAAATAATAGAGAATATATAAAAGATGAAGAGAGAGAGAATATTACTTCTCATTGAAGGATTTGGTTTCCTAATCAGAAAGTGATTCTTTGATTCATGAATGGTCGTCTTAGGGCGTGGATCCTCACCCTATATAGAGGGGTAAAGCCCTAGTTCGAGCCCAAGAGAGAGAGAGAAAGATCCCACATTCTTCTCCTTCTACCCTACGTGCAAACCCTAATCGAGAGTAGAGATCTCTCCCTAGAACTACAAGGGTTCATTTTGTGATCTCGCTTGAGTCGGGGAGCCTCCACGATCACCCCAGACCGATCGGTTGCTTCTCCTTCGACCTCGACTTCGTGCAACCACTGCCGACCTGCTATAGTTGCAGCAACAATCGCGGGTTTCTCCCGCGTAGTAGAGGACATGTTGGCAGTAGCTAGGACGAGATCCAAGGGCGACGGAGGGCTGCGGAGATAGGGGAGGGGTTCGGTGGCAGCCGTCGGGCCCAGAGGAGCGGGAGGAGCCACACCAAACGTAGCTAGGGCGGATGCTGCCCGTCATCCAGAGGTTGAAGACGATCGGTGTACATTGGATGAGTTTGCCCCTTCGCGGGCAGAAGACTCATCCAACTTATAAAGGGAAAAATGGTCAAACAACTCTATTTGCAAACCCAACGAGATACGTCGCATGGCAAGGCCTACGTGGCAGCCTCTGATTGGCCCAAAGTAAGTATTTTTGCTAAATTCATAACTAATGATTTGTAGCTCGGATTAGCACGCATAAAATATGAAAATTGCTCATAAAACCGAGGGGAATCCATTAAAAAAATAATTAAAGTCTCATTCCTCTTACAATTCGAAAAGTAATGAAAGTTATTAAATTTAATGTAATGATGATTAAGAAACCCTATTTGGATATGTTTAATGTGATCAGTAGGGTCTAATTGATGATGAAAGTTGATATTAACCTGTTAATCATAAAGAGATACATTAAGGTAGAAAAATAGGAATTTTGCACATAATTAGTTTAATTGAGAGTTCATATGCATAAATATGCTTTAATGGGCCTTGAAACCCTAATGTTGGTAAAAATGACTCTTAATGGCTTTAATTATTCAAAGTAGTGAATAAAGATAAGATATAATGATTCTAAGCTATTTTGAGCATTAAAGTTCCTAATTTGTGGATGAATAACCTTAATATAGAAATTAGGGTTTTTGAATGAATCAAGGTAGAATTAATAATAAATAACGTTCATATGAGTATTAGAGCATAATGAACTACAAATTGATGATAAACGAGCATAATGACTTTGTCATGGGTTAAAGAGGATAAAAATGGTAGCTTTAATGAAAAGAGGCTTAATGGACTTATATAATGGTTGATTATGCCTTAAATCTGAAACTGAGGTTTAGATGTTGAGATAATAAGGGTTTGTGATCAATTGCGTTAAATTAGGGTTTAAATAGTAAAAGATAAAGGAAAACCATAATTACAAAGAAAACCCTAAAAAGGGGAAGAAACCCTAAAAAGGAATAGAACCATAAGTAGCATGATGATTTGAATAGATTTTGATAAAAAGAAAATTGAATGTAATTTCAGGATCTTGTTGAAAATGCTTGCTTGCTTGGATTCTTATTTGCATGGATATTTCTGTTCAAATCTTCAGATCAGGTATGTGGTTAATTATGAATAACCGCCTTAGTTTCCCACAGATTTTCTGGATGGTTAATCACATTGAATGCAAATTATCTGTTGGATGTTCATACTTGCAAATCATAAAGTCACTATGATTATCACATTAAAAATAGAAATATGTATTCTCGCACCTACCTGCCACCCTGATGGATAATGCCAAAGGCCAGGCCCAGATGGGTAGACCAATGGACACCTTGAGTGGTGACCCCAGACACCAAGCTCGGGAATGAGAAGGTGGCCTATGATATTGCATGACTAGTGGGCACCATGAGGAGTGACCCCCAAGCACCAAGCTCGGGATTGAGAAGGTGGCCTTAAGTCATTGGCAAAGGAAACCCTAAGGTGGGTATGCCAGGGTTAGGGCAAAAGCGGTGGAGAATGTCATACTGAAAAGTGTAATTTGGCTTGTTAATTAATTTGATTGTGATTATTAAATTGTTAGCCATATTTGTAGGTTTTTGGTTGTTCCCACATACCAGTATATTTTGATATACTGACCGACGTTTTGTTTGTCGACGTTTTAGGAACAACAATTGAAAGAACATACAATAAAGTGACACATTGTGGAAATAAGAAATAAAGTGCAAGGATGATTAGATAGAATAATTCAAGCTCTGGATAGATAGATTTCCAAAGTTTTCAAAGGTAAGTTTTAATTTTATACCAAATTCCAGTTAGTTAGTAGAATTTCATAATTATTATTGATAATTTGTCAAACCTTTGATCCTGTTAATTGAATAACGGCTCTGACCTTCGGGTCTCCCTTAATTGGGGGTTACTAGGAGGCAGGGTTGTTACAATTGGTATCAAAGCATAGGTTCTTCATCTAATCATTAATAATTATTAAATTTTACAAACACCGTAGAACCCAAGGGAGTTATTAGAGGATTGTTCGAAAGACTGAGGTGTCTAGAAAAGGATCACATCTGGGGGCTGGAAATATTTTCCTCCGCACCGTTAGTCAGAATACGAGGACTCCCGGATTGTGTGACTGCCTGGCCGATGTCTTAGGATATGACTTGAAATAAGATACCTTTAGGACTCTCTCATCTTGTTCATCCCTTCTCAACTCAAATTTTGTTAAGGACCTTAAGGATTAGGATTTTCTCTCTTCTCCTCACCCTCTTGAGGTATGGGTAAGGTTAATAAGGTCTAAGGAATCCTCCACCAAATTAATGAAAAGCATGTAAATAAGATGTCATGGACATAATCTTAATAGATTAATCGCAAACTAAAGAATAGATGCATGCTTAGGTCGTATGAAACAAGTTGTCATTGCCCTCAGGAGAGTCATGAGGATAGACCTCCTTGTCAGGAAGATGAGTAGAGAGAGTTAGTCTTGGAGGTAGAGACCTCCATTGAAAGCAGAGACCTAGCACATCCTTTGAGGATGATGTTAACCCTAACCCTAAGTGAAGGTTAGAGAGAGATAACATGATGAGTTAGATGTCTTGGTAGACCAGATGTTTGGATAGACATGTCTTGGATGTCATATGAGCCACGAGAGGTTAGATGGCCTAGTACCTTGGGTGACCCAACCCTGGAAGGGGGAGTGCATGATAGAGCGAGGAATAGCTCCTTCATTGATGAGGTTAATGAAGAACCTATAGAAACCCTATGGGCTTATGCAATAGGGGATAGCATGCACCTAGAATGCTTCAGTAGTACGAGTAGTAAGTTAAAACCGAGGCCAGAAGGATTGGATTGATGGCTTATGAGATAAGCATAAAAGGCTATGGATGATCTTGAACAAACATAGGTTCGAACCTAGACTTCACCCATGTAGAGGTATGCTTGTGATCTTGATCCTTCATGGAGGGAGGACCTCTAGTAGTGAGGATGGATGTGGAGTTAGATCTAGAAATAATGAAGGACCCCAACAAGGGGGTTGGAAGCCTAAAACCCCGAGATATGAGGAACAATGGGGAGTTGAGGATGATGCGACCTAAGTGGATGATAGTGGTTGCATTATGCTTGACCCTTAGAGGTTGATGATATCTTGATTGCCTTTAGAGGAATCAAACCCTAAAGATAGGATGATGCTTCTGGAACCTATGTGCCTATGGTATAGGAGTTTACCTACTGAGATTAGACAAAGAGTGGCTTAGACCCCGAGGAGGTTTGAGTAACCAGATGTGGGGCTTTATACCTAGTTGGTTGTCCTTAAGTAGGACTCAATTCTGAGGTGTTTCTCATATAAAAGGATCATGGGAGTACATGGCATACCTTGGACATGCTTGATTCGTGGTTAAGAGGTTGAGCATGTAGTTGGATATCCAAAAGTGAACCTAGGGTTCCTGGCCAAAGAGGGGAAGTGGTGTACCTAATGCTCATGATGAGAGTTGAGTCTCTATAGTTTTGAGTATGGTACTTGTAATGTCTGGGCCCACTACCCACGACTCTAGTAGAGTTTTAGGAATGACGACTGGCCCCACAAATCACCACTAGCCTTAACTGCGCACTTTATCCACACTGACGCGCAAGCCAGGATCAACTTCCCGACTGGTCACCCATTCGAGTACTACTCCAAGTCGAGCACGCTTAACTATGGAGTTCTTTAGTGATGGGCTCCCGGAAAAGGAGGTGCACCTTGGTGATATGGGTAGTCCAATCGTTCCTTTTAAGATCATGTTATCCAAGGCCTCAAATCCTGGGATGTTACAATCTCCCCCACTTAGACTCTTAACGTCCTCGTCAAGGCTCAACTATAAGACCTCATAATCTGACCCCATTTCAGTGTAGACCCACAATGGCCCATGGACACCTAGCTCCCGATCATGGAATACCAGCGCAAGGGTGGATACGTCAACCATGGACAACTCTTTCTTACATGCCTGGACCTCATAATCTGACCCCATTTCAGTGTAGACCCACAATGGCCCATGGACACCTAGCTCCCGATCATGGAATACCAGCGCAAGGGTGGATACATCAACCATGGACAACTATTTCTTACATGCTTGGACAGCACGACTCAAGACTGGCATGCCATGCCCATGCGGCCCCCACCTACTAGAGGGGTTATGGCTCTGATACCATTTGTAATGCCCGAGCCCACTGCCCACGACTCTAGTAGAGTTTCAGGAATGATGAATGGCCCCACAAATCACCACTAGCCTTAACTGCGCACTTTGTCTACACTGACACGCAAGCCAGGATCAACTTCCCGACTGGTCACCCATCCTAGTACTACTCCAAGTCGAGCACGCTTAACTATGGAGTTCTTTAGTGATGGGCTCCCGGAAAAGGAGGTGCACCTTGGTGATATGGGTAGTCCACTCATTCCTTTTAAGATCATGTTATCCAAGGCCTCAAATCCTGGGATGTTACAGTACTCTTCATGTATAGAGGAAAAGGAAACCCCTAAGTTAAAGGTAGGTTTGATGAACCCCTCACAACTAAGTTGACCTAATGTTGAGGAAAGAGAACAAGTATGACCTAGCATGGTTTAATAGGTGATCTGCTTGTGCCTTGGTAGTTGTTGGGTTAGGCATGTTCATGTGAATGTAAACCCTAAGGACGGTTGTGACCTTATTGTCAAGAGTTGTAGTTTCCTCCCATCCTGGGAGAGGGACCCTTTGGTAGGGTGTATACCAGTTTTTCTAGTTTTTAGGTAACCTAAAGAAGTCCCATAGGATCTTGAGAAGCTAAGTGAAAAGTACATGGAATGAGAATGAACCTGTAGACCCATAGATAACCATCTCTAAGTGCATGTGGATGTGTTACCATGGAGGTGACCGGTATGGGGCCTGACCAAGGTAGGAAGGTTGCCTTGACCCTTATGACGGGATGAAAGTCAGTCGAGGATGCAGAGAGAGATGATGAATGCTTGGGTAAGGTTCTAAGTTGAACATGTAATATAAGAGAATCATAAGTCTGTCCTAGGGCCAGGAAGGGATAAGACCGATGGAAGAAGGAGTTGCCTAATTCCCTAGATGCACATGACCATAGGGTCGGGAGGTAACAACTATCATTGTCTGAGGGCCATGGGTTAGGATATTGATCACCTTCATGAACTCATGAGACCCAAAGGGCATATGAGTAGGGCACTCTCTGATGCATGAGGGAAGAGGGATGACCCCAAAAGTGTCGGCACCCTATAGACCTAGCGGAGATGACCAAGGATTGCGTAGTAACCCAAATAGGTTTGAGACAAGTTTTCCATGGAAGTAACCTTGATATCGTGATGTTTGTTATGTAGAGACATAAGTTGCACGTTTCAACTTAGAATTGAAGGTGTATTGGCGATGTGGATGTATCATCTCTACTCTTGGAACAGGAAGAACTTTGTGTTTGGACGGCCGCCAAATGCTTATTTCCTCTTGTTATGAGAGGGAGAGATGGAACAGTATGCATGCCATACACCAAGGATAAAAGATGATACGAGTTGGAACGTTGCTACAAGGTATGAGGATAGAGATGATAACATACCCTTGTGGAGTGAATGATACATGGATGGTGTACAAACACCAAGAAGTATTAAGATAATCACCTTGTAAGGATGTTCCTAGTAGAAGTTTTGTGGTATTTGCAAGTTATACAAGGTTGAGTTTGATCACCAGGTGGATGAGCTCAGAGTTTCTTGATGAAGATAAACTTAGAGTTTGAACTGAGATGATAAGAATAATACATGGAGGTGTATGTTACCTAACACCTAAGGATAAGAGGTGGTAATGAATGCTCTAGTTGAGATATAGTGCCTAGTTTAGCTGGAAGCTAGAAGAAGTTGAGGTTGTTAGGCTAACCTTATGTTGAGAAAAAGAGATAATTTTGGATAACACTCAGGTATAATGAGATCTGTTGAACAAGATTAGTGGTTGTTTGGATAGCCAGCCTAGTCCGTGACATAATGAAAGGATGGTTGTCGAACCGCAGATGTACTTCCTTGGATAGGAAGGTAATGAAACCCTGATGAGAGTGGTTTAGGGTTTCCAAGGAATCGATCTTGAGGAAACGTGACATACAGGAGATCATGATTTTAAGATCACCATACACCGTGATACTACAAAGACAATAAGTGACAGTAGAACTTTGGATGCTCAAAACAAAGTTGCATGTAGCATGTGGTCATGCCAGCTAGGAGGCGAAGGATGAACACCAGTAACCCCGTGCTTTGATGTAGAGGATAAAGAATACCTGAGAGGAAAGGGGAGTTCACCACTATGGATGTGGCGGTAAGTCTCCCCTAGACCAAGGAGGGTCGAGGTACAATATGGGTTATGGTAGATCGCCTTACCTAGATGACACGAGAAAGGAAGAGTACTGTCACTGGACAAATTCAGTTGAGCTACTTAAGAGAGAAAGATGGTCCAACCACACCATGATGTGAGTTCAAAAGTTCTTGGGTATGATCAAGGTTCACTTCCATGAGGTGGAAGTGGATACATGAAGAACTCGATGATAGTATAATTTATCACCCCATACTAATGAACAATATGATCCAGACTAGAGGGTCTGATGAGAGCATGTGTGCTCATTTAGGGTGATACATAGAGACAGTTCTTAATATGTGATGTTGACCACCATAGCCTTTATCAGGATGCAAGAAGTCTTATGGAGAGGTTGTGTCGGTCACCACTTCATTAAGATGATGTGGGTGAAGGAGGCCTCACGAAGGCCAGAAAAGAACCACCGTGTGTGCAGATGAAGTCACTTTGAGAGATTCCAATGGTGACATGAGTCACGAGCTGATGCAAAGCCGACTGACATGCAGTTTACTATGGGAGAATATGTGATGTGAAAATCCGACCCCTCTAAGCTACAGCTGAGAAAGCTGAGTCCCCGATATATGGGTCCATTTGAGATGGAATGGTGGAGATGGTTGTGTTTAGCCTTGCCCCTCAGGATAACATGATGTGTAATGTGTTCCATGAGTCTGATCTAGAGCACTATGTGAGGTACCCAAGTCATGTGCTGAGCCCCGAACCTATTCAGCTTTTGAGAGACTGAAATGTCCTGAGTCACCTATGAGGGTATTCTATACCAAGGTAAGAAAGAACTCAGATGGAAGAATATGAGATGATGAAGGTTCTTGGGAGGCACCATGGAAAGGGTGAAGCCACATGGGAGCCCTGATGGACATAGGAAAGGCTTATCCTATTTGTTTGGTTGCTTGAGGGAATTTTGAGGGCAAAATTCCTATAAGAGGGGAAGAATGTTACAACCCCAACTTTTGGGTTTCTTTGGTGAGAAATGTAATCTCTCATATTAGAGATATTTGAACAAATGATGATATAATTTGTGTTGAATAAATGAGTTTTGTTTACAATAGCCTTGATGTTTGTGTTGTGGGCTTTATTGGCTATTGGGCCCAATAAAAAAGAAAGGACAAAAGAAACTCTATTATT
Source organism: Alisma plantago-aquatica (assembly GCA_963693085.1). Taxonomy (NCBI): domain Eukaryota; kingdom Viridiplantae; phylum Streptophyta; class Magnoliopsida; order Alismatales; family Alismataceae; genus Alisma; species Alisma plantago-aquatica. The sequence continues at coordinate 765,041,992 of OY856412.1, read as the reverse complement.
GAGTAAATAAGAAAATAGAGGAAAGAATGATGTGGAAACCTCTAGAAGGAAAAAGAATATAATCCAAGGATGGATTTCGTGCCTTTAGGTTCCTTGTGTGCCAAGGAATCCAAGATTGTGAAGAAAAGGCAATAATAAAAGAAAAGATCAAATAAGTATTTCTTTATTAAGAAAGAAATTGAAAACATTGATAAAATGTGGAAAACAAGTGAAAAGAGGTATAATTGAGTTATCCTTAGTGGGATTTCGTATCCCAAAAATTTATAATGTTAAAAGGAATACCAATAAGGAAAATGAAAGAGAAATAAAGAGAAATACTCAAAAAGGGATATTTTAATAAGAAATAAACAAGGTAATGATGAATAATAAAGAATAATGCATTTAGATGCATCTAGAAGGATAATGAGTATCCAATAAAAACAATTTCGAATTCTTGGAGTTCCTTGGGGTCAAAGGAGCCCCAATGAAGAAAAAGAAAGAGGAAATATCAATAATACAAAATTAAAGGATAATTGGATACATTATTAATGAATTATTGTGGTATTATTAATAAAGGAAATAGTTGCTATTAAAGGAAAATAGAAATTCGTGCCCATGGGTTAAAAAGCAAATATAAAGAGAGTAATGGAAAGGATTTCCGAATTCCTATATATATATATCCAAATAATAGAGAATATCCAAAAGATGAAGAGAGAGAGAATATTACTTCTCATTGAAGGATTTGGTTTCCTAATCGGAAAGGGATTCTTTGATTCATGAATGGTCATCTTAGGGTGTGGATCCTCACCCTATATAGAGGGGTAAAGCCCTAGTTTGAGCCCAAGAGAGATAGAGAGAGAAAGATCTCATGTTCTTCTCCTTCTACCCTATGTGCAAACCCTAACCGAGAGTAGAGATCTCTCCCTGGAACTACAAGGGTTCGTTTTGTGATCTCGCTTGAGTCGGGGAGCCTCCACGATCACCCCAGACCGATCGGTTGCTTCTCCTTCAACCTCGGCTTTGTGCAGCCACTGCTGGCCTGCTGTAGTTGCAGCAGTAATCGTAGGTTTCTCCCGCGTGGTAGAGGACACGTTGGCAGTAGCTAGGACGAGATCCAAGGGCGGCGAAGGGATGCAAAGATAGGGGAGGGGTTCGGTGGCAGCCGTCGGGCCCAGATGAGCAGAAGGAGCCACGCCAAACGTAGCTAGGACGGCTGCTGCCCGTCATCCAGAGGTTGAAGATGATCGATGCACGTTGGACGAGTTTGCCCCTCCACGGGCAGAAGACTCATCCAACTTATCAAGGGCAAAATGGTCAAACAACTCTATTTGCAAACCCAACGAGATATGTCATATGGCAAGGCCTACGTGGCAGCCTCCGATTGGCCCGAAGTAAGTATTTTTGCTAAATTTATAAATAATGATTTGTAGCTCGAATTAGCATGCATAAAATATGAAAATTGCTCAGAAAACCGAGTGGAATCCATTAAAAATATAATTAAAGCCTGATTCCTATTGCAATTCGAAAAGTAATGGAAGTTATTAACTTTAATGTAATGATGATTAAGAAACCCTATTTTGATATGTTTAATGTGATTAGTAGGGTCTAATTGATGATTAAAGTTGATATTAACCTGTTAATCATAAAGAGATACATTAAGGTAGAAAAGATGAATTTTGCACATAATTAGTTTAATTGAGAGTTCATATGCATAAATATGCTTTAATGGGCCTTGAAACCCTAATGTTGGTAAAAATGACTCTTAATGGCTTTAATTATTCAAAGCAGTGAATAAAGATAAGATATAATGATTCTAAGCTATTTCGAGCATTAAAGTTCCTAATTTGTGGATGAATAACCTTAATATAGAAATTAGGGTTGTTGAATGAATCAAGGTAGAATTAATAATAAATAACGTTCATATGAGTATTAGAGCATAATGAACTACAAATTGATGATAAATAAGCATAATGACTTTGTCATGGGTTAAAGAGTATAAAAATGGTAGCTTTAATGAAAAGATGCTTAATGGACTTATATAATGGTTGATTATGCCTTAAATCTGAAACTCAGGTTTAGATGTTGAGATAATTAGGGTTTGTGATCAATTGCGTTAAATTAGGGTTTAAATAGTAAAAGATAAAGGAAAACCATAATTACAAAGAAAACCCTAAAAATGGGAAGAAACCCTAAAAAGGAATAGAACCATAAGTAGCATGATGATTTGGATAGATTTTGATAAAAAGGAAATTGAATGTAATTTCAGGATCTTGTTGAAAATGCTTGCTTGCTTGGATTCTTATTTGCATGGATATTTCTGTTCAAATCTTCAGATCAGGTATGTGGTTAATTATGAATAACCGCCTTAATTTCCCGCGGATTTTTTGGATGGTTAATCACATTGAATGCAAATTATCTGTTGGATGTTCATACTTGCAAATCATAAAGTCATTATGATTATCACATTAAAAATAGAAGTATGTATTCTCGCACCTACCTGCCACCCTGATGGATGATGCTAAAGGTCAGGCCCAGATGGGTAGACCAATGGACACCTTGAGTGGTGACCCCAGGCACCAAGCTCGGGAATGAGAAGGTGGCCTATGATATTGCATGACTAGTGGGCACCACGAGGGGTGACCCCCAGGCACCAAGCTCGGGATTGAGAAGGTGGCCTTAAGTCATTGGCAAAGGAAACCCTAAGGTGGGTATGCTAGGGTTAGGGCAAAAGCGGTGGAGAATGTCATATTGAAAAGTGCATTGTGGCTTGTTAATTAATTTGATTGTGATTATTAAATTGTTAGCCATATTTGCAAGTTTTTGGTTGTTCCCACATACCATTATATTTCGATACACTGACCGACGTTTTGTTTTTCGGCATTTTCGGAACAACAATTGAAAGAACAAACAGTAAAGTGACACATTGTGGAAATAAGAAATAAAGTGCAAGGAGGAATAGATAGAATAATTCAAGCACTGGATAGATATATTTCCAAAGTTTTCAAAGGTAAGTAAAGTTTTAATTTTATACCAAATTCTAGTTAGTTAGTAGAATTTCATAATTATTATTGATTATTTGTCAAACCTTTGATCTTGTTAATTGAATAACAGCTTTGACCTTCGGGTCTCCCTTAATTGGGGGTTACCGGGAGGTAGGGTCATTACAATTGGTATCAGAGCGTAGGTTCTTCATCTAATCATTAATAATTATTAAATTTTACAAACACCGTAGAACCCAAGGGAGTTATTAGAGGATTGTCTGAAAGACTGAGGTGTCTAGAAAAGGATCACGTCTGGGGGATGGCAATATTTTCCTCCGCACCGCTAGTCGGAATACGAGGACTCCCAAATTGTGTGACTGCCTAGCCGATGTATTAGGATATGACTCGAAATAAGATACCTTTAGGACTCTCTCATCTTGTTCATCCCTTCTCAACTCAAATTCTATTAAGGACCTTAAGGATTAGGGGTTTCTCTCTTCTCCTCACCCTCTTGAGGTATGGGTAAGGTTAATAAGGTCTAAGGAATCCTCCACCAAATTAATGAAAAGCATGTAAATAAGATGTCATGGACATAAGCTTAATAGATTAAGCGCAAACTAAAGAATAGATGCATGCATATGTCGTATGACACGAGTTGTCATTGCCCTCAGGAGAGTCATGAGGATAGACCTCCTTGTCAGGAAGATGAGTAGAGAGAGTTAGTCTTGGAGGTAGAGACCTCCATTGAAAGCAGAGACCTAGCACATCCTTTGAGGATGATGTTAACCCTAACCCTAAGTGAAGGTTAGAGAGAGATGACATGATGAGTTAGATGTCTTGGTAGACCAGATGTTTGGATACACATGTCTTGGATGTCATATGAGCCATGAGAGGTTAGATGGCCTAGTACCTTGGGCAACACAACCCTGGAAGGGGGAGTGCATGAAAGAGCGAGGAATAGCTCCTTCATTGATGAGGTTAATGAAGAACCTATAGAAACCCTATGGGCTTATGCAATAGGGGATAACATGCACCTGGAATGCTTCAATAGTATGAGCAGTAAGTTAAAACCGAGGTCAGAAGGATAGGATGGATGGCTTATGAGATAAGCATAAAAGGCTATGGATGATCTTGAACAAACATAGGTTCGAACCTAGACTTCACCCATGTAGAGGTATGCTTGTGAGCTTGATCCTTCATGGAGGGAGGACCTCTAGTAGTGAGGATGGATGTGGAGTTAGCTCTAGAAAGAAAGAAGGACCCCAACAAGGGGGTTGGAAGCCTAAAACCCCGAGATATGAGGAACAATGGGGAGTTGAGGATGATGCGACCTAAGTGGATGATAGTGGTTGCATTATGCTTGACCCCTAGAGGTTGATGATATCTTGATTGCCTTTAGAGGAATCAAACTTTGTCCACACTAACGCACAAGCAAGGATCAACTTCCCGATTGGTCACCCATCCTAGTACTACTCCAAGTCGAGCACGCTTAACTATGGAGTTCTTTAGTGATGGGCTCCCGGAAAAGGAAGTGCACCTTGGTGATATGGGTAGTCCAATCATTCCTTTTAAGATCATGTTATCCAAGGCCTCAAATCCTAGGATATTACAGTACTCTTCATGTATAGAGGAAAAGGAAACCCCTAAGTGAAAGGTAGGTTTGATGAACCCCTCACAACTAAGTTGACCTAATGTTGAGGAAAGAGAACAAGTATGACCTAGCATGGTTTAATAGGTGATCTTCTTGTGCCTTGGTAGTTGTTGGGTTAGGCATGTTCATGTGAATGTAAACCCTAAGGACGGTTGTGACCTTGTTGTCAAGAGTTGTAGTTTCCTCCCATCCTGGGAGAGGGACCCTTTGGTAGGGTGTATACCAGTTTTGCTGGTTTTGAGGTAACCTAAAGAAGTCCCATAGGATCTTGAGAAGATAAGTGAAAAGTACATGGAATGAGAATGACCCTGTAGACCCATAGATAACCATCTCTAAGTGCATGTGGATGTGTTACCATGGAGGTGACCGGTATGGGGCCTGACCAAGGTAGGCATGTTGCCTTGACCCCTATGAAGGGATGAAAGTCAGCTGAGAATGCGGAGAGAGATGATGAATGCTTGGGTAAGGTTCTAAGTTGAACATGTAGTATAAGAGAATCCTAAGTCTGTCCTAGGGTCAGGAAGGGATAAGACCGATGGAAGAAGGAGTTGCCTAATTCCCATGATGCACATGACCATAGGGTCGGGAGGTAACAACTATCATTGTCTGAGGGCCATGGGTTAGGAGATTGATCACCCTCATGAACTCATGGGACCCAAAGGGCAGATGAGTAGGGCACTCTCTGATGCATGAGAGAAGTGGGATGACCCCAAAATTGCCGACACCCTATAGACCTAGAGGAGATGACCAAGGATTGTGTAGTAACCCAAGTAGGTTTGAGACAAGTTTTCCATGGAAGTAACCTTGATATCATGATGCTTGTGATGTAGAGACATAAGTTGCATGTTTCAACTTAGAATTGAAGGTGTACTAGCGATGTGGATGTATCATCTCTACTCTTGGAATAGGAAGAACTTTGTGTTTGGACGGCCTCCAAATGCTTATTTCCTCTTGTTATGAGAGGGAGAGATGGGACAGTATGCATGCCATACACCAAGGATAAAAGATTATACGAGTTGGAACGTTGCTACAAGGTATGAGGATAGAGATGATAACATACCCTTGTGGAGTGAATGATACATGGATGGTGTACAAACACCAAGAAGTATTAAGATAATCACCTTGTAAGGATGTTCCTAGCTTTAATGGATAGATTCTCTCTGATTGAATCCTTCATAGTAACCTCTTTCAATATCTTTCTATTTATATGTGCTCATATTTAGGTCATGAAACTTTCAAGAACTATCTTCATAGATCTCAATCCGTATCTCATAGGGTGTTTCACCTAATCCTTCACTGCTAAAGGTGTTATTCCATGCCAAATATCAATATCATATATTGAGGTGTCATTCCCCATCAGTATGTGGAATATTCATATATGATCCCATTAAATCTTTTGCAATCATAGATTTCATCTTTCATTTTGAATCAAGTTAATGCCTTTAACTATCTTGTCAAGATAGAAGGTCCCATATCTGAGATGATCGTTTCAATCCTTACACTGAAACTTTGTAGCTTATAAACTTTATTTGCTTTAATGAAGTTATAAACCTTTAGGATATGTCATGTACACATCCCTTCCGATATTCCTTTTAAGAAATCTGGTTTTAAGCTTCATTTGCCAAATCACATAGTCTATTCTAGCTACAACAACAAGCATGACAATTGGTTAAGGAATTTCTTCATGTTGGTAGTTTGAACTGACTTCAAAAACCTTTATAACCAATTTGTCCTTTTATATTATCCATTTAGGTCTTTTAAATGAAAACCCCATCTTCATCTTTTGGGTTTTACCCCTTCAGGTAGTACTAGCAAGGTCATACCTTGTTAGTTTACATGGAGTCCATAATGGCCTTAAGCCATTTCCCAAATTTAATTCTCAAAAGTTTCTAGTTGATATGTTGGCTCATCATTTTCTGACCAACCTATCTGAGTTGTTGGATTCACAATCTTTCAATCCCAGATTTGTTCTACTAGAATTATGAGGTTATGTGTTACATGGTAAACTTGAGATTCCACAAAAATTTGTGATTCTCACTAGTTCTCATTGTACCTCTCTGTTGTCCTTGAAACTTTTGAGTTTTACTTTTACTCCCACTGGTTCTTTTAGAACTCATTTATCACTTTTGTCATTGCATTGGGATTAAAGGCAATATTAAATAATTATGTTTTGTGGATTAACCTTGTAAGAAATTGCTTTCTTTATACAAGTTACAATCCTTAAGATACATTAGGACATTCCCACATTCCATATCTCATATGGTGCCTTTGAACCATTTTAGATGGTACATCATTTTAGTGTTTAGCATATTTCTTTTAAGGAAATTTATAAGATTGGATTGAATGATAATCATATCATGACTCATCATGACGTGATTCCTTCTTTCTGACACATCATTATGTTCTGATAGAATTGATTGTGATACACTATAACTTTCTTCCAGAAGGACCTCAAACTTTCAAGGTAAAACATTTCAACATTTGATCATATCAAAGTTTCTTAATACTTTTATCAAAGTTATACTTCATTTATAGTTTTATTTGAACATTTCAAGAGATATATATTTTTATTTTGTTGACTGCATATCATTATACCATCAACAAATACTATGAAGTCTAAGTAACTATCTGTAGCATTTATACTGTAAGATCTTCATACATCAACATGTATAAGGTCTAATAGAACACTTATCCTCCCACTACATACAATCAAGGATGCTTTATCACATTGTGCACAAGTAAGACTTACATGTTTCTCATTGGTTTGATAACTAAAAAAAGAGTCTAGATAAACATCTAGATATGCATATCTCATATGAGTGCTCCATATGGTAATGCTATATATTGTTAATTGTTTGAGTTATCAATTATAATCCTTTAGCTATTTACATTGTTAGATGTTTATCCATGATAATAGGATACTCATGTAATTTTCCATACAAGATCATATACTTAAAATAAAACACTCAATCATTTATTCATAATCATCCTTGTCACTACAAGATGTAGGAAATATATTTTTTCTATTTATTGGCATAATGAAATAGCAGTTCTACTAACTCTATTACATGTCCTTTGGGCTAAGATAAATTCTAAATGTGGACTGAAGTTGCAACAACTCTTTCTTATCGTAGTTTATCTTTGTCCTTTCTTAAAAGCTTTACTTCTTATCAAATCCTGCACACCAACGTAGGTCAGATCTACATATGGTATCATATAACAAGATGAAGAAGTAGATTTAGAATTATCTTGTAGCATTTAAACCTAAAGTAGATGCCTCTGCCTCTTCCTTCTTCTTTTTCTTCTTCTTTAGTTCTTCCAACCAGAGGGGGAAATTTCTCTTCCAATGTCCAACTTGGTGACAGTGGTGGCATTTTTCTCCCTTCTTTATTCTTCCTTTTGCCTTGAGGTATGAAGACTTGGACTTCTGGCTAGCTGTATTACTCTTCTTAGCTTTGCCTTTAGACTTTCCCTTTGTCTTTCTAATCATCATCATATACTCAGGCTTGTGTTTCTTCATTTGTGCCTCAACTATTCTCAATATGCCCAATAACTCTGTTAATGGCTTGTCAAAGTCATTCATGTTGTAGTTTATGACAAAATGATTGTATGACTCTGACAGATATTGTGGAATCACATTAGTGGCCAAATCTTGACCCAAGGTGAATCCCAGTCTTGACATGTTCTCCACATGCCCAATGAGCTTGAGCACACGAGGACCTACTTGATCTCCTTCTGCCATGTTACATTTGAATAGTGCTTTTGAGATATCATATCTCTCCTATCTTGCCTGGTCCTGGAACATGTTCCTGAGATGTGTGACCATCTCCATAACTTCCATGTTCTCCTGCTGTCTTTGCAATTCATAGTTCATTGAGTACAACATTAGGCATTTGACATCCACAACATCTTCAATATACCTCTTGTAAGCATCCCTATCAGCCCTGGGAGCATTAGGAAGAGGTTCTTCTGGTACTGGCGTATCCAGGACATAGAGATTGCACTCGTGTGAGAACAATTCTCAACATCCTGTACCGGTCGTAGAAGTTGTTCCCATTTAATTTGTCCTTCTCAAGGACTGATTGCAGAGAAAAGGTGTTGTTGTGTGTTGCCATTTGACTCTACAAAAAATTGTAATTTTGTTAAAAACTCAATTTGATTTGATTTGATTAAAATTTGATGATGTTTATTAGGTATTTAATTAATTATCGCTCTCAATATTTTATTCAAATTGATAGCCCTTACATATCAATTTGAAATATTGTTGCATACAACCTTCTAGTATCCAAGGTCCAAAATAATTCAACTATCACCCAATAATACGCCAACATCCATAGTTAATAATAAAGGTAGACAACCTCTGTCAATTGCATCATTTGCAACTCATGGATAGATGACATACAAAACTCTTTTCCATAATAATCTGCATGCCTCTATGCTTAGATGCTCTAAGAATCACCAGTTAATCATGACCCAATATCCAACATGATAGATATGTACCTTGTGAGGGAAGAACCTACATATCTACCATCATGCTTCCACGAGATAGAAGGTGCACCACATGAGGGCGTAACCTATGCTTGGTCGATCAAGATTTTCATGTGTGTTGCTAATGGAAAGCATCTCAAACTTGAATATTATATTTGAGGGAGTTTATGTATATACATATACTTTATCAAATCACCACATACATATAGTACGTATCATGTACATGCTATATCACACAACATAAACATGCAATATTAAATAAAAAGCAATGGTAATGGCCATACTACTGTAATTCCTTGCAGCCACAAGGAATTACTACCACCTAGGTTATCATCACATCACATGCATGAACCTGCTGTTGGTGTACATGTCTGCTTGCCAATCCGGGTTGATCAGTTCAACCCTTGAACCAGTCATCTCACCTCTTAGACGATCGTTTGGTCTCCTGAAATGATCACTTGGCCTCCTATCTAACTGATGTCTAGACTCCTTCCAAAAGGTTAGTCGAACCCACCAGTTGGCTGGTTTGCACCTCCTATAGTCTGCCCTCCTCGATCTTCCAACCAGCCATCTCAACACATGAAGCGGTTGGCTCGCTTGATGTGGATCATCATCTTTGTGTTTGCAAGAAAGGAAACTATCCTATTGCTAATATATATATAACATGGTAATGAGAAAACTTGAGTTACATTTGAGGGGAGAAGGGGTAGGAAAGAATTAAATTTACATTGGGAATAAGAAGGTAGGGGCTTGGTATGAAAATTGAGATAAAATATGAATAAAAAAAACAATTCGACCAAACATAAATATTTGGGTTATTGGCCATAACCACGATACACATCCATCATCAAAATCACTTTTAGGGCGACACATGTAAATTGCATATATATCATATATATATATCTATATATATATATATATCTATATATATATATATATATATATATATATATATATATATATATATATATATATATATATATATATATATATATATATAGGACAACGATCCAGTGAGAAATAAATCTTGGTGAGAGCATGAGAGGCATTTGGATAACTCTCCACATAGATCATTTTTTATTAATCCAAACGTATAGATTACAAGTATACCTTAATAATTACCTTCCTACAAAATTTTATAACCATTCGATTTGTATGTCATTCACAACAACAAAATACTTTTCGACGCTCTATATTGAATTTCAGGCTGACCGTTGGATGTAAAAATTGTATATCGTACATATGGACATGCAAGCAATGTCTGATTGCAATGATTTTTTGTGGGAAGGTAAATGAAATGATGCTTTATCAATCTATATGGTTGGATTTTAAAAAACAATTCTGAATTTGTAGTTATTCAAATGCCTCTTATGCTCTCACCGTAGGATGTTTCTCACTGGATCGCTACCCTATATATATATTAGTTTGGGATTACATGTTGTCTTTGATCAAATATGCAGATTAAGCAGTTTAAGTATTCACATAGTATGAAATATATAAAGATAAAACAAAAAATTGGATCATATCGATTATCCTAAAACATAGTAAATTGACGTGGCTCTGATACCACTGTTGGGAAATATGAGCACAGAGTAAGGTAGCAGAAACAAAAAAAATTATCTACCCATACTCCCAGAACAACAAGATCATGCCAATAAATAAGAAATAGGAAAGATGGTTTAACGAGTTTATACTTGGTCCTGGAGCAAGTCCAGTGACTATAACTCATTGCAACACAACTATCTTCTAGTTGCTCTTGGTTGGTGTATGTGCATCTCCTAGTGTTCACCATAGGTAGCAGACTAGAACAACATATGTAGTGGATCCTACGGTCATGCCACAGACTGTGGGCTGACAACATCCTTCCACTGATAGGCAAAGACAACCTCGCCTCTATGGAAGTCCACACAGACCACCCAGAACTCTTGTCATCCTACTAGAATGAACAAGAAGGAGTTGTCCCTCCCGTTGGCGTACTAGTCACCAACCTACTCTCCCACAATGATCCTTAGTTATTTTCTCCCTCCTTATCCCTCCCTAGTCAGGTAGGACTTGCTTGGGATCTCTTAGTTACCACAACCAGAGAGGAAGACAATTTTCAGAGCAATTGTTTTTGAATTGGGTATGTTGGGAAGCCCCCAATACCCCTCTATTTATATTAAGGGTTAGGGTCAGGGTTCCCAATCAATGTGGGGGTGGAAGGGACCTAAAGATCATGAATTTTATAAATTGCAAGTGCCAAACTAGTCAGTTGACAACCAAACCAGTCAGTTCACATGTGACATAGTCAGTTTGCACAATGAATTGGTCATTTTGCTATGTTTCCCAATCGCATATGATTTGGCAATTCAAATCCAATTAATGCACAACATGAGGTCATCACTAACCCTTAATGCAATAAAATTTCTCCATGAACTAAGTAATCTCACTCATGCGAGACGATCTCTCACTCATGCGAGCCGGTATCCCACCTACCCAATTGGTTAGTTGGTGAGCCAAGCCAGTCATTTCACCTGAGTGAACTGATCGATTCACTCCCCAATTTGGGCAGAACTTAGCCACTTAACTTTTGATCAACATGACACTCCAACCGGCCATCTCAACACTTGATTCGATCAGATGACAATCCAGTCAGCTAATTTGTTGCTCAGATTGACTACCTAAACACTTTAGCAATCAATTCAATTATCATTCATGATAAACTCCTCTTCTAGTTAAGTTCCTATGTGTGTGACCGTATAGGTCACATATTACATTGACAGTGAATGTCCATAACTAGCTTATGAAATCACAAGCAAAGAGCGGTGCCTAGTCACACACTAGTGCTACCCAAGTGAATGGAAAGTTGGATAACAACTATAAACTACAATCTATGTTAGGTGTTGTCGTAATTGTATAATTCCTGTGTCTCTGATATACATAATGAACTTGAGGCATGGAATCATCATCCTCTCAATGTTCAATCCATGTTCCTTGAACCTAGAGAAGTCTATATGAGATATATGTGACCTCAATACCATAATTGATTCACATGTGCATGCACATGTGTTTCTCAGTCTCGCTAATCAAGTGTCCATGGATATCAAACTCCAGTTGGAGGGACAAATCCCATATACATCACTCACAGTCTATCCCCATGTGTCAAATCTACACAATCATCGCCTTTACAGCAATCCATGTTTTAGGGTTATGTTGGATGATGTCAATGTATCCATAATTACATGTGATGAGTGTAGTGACTTCAGATCTAAGAATCACAACCACCACCTTCACTATGAGAGATGATTGTGACTTACGAAGTATGGTTTCCATGTGTCACTCTCAAGGTGTATCTATCTGATACACTATTCTCTAATATGTATTTGTGTGCTTGGTTTGATATACCATATCATGACTAATGAGATTCTATCATCAACCAACTCACACTCCAATCTTATGTGTAATTATTGTCTATCTGCCTTCCATAATAACATCTGACCATGGACATAACAAGATTGTACATACTCTTGACATACATATGATCTCATTATTCAAGTCATGTACTTGAAGACATACATCATTTAGTAATTGTCATTCTTTAGACATTCATTATTTTTCCTCATTATCTCCTAACTGAGTGAATTAGAATGAACTGGAAGCTTGCCTTTTTTATTATTAATAAAATCCTTTATGTAATATGCCTTTATAATCATCATATGATTGGATATCTGGGCATACTTACCAACATGTTAGGGCTTCTAGTGTTGGTATAAGAGCCTTCTTTGGGCCATCAAAGCAAAAGTGCAAATCAATTCAGAAAAGAGGATTCTCAAAATAGAAGGTATAATAGATGATTGCAAAGGGAATAGAGGAATCTATGAGACAATATTATGCTTCTCATTCATATCCTGAGACAGTAACTATGGTGCCCCACTCTTCATGTGAGGTGGACCCCCCCACGATAGAGGTGGTTGGGAGTAATCCCATGGACTCACCATCTAGCTCTTTTGTTGTAAGTCTTTTTGTGATATAGTAGTCTTCCAGAATTATTTATATCATTTATTTGTGTTTAGGTATATATATAACACTACATATAAATTTGTAGGGTTTGAGGCCATGTCATCTTTTACTATAAGAATATTCCATTGCACTGGGTGAGGCTTACCCGTGCCTTCCAGGTGACATGATTCATGGTGCTTCAATGCCCGCCGATGCGGTTCATGTGATGCCAAGGCTTGTCTACGACGCTTTCAAAATAGACGGCACAACCATATGGCCACCCCAACCACAAGACGATAGGGGATGCAGAAGGCGACATGGTTGTGTGGTCCAAAGTGGGAGTTGTCCATACTGATGTATGCTAAATTTACATTGCATTTGGATCTATATATAATTGACAATTGATATGAGAATATATATACATATATATATACATGTATATATATATACATATATGTATATGTATATATATGGATGACATAGAACCTAAGAAACTGTAAAGAGGAGAGATCACCTCTTTACTAAAATTTGAAGGAAATATAAAACATCCATCTTTTCACAAAGATAATAGATATTGTGGGATGCATTTATAATATTGCAAGTAAATAAGCATGCACCACATACATATAAAACGCAATAGCAACAGAAAGGAAAAAACTAAAGCTATTACATGGCTTTCATCATTGTTCACTACATAAGTTTTTCAAAAGAAAACGACAAGAAAACAAAGGAACTAGCTTTAGAAACCTGGACATCCATCAAGAAAGTATTGAATCTACTCATGGGATCTAGCTTTAGAAACCTAGACATCCATCAAGCAAGTCTTGAATCTACTCCTGGTCCTATTTTCCTTGATCTCGTTCAGCACCTTGTCCAAAATCTGGGTGGTTGAGAAATCACTCAGCAAGAGGGAAAGAAAACAAGGTATGTGTCGACAATATGAACAAGAACAAAAGAAAGAAAATAACATGAAAGTAAAGGATATAAGTTCATAAATAGATGAAGATGTCAGGATTATGAGGTATAATCAAAATAGATGCTTGCCATAACATTAAAATAGTAAAGGAATTCCATGCATGATTAATATTGACTACATTAACTAAGTGGGGTTGAGGCACCTACCAAACCCCAATCTACAGGTGAGGGGAGAAATAACAAATTCCTAGTCACCTACACAAATTACATATGGGGGAAAATAGCACATTTCCCAGGGCGAAATAACCCATGCCCTATCTATGGGTGGTTGTACATAAGTACCATTACATTAGCTAAATAGTGAAATACAATCAACATGCTAAGAGAAACTGTGGAAAGTAGAAACATCATATATTTGAAACATGGCATTGGGGTACAAGACCCAAGACATAGAATATCAATACTAATTTATGAGGCAATTTAGCAAAAGAGTCATGAATAGAGAAAATAAGGTTCATATAGTGCCTCATTAGGGAATATAGGGTTTGGTTTACAAATATCCCAACTTAGGGTGTAAGAATTCACATACCTCTTTACTGTGTTCAAATACCAAGTTCCAACACTTCTAGATATTCCAAGTTCAACTTTGGCCTATTTCAATTTATTAACATCCATTAGTGTACATATTGCACATTATTGCATAGAAACCCTAAGATTGGACCTTTTTCACAAAACTCGGATTTAGACTCTAAAAATCTCACCATTGGACTAAATAGGTTCTCTTGATCAAGAAAACATATCTTTATGTCAATTTTATAGTTACGGTGATTAGGTTGTAATTTTTATAGATTTTATTTATTGAAATCATATTCCAAAAATCACCTTTCGAAAAACCTTGAAATCTGACCTCTAAAGCATTTCTATTAGATAGAGCTTAATTTTTTATTCCAAAACATATTCTTTATTAATTTTGGACAAGTAGTTTACAAGATATGAATTTTTCATTTCTGACCAACCGAAAATGACATGTAAGCAACTTAGCTGCAAGCGTGGAAGAGAGAGAGGGAGAGGGGCCGACCTATGACTTGGCCCCCCACAACTTGTCTTAGGTCATCCTTTACCCTAGTAGGTATGTACCAATAATTTTAGGTTCATCTAGAGCTAGTAACAAAGTATAGAACAACAAAGAAATGAAACCCTAAACAAGAACATCATCTAAAGGTGGAAATCATCATTTAAGCATAAGAATGTGAACTAACAAGCTTATAATAAGCAATAAACATGGAGAAAGCTATATAACTTGCCTCTAAGAAGAAGATCAAATCCCAATCAGCAGGAAACTCAAGCAAGATAGGCTGGTAGCTCCAAGAACAAGCTCCAAACTCGAGAAAGAATCACCTTCTTCTCCAAGGATACAAACCCTAAGCAAGAGGAGCATGGAAAGAAGAGTTTTTGAGTTTTAGATGGAGTTTTGCCATGGAAGACCAGGGTTCCGACCTGGAGGAATGTGAAAGGAAGAAGAACAACATGGAAAACAGAGGAGAAGGGGAAGAAACCTACTTGCCTTGGTCGGAAACACCAAAAGTTGACTTTAGAAACCCTAGATGAGCTTAGATGAAACCCTAGAAGACCTTCTTTACCAGGATGTCATTTTATTATACTTTGGTACATCTCCGCCATGTACAAACAGAGAGAGTATGAAGTTATAAGTAGGAGGGAGGTGATATGGATCAAATATTTTGGTTGGGAGGTAAGGAAGGAGTACAAAAAGCTTTATGGTTAAGGAAGAAGCAAGGCATGAGGTGTCCAAGCAACTTTACATGTTTCCATGTCTAAAGGTGCCCATGGTCATGCAATCCTTTATGGATAAGGAAGAAGCAAATCATGATGTGTCAAGTTACTTTCCATGTGTCCATGAATAAGGGTGCCCATGGACATGCAAGCCTTTATGGATAAGGAAGGAGACAAGCATGAGGTGTCCATGAAGCTTTCCATGTGTCCATAGCCTAGAGCTTCTATGGCCATGCAAGCAGCAGTTCCACATCTCCTAGAGACTTATTAGGAATCAATTTTTGGTTCTCCAGGACCACCACCGACCTCCAAACAAAGAAACCACCCCATTGGTTTAACTCCTAAATATAAGCTCATCCATAAAGGGGAAATCCCTAAAATGCCCTTGAAGAGAAACACCTCCAAACTGAGATACAACTAGGATCCCCATGGCCCAACAAGCTCGAGAATGATAAGTAAACATATAAGGATCATAATGCATGTGAAAATTTGCAAAGAAAACCTCTCAATTGGGTAAATGGCAAAAAAAGTCCAAAATGTGCATTAAAATTGCATAACTTGCACAAACAACATCCAAATTGGACCAAACTTGGAACTAAAACTTATCTCATTATTTCAAAACATCTAACAAGTCTAGATTAGGTTTATAGCACTTAGTTATGTCAATGAAGCTTCTTAAACATATTAAGCAAGGTTTGGGGCCTTGCACTTCTAGCACAAATTTATTTACCATTGTTCCACAAGTGGGGATTTTGTATTTTAGATCCTTAAATAAGCTTTCACTAGGGTATTTGTCCATAAATCATTCCATTGATATTATTATCGAACAAATGTTCACCAAACCACTTCAATTCTACTAGTTCATCAAAAAGGACATAAATGAGGAGAAAAGTTGGGGAAGAGGGTTACATGGAGATTACATTCAGAATTCAATATGTTACAACACTCCACCCCTTAATAAGGATTTTGTCCCCAAAATCTCAAACAAAAAGAGAAGGACGAGTATGCAACATCTTAGCTCTCGACTCCCAAGTGGTTTCTTCCAAACCATGATATTTCCACAAAATTTTGACTAACTCAATCTCCTTGTTCTTCAATTGCTTTACTTAGGAGTCAGGATCTTCACAAGTATCTCCTCATATGTTAGATTCTCATGAATATCCAAAGGCTCAATAGTAAGCACATGAGAAGGGTCCTTCACATACTTCTTCAACACAGAGATATGGAACACATTATGAATCTTATCATAGGAAGGAGGAAGAGCTAAGCGGTATGCACAATCTCAAACCTTATTCAAGATCTTGAATGTTCCAACATAGCGGTGACTCAGTTTGCCTTTAACTTTAGATCTAGCAATAGAGCGTATAGACTTGATTGTTAAGAACACATAGTCACCCAATAAGAAGCTAACATCAAATATCTTCTTGTTAGCATACATCTTCTATCAATCTTGAGCAACTTTCATACACTTCTTAATAACTAAACTTTATCTATCATCATATGTATATCATCTATCTTCACTAGAGAACGTTCACCGACATCATCCCAGTGAAAAGGTGAACAAAAAGTTCTACCATAGAGAGCTTCAAAAGGTGACATACCAATACTATCTTGGTAGTTTTTGTTGTAAGCAAACTCAGCTAATGGAAGATAGCTATCCCAAGCACCTCCCCAATCCATCACACAAGAATCAAGAAAATCCTCCATAATCTGCATTGTCATCTCTGACTGACCATCAGTTATATGATGTATTGAATCATAGGTAAGTC
The DNA here is from genome assembly GCA_963693085.1 of Alisma plantago-aquatica. Taxonomy (NCBI): domain Eukaryota; kingdom Viridiplantae; phylum Streptophyta; class Magnoliopsida; order Alismatales; family Alismataceae; genus Alisma; species Alisma plantago-aquatica. The sequence continues at coordinate 765,024,440 of OY856412.1, read as the reverse complement.
CCCATCTCTTCCTAGATTTGACTCCATAACAGGGAGGTCAACTTCAGGTCACGGTCAGAAACGATCACTTCAACCACTCCATGCAGACAAACTATCCACTCAACATACAACTGAACCACATCAACAACTTGTAAGTGGATTTGAATGACAAGAAGTGGGTAGACTTTGTGAGTCGATCAATCACCACCCAAACATCATCATAACCTTTCTTGGACTTAGGGAAGTCATAAAAAAGTCCATGGTAATCTTGGACTTAGGGAAGCCAGTAACAAAGTCCATGGTAATCTTCTCCCATTTCCATTCTGGAATCTCAAGTAGATCAAGAAAACCACTAGGCCGTTGATGCTATATCTTGACTTGTTGACAGGTCAAACATTTCACAAAAAATAAAGCTATGCCATTCTTCAAATTCTTCCACAAGAAGCTTCACTGTAGGTCCTGTACATGTTAGCTATGCCAGGATGAATCAGATACTTAGACCCATGAGATTCACTAAGAACCTTCTGCCTTAGATTATCAACATCAGGAATCCACAAACTATGTTAGAAGCAGACAACACCTTTCACTCCAACTAAGAAGTCAGATTGCGGTTTCTCTGCTAAGGCCCTCATCTCCTCAAGCTCAAAACTCTCCAACTATGCAACTATAACCTCTAAGATCCAATTTGGTGTAACGGGCAAACTAGCCATGTACACACACAACTTATCTTCATCTAGTGAATCAAAAGGCTAAGGTTTCCAACTAGAAACATGTTGCACATTCTTCCACATAAAACAACTCATAACAACACATACAAGATCCTTCTCCCAACTCAGAGCATCATCAACAACATTTTATTTATCGAGATGATAGGTGATGGTAAAGTCACAGTCCTTAAGGTACTCCATCCACCTTAACTATCGCATGTTCATATCTTTCTGTGTCAACAAGTACCTCAAGATTTTATGGTTGGAGAATACTTCAAACTCCACTCCATACAAATAATGTCGCCAGATTTTTAGAGCATGAACAATGGCAGATAGCTCTAAATCATGTGTAGCCCAATTTACTTAATTCAGTTTCAATTGGCGGGAAGCATAGGTGATCACTCTACCTTCTTGCATAAAGACACACCCTAAGCCTTGTTTGGAAGCATCAATGTAAATGACATAAGGTATGACTTCAACATGCAAGGCAAGAACATGTGAAGATGTCAAGCACTCCTTCAGCTTTTGAAAACTATCCTCACATTCAGATATCTATGAGAACTTGACCTCCTTCCATGTCAACTTGGTCAAAGTCAAGGCCAACTCTGATAAGCTCTTGATGAATCTCCAATTGTAACATGCTACCCGAGGAAATTATGAATCTTTTAGGGATTCTTCAGAGCTTTCCATTTGGTCAAAACTTCTACCTTTGTAGGATCAACAACTATATGTCTGGTAGAAATCACATGACCCAGAAACATCACTTCCTTTTTATCTAGAACTCACATTTTGAGAATTTAGCATGAAGTTGGTTTTCCCTCAGTGTGTTGAGAACAATATGCAAGTGTTCGTGATATTGTTCTTCTATCTTGGAGTAAACCAAAATGTCAGCAGTGAACACCACCACAAACTGATCGAAGTAAAGGCAGAATACTCGATTCTTCAGGTCCATGAAAGTAGCAAAGGCATCAGTCAAACCAAAAGGCCTGACCAAGAACTCATAATGCCCATAACAAGTTCTAAATGTTGTCTTCAGCACATCCTCATCCTTCACATGCATCTGGTAGTAGCCACATCATAGGTCCATCTTAAAAAACATGATGGCTGACTTTAGCTGATCAAACATGTCATCAATGTGAGGCAAGGGATAACAGTTCTTCACCGTCACTTGGTTGAGCATGCGGTAATCCATGCAAATCAACAATGAACCATCCTTCTTTAAAAACAAGATAGGGGCTCCCCAAGGTGAGATATTGGGGCAGATAAAATCCATGTCAAGAAGCTCCTGGAGCTACTTCTTAAGCTCAACAAGTTCAATAGGGGCCAAGTGGTAAGGCGACTTCAATATCATTAAAGTCCCGAGCATAAGCTTTATGGAAAATTCCACCTCATGAATTGGTGGTAGTCTGGGCAACTCCTCAGGAAGAACATCAGGAAAGTCCTTCACCACATCTATATGATCTAGAGCAGGAGGTGTGACATCAATAACAATAGATGCTAAGTATGCTCTACACCCTTGTGAGGCAAGTTTTTTGGCTTTTATGGCAGAGGCGATGAATTGCCGATCCTCTCACTTCCTACTCTTGATACATGGCCTCTCTCCACCAAGATGAAACAAGCTAACTTTCTTTTCCTAATAGAATAAGGCTGCATCATGCTTGTTAAACCAATCCATGCCCAAGATAACATCAAAGGCATACATGTCAAGCATGATAAAGTCTAAAGGAAACATCTTTCGCGATATACAAAGGTCCAAGGTAGGGAGTTTGGGATAAGAAGAGCAGATTGTACCACTAGGTGTTTTACATCTGACACGTAGTCCACGTATTTAGATTCTAACTCTAACACGGAAGCAAGATGAAAAGACATGAAGGTGTTTGAAGAGCCAGAATAAAAAAGTGCCTTGATAGCATGCATATTGATATGTAAGGTACCTTCAATGACTTCATTGTCCTCTCTAGCTCTTTTGGTATTAAAAGCAAACATCCTTCCATTCCACCTCTCCATGGGCGGTTTCTGTTGGTTCTAATTATTGTTCCATGGAGGCAGATTATGTCATGGCTATTGTGGCTATTGTGCCATTGCTGGGCTGGAGCATGTCCTTGTTGAAAACATGGACATAAAGGTCAAATATATCCAACCTAGATGCACTCATGGAAGGTAGGTGTGGGTCATCATCTCTTCGAGTAGGGGTGTTATTGATAGGGCACCTCACAAGAGGATGGTAATGGGAGCATCAATTGCATGTCTCACGACCATAGTTGTCGCCATGATTCTTCCTCTTGTTGTTGTTTGTTGTGCCCAAAAGGTTGAAATCTAGGATAAGATTTAATTACCAAGGCCTTGTCCACCATTTGTTGGAAGGTGAGTGGAAGTTGTGGGAGAAGGTTTTGGTCAACCTGATAGCTCAAACCCTCCAGGAATAGGGTTGATCTTCTTTAGGAACCAAGGTTTGTGGCATAGATTTCCAAAAATAGGAACTATTGAATGTAGTTGGCAACACTCATGTAACATCCCAGGATTTGAGGCCTCCGATAACATGATCTTAAAAGGAATGATAGGACTACCCATATCACCAAGGTGCACCTCCTTTTCTGGGAGCCCATCACTAAGAACTCCATAGTTAAGCGTGCTCATCTTGGAGTAGTACTAGGATGAGTGACCTGTCGGGAAGTTGATCCTGGCATGCAGATAAGTGGACAAAAAGTGTGCAGTTAAGGCTAGTGGTGGTCTGTGGGGCCAGTCGTCATTCCTAAAACTCTACTAGAGCCTTGGGCAGTGGGCCTGTGTGTTACAAATGGTATCAGAGCCATAACCCCTCCAGTAGGTGGGGCCCACATGGGCATGACATGCCAGTCTTGAGCCGTGCGGTCCAGGCATGTAGGAAAGGGTTGTCCATGGTTGACGTAGCCACCCTTGTGCTGGTATTCCGTGATCGGGAGCTGGGTGTCTATGGGCCATTGTGGGTCTACACTGAAATGGGGAAGAGATTTTGAGGCCATATAGTTGAGCCTTGATGAGGATGCCAAGAGTCTAAGTGGGGGAGATTGTAACATCCCAGGATTTGAGGCCTTAGATAACATGATCTTAAAAGGAATGATTGGACTACCCATATCACCAAGGTGCACCTCCTTTTCCGGGAGCCCATCACTAAGAACTCCATAGTTAAGCATGCTCAGCTTGGAGTAGTACTGGGATGGGTGACCTGTCGGGAAGTTGATCCTGGCATGCACGTGAGTGGACAAAAAGCGTGCAGTTAAGGATAGTGGTGGTCTGTGGGGCCAGTCGTCATTCCTGAAACTCTACTAGAGCCTTGGGCAGTGGGCCCGGGTGTTACAACTCATGCCCCCCTACTTAATGCTGTAGAACTCGGCCTCCTTCTTCCTCAAGAAAGCCAGGAAAATGTACTTCTCTCTGAAGAGTTTGAGAAACTAGTCCCAATTCACGGTGGTTGTATCTCTACTACGGGATATTTTGTTCCACCACACTCGGGACGGCCCATCCAACATGTAGGTAGCAAAACAGACTTTCTGGTGAGGAGGGCATGTCGTGCCCTCAAAAGTCCGATCCATGGACAAAACCCAATCATCATCCTTGCCTACCATTATTTGTTCACTCTCTCCTTTGAAGTAAGGTGACTACATCTTAATGAAGTATGTCAGGATGAACTTCTTTGACTTGTTATCATTTGTAGTAACAACGATGAGTTGCCCCACCAAGGTAGAAGAGAGTAGCTGGTGCAACAGGACCCACTCATGTTCCGAGGTAAGGCCAGGGGTGTTAGGGTTCACTACATTATGTCCTTGTGGTGTCACCAGGGTGTCCAAACTACTGGAGTCATTCTAGGCAGAACCCTTGGAGTTGTTGTTGTTCATGTTGTCAAACAAGTCAACTCTCCTAAAATGCATGGTTATCATATTATGTTTCTAGGAGTATAGCAACATAGATGAGAAATGAATGTCTAAGGCTACTTTTGCCTAAAAGCATGCTATTTCAGACAATCCGTATCAGCTCAGGCCATGTAGGTATCATATGGATCTAGGTGTCCTCATAAACCAAGCTAGTGGTGCGCAGGAAAATCTTGCCAGTCCTCAAAACTTGATCCTTTCTAGACACCCTTGCTTTCAAATTCGTGCCCTAGTAGATGCTCAGAGGCTCTGATACCAAGCTGTAAAGAGGCGAGATCATCTCCTTACTAAAATTTGAAGAAAATACAAAACATCCATCTTTTCACAAAGATAATAGATATTGAGGGATGCATGTATAATATTCTAAGTAAATAATCATGCACCATATACATATAAAATGTCAATAGCAGCAGAAAGGAAAAGAAACTAAAGATATTACATGGCTTTCATCATTGTTCACTACATAAGTTTTTTAGAAGAAATAGATAAGAAAATGAAGGATCTAGCTTTAGCAATCTAGACATACTTCAAGCAAGTTTTAAATCTACTCCTAGTCTTGTTTTCCTTGATCTTATTCAACACCTTGTCCAAAATCTGGGTGGTTGGGAAATCACCCAGCAAGAGGGAAAGAAAACAAGGTATGTGTCAACAATATAAACAAGAACAAAAGAAAGATAATAACACAGAAGAAAAGGCTATAAGTTCATTGATAGATAGAGAGATCAAGAGTATGAGGCATAATAAAAATAGATGCTTGCCATAACATTAAAATTTTAAAGGAATTACATGCAAGATTAATATTGAATACATTAAAAAGTAGGGTTGAGGCACCTATCGGACCCCAACCTATAGGTGAGGGGAGAAATAACACATTCCCAATCACCTACACAAATTATATATGGGGGATAATAACACATTCCCCAGGGTGAAATAGCACATTCCCTATCTATGGGTGGTTGTACATAAGTACCACTACATTAGCTATATTGTCTAATAAAATCAATATGCTAAGAGAAACTATGGCTAGTAGAAGCATCGCATATTTGAAACATGGAAGTATACGACCCAAGACATAAAATATCAATACTAATTTTTGAGGCAATTCAACAAAAGAGTCATGAATAGAGAAAATAGGGTTCGTATAGTGCCTCATTAGGGAATATAGGGCTTGTTTTGCAAATATCCCAAATTAGGGTGTAAGAATGCACATACCTCTTTACTGTGTTCAAATACCATGTTCCATCACTTCTGGACATTTTGAGTTCAACTTTGGCCTATTTTGATTGATTAACATTCATTAGTGTACATATTGCACATTATTGCATAGAAACCCTAAGATTGGACCTTTTTCAAAAAACTTAGACTTAAACTATAAAAATCTCATCATTGGACTAGTTATGTTCTCCTGATTAAGAAAACATATCTTTATGTCAATTATAGAGTTATGATTATTAGGTTGTAATTTTTATGGATTTTATGCATTAAAATCATATTCCAAAAATCACCTTTTGAAAAACCTTGAAACAGACCTTGAAAGCATTTTTTATTAGATAGAGCTTAATTTTGTGATTCCAAAACATATATTTTTTTAAATTTTGGACAAGTAGTTTATAAGATATGAATTTTCCAATTATGACCAACCAGAAAATGACATGTCAGCAATTTAGTTACAAATGAGGAAGAGAGAGAGGGAGAGGGGCCAGCCCGTGACTTGGCCTCCCACAACCTGTCTAAGGTCATCCTTTAACCTAGGAGGGATGTACCAATCATTTTAGGTTCATCTAGAGGTAGTAACAAAGTATACAACAACAAAGATACGTAACCCTAAACAAGGACATCATCTAAAGGTGGGGATCATCATTTAAGCATAAGAATGTGAAGTAACAAGCTTATAATAGCTTGTTCACAAAAAAACAAGCTTATAATAGCAATAAACGTGGAAAAAGTTATATAACTTGTCCCTAGGAATAATATCAGATCCTAATCAGTGGGAAACTCAAGCAAGATGGGTTGGTAGATCCAATCACAAGCTCCAAACTCAAGCAAGAATCACCTTCTTCTCCAAGGATACAAACCCTAAGCAAGAGGAGCATGGAAAGAAGAGTTTTTGAATTTTAGATGGTGTTCCACCATGGAAGACTAGGGTTCTGAACTAGAGGAAGGTGGAAGGAATAAGAACAATAGGGAAAATAGAGAAGGGGAAGAAACCTACTTGCCTTGGTCGGAAACACCAAAATGTGACTTTAGAAACCCTATATGAGCTTAAATGAAACCCTAGAAGACCTTCTTTACCAAGATGGACTCTTCTTCTATCTTGGGATAGCTCCTCCATGGATAAATAGAGAAGATGATGTTCTAAGTTGGAGGGAGGTGATATGGATCAAATATTTCAGATGGGAGGTAAGTAAGGAGTTTATAAAGCTTTATGGTTAAGGAAGAAGCAAGGCATGAGGTGTCCAAGCTACTTTCCATGTGTCCATGTCTAAGGGTGCCCACGGTCATGCAAGCCTTTATGAATAAGGAAGAAGCAAATCATGAGGTGTCAAGTAAGTTTCCATGTGTCTATGGCTAAGGATGCCCATTGACATGCAAGCCTTTATGGATAAGAAAGGAGTCAAGCATGAGGTGTCCATGGAGCTTTCCATGTATCCATAGCCTAGAGCTTCTATGGCCATGCAAATAGTGGTTCCACATCTCCTAGAGACTTATTAGGAATCAATTTTTGATTCTCCAAGACCACCACCGACTTCCAAACAAAGAAACCACCCCATTGTTTTAACTACTACAGATAAGCTCACCCGTAAAGGGGGAAATCCCTAAAATGCCCTTGAAAAGAAACACCTCCAAACCAAGATACAACTAGGCAACCTATGACCCAAAAAGATCAAGAATGATAAGGAAACATCTAAGGATCATAAGGCATGTGACAATTTGTAAAGAAAACCTCCCAATTGAGTAAATTGCATTTTATTTAAAAAAGGTGTTTTTCCTTTAAAATATGAAATAAAATTAATGACTCCAAAAGTGGAAAATAATCTTAGATTCATAATCTACACATTAAAATGTACTTTTGGGTGAATTTTCACTCAATTTGGAGAATATTTGCATAAAAGGTGAAATCAGGAGAGAGAGAGAGTGTGTGTAGAACCTTCAAAATATTAAATAAAGGTACAATCAACTCCAACATGTAAAATTGATGGCAAATTCATATCCAAGGCACTTAATGTGACTTGTGGGTTGGTGAAGTTTCATCAAATTTGGATAATCTTATAGTCATTAATGCATGAGGAAAGATAAAATAGTAATTGATTTATATAACACATCAAAAGTTCTCAAAATGCAAATCTAATTGCATATTTGGATTCCTCATATAAAAAATAGGTTGGTTATAAAAATTGCATAACTTGCACAAACATCATCCAAATTGGACCAAACTTGAATCTTAAGCTTATCTCATGATTTGAAAACACCTCATAAGGTTAGATTAAGGTTTGTAGCACTTAATTATGGTAATTAATCTTGTTCAACACATTAAGCAAGATTTGGGACCTTACACTTCTAGCACAAATATATTTACCATTGTTCCACTTAAGTGGTGATTTTGCATTTTAAAACTTTCAATAAGCTTTAATTGATGTATATGTGCATAAACCCTTCCATGGATATAATTATTGAACAAATGTTCACCAAACAACATAAATTCCACTAACTCATCAACAAGGACATAAAGGACAAAAATGAGAAGAAAACTTAGGGGAAAGGGTTACATGGAGATTACATTTGGAATTCAGTATGTTACAAAACTCCCTAGAGTTCATCCTCCACTTTCAAAAAAGATATTTGATTACCTAGTTTGTTTGAAAAGGACCTATTTGATTCTCTAGGTCCTAATTGTAGGGGATTGGCAGTATGGCTTATGGAAGACATTGGTCAGAGAATTCCAAAATAAACATGTAATGACAAGTTAAGTTCATTAAAAGGAATTATATGACACACATCTAAGTTGTAGAGCCTTCTTGTTTTGGATAAGTCATGGAACACAAAAAGAGAAGGTAATAGAGACCCTCATATTGAAACAAGATATAAATAATGATAAAGGCAAAATAAAATCATAACATATCAAATAACCCTAGGCTAGGGGTAGATCCCCAAATCAAACCTAGGGTCATGTATTAATGCACAATGGTACATGAGACCCAAGGGATCAGTAGGTGATCATGACCTAAGTATGTAAGACTCGTAGGGTTAGGATAAAGCGATCCAAGAGTACATGAGGCCTAAATGGTCATAAGAATGGCCACTTCATGAGTACAAGGGGGCATGGGGATCTAGGGGAATGCACTCCATAAGTACATGAGGCCCTTGGGGTTAGGATTATATCACACCGAAGGTACCTATATCCCTAGAGACCTTAAGGTAATGACTAAGTCCAATGACACACATGATGTAAATATAAAAAATACAAAACTTTATGTAATAATTATTAAAAAAATTCTAAGTGAGTTTGTGAAAAAACTCAAGAGATCTAAGAAAAACACTTTCCACTGGGTTAATGATTTTAAGGAAATGTGTAGGGAGTTAAAAGGTATGCATATAGTCACTCTTGAGGGTCACTCGACCTAATTTCAAAATTATAAGATAACATGTCAGTGCACCATCTCTTCACATGAAATAAGATGATCTTTGTATTTGGACTGTAGACAAATGTTTATTTTATATTAGTTGGTGTAAGAGATTGGGTAGCCACTAGTTCCACATATAAATGTTAAATGAGAATGAACATCCCAAGTTAGATGAACTATTATTATCTAGGGTATGAAGGTGTTACCTCACCATCTCATAGATATATTTAGGAGATGATTAGTATGATTGAAACCTAGGTGTTAGTGCAATCACCAAGTTAAAATGTAATCACCAAGTGATAATGTAATGCGATGAATAAGGAGTAAATTCAGGTTCCAACCTTAGTGATATAGATAATTTTTACCTCAATGAAAGTTATTTATAATCTAGATAAATTTTTCCAAGGTAGGTTTGTAGCCCTATAATGCATGAGGCTAATAGGTTTTTCATTCAGCTCAACCTGATTAGATTAAAATTTTGGAGATTTTTTTAAGGTGGAGTGCATATAACAACATCAAACTTTTAAATTTTTGGATTTACTTTTAAGAATAATAAGTCAAATTTGAATAAATAACCAAAATGATTTATTTTCATTAAGCATGTGGCTTTTATTGAGCCTATGATTCACATAAATAACTTATTATTGAGAAAATAATTGCTTCAAATTAGGTATTTATGGTAAATCAAACCTTAATTGTGTAAATTGGAACAAATGGAGCCTTGAGATACAAATTAAGAATTATGTAATCTGTGTTCGCATCAAATACAATGATTATTTTATTATGTTGTAAAAGTAAGAATGGGATCATAAACAATTTTCATAAGACTCCAAGTTATCATGTATCTTAGGTAATTAATCAAGTAATTATCTAGAGTTTACTTGAGAACCAATTTTAGCATATCAAATAAAGTTGTTTCAACCCAACCTTTAGCCCAATGTCAGACAACGATTAATTTAAGATAACCCCAAAATTTTAGAAATAGAAGTGCTCACATGGGCTAGGAATATACTTCCTTGTTTTGGGATTTTAGTTAAAAATAAAATAAAATTGTAAGGGTTGGGAGTCCAGTTGGACATAGTCTCACAAATTTGGGTAGGGATATGCATTGAGAGATCACTTATATCTCCTACACTCCCTCTCTTCCCAATGAGTATTAAAGTCTTGAACTCCCTTAGATCATCCCTCCATCCTTTGTCCATATCTTCGTCATCTCTAGCACCATTAGAATTGGAAGGTCGGGACAAACTCAACCACCCCTTTATTGTCATTATCAACAAGAAATGAGACAATGCCCAAATACCTATGTATACTAACAACTATGGTTTATCATTGTCGGCTATCCCCTTGTACCCAAGCATATATAGTACTTATAGAATTTTCATTACTCCCACAACACAAGGAAACCCACAATTTCCCCAAAAACCTGACAAGATATACCCCAGATCCCAAATTTAAATCTAGAAACTCTAATCTTGTCCTTGCAACCCATAGTGGATCATGCCAATTGGGTTGTCCAAGAACACTACTTTAGGTCATTCAAAGTCTTATGACCTTCCAAAGTAGGTGAGGACTTGAGCCTATTCACCGATCTCCATCCCCGGTTCCACTAAATTTCACCATCGGAATACTACCTCAGTCCATCTCATGTTGTAGCAACTAGACAAAAACCTTCCTCCAATCCCATAAAACTTTTCAAACTCTTAGTTCACCATATCAGGAGTAAAAATTTAGTTGGATCTTATCCATAGATTAATGTAGATGTCTCCACTAATAAAGTTGATACATTACCACTCCCGTAGAGACCACCTAGATAGAAGTAAGGTGTTCCAGTCACTAATGCTACTAAATCTTGGGCATATCTATTCAAGAAGGAGTCAAATGAAATAATACTAGAACATTGTTAGGTCAACATAGTTGATGGAGCAGTGAAGTACTTAAAGGAGATTGCAGAAAGAAACATTTCTAAGTGGGTGAACATTGTGGTTGGGAATGTAATAGGTTTGATGTTGCATTGGTCAACTTTACATAAACACCTATCACTGGTGTGGAAGAACAAAGGTGATTTTGAGATTCTATCCATAGGTAATGATCTATTTTTGGCAATATTTTCTAACATAGAGGCTCTAAGAATGGACATTGAGCAAGGTCCTTGGCTTGTTGTGGGAAAACTGATGATCTTGAAGAAGTGGAAAAGAGGTTCCCCTAGAGAAAAATGAATCCTTTTGAAGCTCATGTGTGAGCTCATATTCATGACTTGACTCTTGATCTCTAAAATGAGGAGGTATTTGGCACCATCAAAAGTTTCCTTACTACTCCTTTGAGACTAGATTTGTTAATTAGTAATAGTAAGAGACTGGATTTAGCAAGGATACAAGTCCTATTTTCTTCATCCTTTTTGTTTCTAGGTGAAACGAGCCTTATAAGCAATGATGGAGTTAAGGATAGTATTATATTTGAGTGTGGATGGGTGCTAGCTTCTTATAAATCTTGTGGTACCTTTAGTCATGGTCATGTTGAATGTGTGAAGCTTGTTAACTTAACTACCCATTTCAAGAAGATATAGACTGATAAGAAGGTTACTAAGCCTTAGTTCAGTGAGGAAACCTTTTATGATTGTCCTCCAAATGAGAACCAGGTGATTGTTAAAATGCTTGGGTAAAGATACATTCCAAATATGGTTGTTAACCAAGAAAGTACGAGCCCTGCTACTCATATACTCATATCTAATCAAGAGATTCTGACTACCCCTCAAAGTGATTGGAGTAGACTATATGAGAATAATGGAACAACTCCAATAAATGTTTCCAAATTTCATCACAAAAAGGAAACTACGATTCCTATTAGTCCAAATAGCTTTCAAGTTCTAGAGTTTCTTAAGTTGTTAGAAGATGAAAAAGAAGGTGACGTGGGTACTGTTACTGGTAGGTTTTTGGTACTGAAGCCAAATGGTTGATTCATTTTACTATTCTTTCTTGGAACATGAGGGGTCTGATTAAGCCTAGAAGGCAAAATGTTTTTTTGTGAATTTATTCTAAAAAATAATATCTCCATTTCTTGTATTTTGGAGTCTGAATTGATAAGGAAAAAAAATATAAAAAAACCATGGACAAGTTATGCCTTGATGCCTTATGGGTGTCTAACCTTTCCTCTCATATGTTTGGGAGGTTAATTACGGTTTGGTTTTCTGATGATATTATTGTTAAAATTTTGAAAAAGGTTATCATTTTATCACATGTGAAGTTAATTTTTTGAGATATATTTTGTTTTGAGTGTTGTCTATGATCACTACCTGGACTAAAAGAGGGACTCTTTTTTGGTACAGTCTCTCTAAGGGTCTCAATGTTCCTTAGCTAGTTGTTGGGGACTTTAATTTGGCCAAACATGCATTTGAAAGTTATGGGAAATTGAATCTTCCTCTTTAGATATGACTAAGTTCAGTGAATTTATTAATAGCAATCAAATCTTTGAATTGAACATGGTTGGTTCTAGTTACTTGAGATAATAAGTAATAGGGGGACAATCTGGTGTTGCCTAATGTTGATAAAGCTCTTTATAATAATAGTTTTATTGATGCTTATCCTAATGCTGCTATTAGTTCACATGGAACTTTGTTTATAAGAAAAAAACTCCACCTTGGTTTATAAATACTTGGTCCTCTTTACTTGGTTTCCAATAAATTATTATGGAAACTTGGTTGGAAGAAGTAAGTGGGAATCCCATGTTCAAGCTATGTAAGAAAATGAGGAAATTCAGAAATGCCCTATGTCTGTGGAATAAAAAATATGTAGGTGACCTCATTGAGAACTGTAGATTGATGAAGTTGATGCTTGTAAGGATCAGGAAGATATGGACATAAATCTTGATATACATGAAATTGTTTCTATTGCTTTGAAGAAAAGGAAAATGGATGTTAAAGCTTATGACGTTGTAGAGTCTCTCATTAGACAAAATCAAGGATACAATGGTTGAAACTTGGTGATAAAATACGAATTTTTCCTATTCATCTTTGAAGTCAAGAAGAATGAGAAATTCTATTAAGATTCCTATCATTGATGGTAACTTGTGCTCTGATGATAATTATATTAAGTCTCATATTTTAATTTCTATAGAAATGTATTCAAGAAAGATGTCAATGTTACTTCAAAGTGGGATGTTTACTGCAAGCTTCCTCGGCTCAATGAATTTCATATTTTTCTTTTATGCATGAAGTTCACTAATAAGGATATTGTTGATGTTGTTATGCGCTCCAATGCTGATCGGGATCTAGGGCCATAATTGTTATATTATAATTTCTTCAAATGTTACTGGTTTGTTATTTTTCATGATGTGAGGAAGTCACTGCACAATTTATTCGATAATAGTAATGTTATTAGAGAGTTAAACCAAATGTTTATTTCTCTTATCCCAAAACCTAAAGTAACTTCTCATATTAAGGACTGGATGACTATTTACGTGGTCTACAAAAGTATTTCGAAGTTGATTGGTAATCGTTCAAAAATTGCTCTCCCTGAGATTATTAGTCATAAGTAGTATGCATTTTTGAAAGGAAGTTTGTATATGATGCTACTCTTCTTATTAATGAGCTAATTAATGACATGATGAATATAGAGTCTCAAATATGTGTGTAAATTTGGATCTTATGAAGGCCTATGATCAATTGATTGGTCCTATATTCACCCTATCTTGGTTAATATGAACTTACTCATCTATTTTGTTCATTGGGTCAATGGAATCTTTAGTACTATTTGACTTCAAACTCTTTTAAATGGTGTTCCTTTTGATCCTATTTTTCCTCGAAGAGGTATAATGCAAGGTGGTCCTATGACTCCATACCCTTCTATGATTTCTACGAAGGATCGAACTTATTGTTGAGAAAATCTACTGATGAAGGTGATTTTATTCCTCTGAAAGCATTAAAGAACTTAATTTTCTCCCACATTATGTCTGCAGATGATGTAGTTAGTTTTTTGAAGTTGATGAGAAATCAATGAATTCTATTAACAATATTGTATTCAAGTTTCTCAACATGTCAGGTATGAGAGTGAGTAGTTGTAAGATTCATATATTTTTGCAATGATGTTGCTGATAAGATCATATTATCTAATTGCCTTGAGATTCATATTGGTTCTTTACTGATGAAGTACCTTGGCTTTCCTATCTTCACAAATAAACTTTATAAATGGTTTAGTTTGCCTATTATTGAAAAAATTAAACTAAGTCTTGAGTTTTAGCAATCCCATAAATTGTCTTTTGCAAGGAGATGTGAACTTATTGTATCTACTTTGTTTTGTTTTCACTTGTATTGGGCATCTTCATCTCCAATTCCTTGTAGTGTCATGGATGGTATCTATAGGCGTTTCTTATGGGGAGGAGCATACATAAAAATGAGTTTGAATATTATGAATTGTTCATGGGTCTATCTGTCTAAAGATGAAGGTCGTTTGAGGATCAAAAGTTTTAGAGACATTATGAAGGCTTGTTCTATCTGAAATATTGGAATTTTAGCAATAAAAATGACAATTCATGAGTGAAGTGGGTTGATGAAAGATAATTAAAGGTTGACTCTATTTGTAGGGTCAACTCCAAGGCCTCTTCTTTATGGTTATGGAGAATTTTGATTAATTTTAGTGAGTCTATTGTTAATATGGTGAACTTCAATCCAAGAAATGGCAAGAAAAATCTACTAAGGAGAGATTCTTGGATTGATGAAGGGGTTTTTTAAGGATTTTCTATCAATCAATGATATCACTAGTCTTGGGAAAGGCAAATTTTCTTATTTTAGATGACAAAGGTAAATGAATTTTCTCTTCTTCAAGGCATGTGAATAGTATCAAAGAGAAAGTACAATCTTATTTTAACCCTAATCTCAATGTTGATGATACTCTTGTTCTTAAAGGTAGAACTCCTAGAAATCTGAAAGAATTCTGGAATTGCATCTGTGCAAGATCTAATAAAGTGAAATGGAGATCAAATTTGGAAATCAAAAACTCCTAATAGGTATAAAGTTGTTGCGTGGAAGTTTTGTTTGAGAAATCTCTTGACTCATGATTTACTCATTAGAATAGGGTTCAATTTTACTTCTATGTGCATTTTGGGTAATAATGATTTTGAAGACTGAGATAATTTGTTTTGCAAGTGTCCTTATTTTTGGCAATTTTGGAAGATATTGTGGAAGATCAATATCTATCTAGCTATCCCCCTTACCTTGAGGGTCCGCACAAATTTGGTGGTAATGCTCATGTTGTTG
Organism: Alisma plantago-aquatica; assembly: GCA_963693085.1. NCBI lineage: Eukaryota > Viridiplantae > Streptophyta > Magnoliopsida > Alismatales > Alismataceae > Alisma > Alisma plantago-aquatica. The sequence goes on along the minus strand of OY856412.1, from coordinate 765,008,974 downwards.
TCTTGCTTCTGCTATATGAAATTTGGAGAGAAATCTGAGAACTTTTGAGAAAATAGATATACAAGTACGTAAACTTTTTGGAACTTTTTGAAGTTCGATATATCTAGTTTAATTTAGTATGCATAGTGATTGTATTTTTTGTTTTATTTATTTCTTTGTGGTTTTTTCCTAGAAAGAAGCATTGTATACACCATCTTTTGATATAGAAAAAAGGAGCACCACACTTTGGGCGATAAAAAATAAGTGTGTACTTAAGCCCCTAAATTTAGAAGTAAAGTAAAAATATGTAGAGTAAAGTCTAATATGTACTGTATCAACTCCCATTAGTTAAAAATATGAGACACTGATGAATGTCTATTCATCATGTTTTTAGTTGCATCTTAGATTTAGTTTTACATATTTTTTTTGCATTCTACTCTATATTTCACGTATTTTATGTTTTGAGTAGTCAATGCAATTTGTTTGGTATTTAATATATTCTTCTTGTTTTATTTTTGTATAGGTCAAAGCAAGAAGAAGAGAGAAGTGATTATTCTTTAGTGAAAATATTAAGAGAATAATCAAAGACTGCATATTCTCACTATCCAACTCTGATAGTTGGAGTGAGGATCAATAAAATGTAGATGATCTCTCAAATAGCCATAACTTTTGCATACAAACTCAAAATTGAATGATTTAAAAGACATTTGATGAGAAAAATTGATTATCTATATGTATCATTATAGGTTGATCAGTTGATCATCAAGGTTGATCGTTCGACCATGAAGTTTAGCATAAATTATAGTAACTCTATAGAAAGTATACCCCAATACTAAAATGATTCTAGATTCCACATTTGATGTTGAAATTGAGTGATTCAAATTGAATTAGAAAGAAATTCTATTATCTATAAAATAAATATATTCATTGACTACTTTGAATCAACTAACTGGACCTATAGTTTCTTGAAACTCCTATGATGAAAATTTATAACTGACATAAGTTGAAATAATTTGGATGGATATGCTATTTTATGGGCAGATACAGAACACTTGAAGTATGTCCAGGGCAAGAGTCAAACCTATTATTCCCATCTATGACCTTATTTGTCACCAAGAAAGTCTAGAGATGAAAGTCTCTAACTTGACATGGAGACACGCTTTGCTGGAGGATACAAATCAAACATTGTATATATCATTAGGGAGTTGTGACGAGACCACTGAGCTTCTCCTCTATAATGCTACTTTCTCCATGAGTATCTTCTTCTCTCTCTCTTTTTTTATTATGAGTTTCTTCTTCTCTCTCTCTTTTGTGTTATAGGGAGTAGATCTATTAGTGGGATACAGGGATGAGTCATGTATCACATATCTTGTACTATCAAATTACTAATTTCTATTCATATAGATTTTAGATTGAATATCTCAATTTATTGATTGCATGCTCTGTAGATTAGTACCTATATTGCATGGTTATTAGACTCCTAAATATAGAGACTTTGAAATCTAGGATTAGAATACCAAATGGTATCGTTGAATCTCATATGAGACAACAAAAGGGATTTCTATGGGATGATAAATTAAGGATCCGTAAGTAATAAGACTCGAGCCTACATGGAAATATGTCCTTTTGAATTTCAAACTTTGGAAGGATATGAAAATACTTGGCCCCAATGTAATTTTTGTATGGATGACAGATGTAATGTGATAGAGTAGATACTCAGGCGATCAAACATGTCATCCTGGTAATTTTATTATAGTATGAAAAATTTCTTTCTTAGTTTCATTTTATTTCTTGCTTGTTAATTTAATTAATACTCCATAAACTTCATCTATCTTTGTTAAATACTTATTTTTAGTTAGACTAAGTATGTGAATTATTTTTTAAATTTTTTGATTTTTGGGTTTGGTCTTAAAACTATAATGTGACAAAACCCCTCTACTTAAGAGTGGTGATTATTGCACATTAGATTAAGTAAAAACTTAGAGACTTTTCTCTAGGTGAATTTGTTAGTGCAATAATTTCCACATTGAATTTAGACATTGTTGTTGGGATAACATGACATTTAGATTTGTAGTCAATTGAGATCAAGTTGGATTTTTTTCTTTTTAGTTTGTTTTACTAATTTTAGTTGATTTTATAATTTTATTTTGGTTTTACAATTTCTTAATACTTTTTTGTAATTTTTCATTTTTTGAACTCTTTAGTTTGCATTTTTATTTTTTATTTTATTTTTATAAATTTTACTTTGGTTTCATAATTTCTTTTAGCCTAGAATTTTTCACCATTTTAGATTTTTGTAATTATTGCTTCTACTCTATTGTAAAAAAATATTTACATTCATTGGACTATTTTTTCCTCTCTTGAGCCTGATAGCTGAATTATGTTTCTTAGGCATTTAAATCATATGGAGTGGTCGACACATGAACTGGAACAGTGTCAAGTGTGTGGTTATTACAACCATACATTGGTAAACTATCCTAAATCTCCTCTATGGTTCAAAATAACATTACAAAAATCATCACCAAGTAGAATTTCATGTATTATCAGGAAGGATACATTACCAATTCCAATACACCATATTTGGGATGCTACTATGAGAAACCATTCCATGTAGATGCTTTTCCTAAAGAGGAAGGTTACAATCAGAAGTTTTATGGGAGTTATGGTGAAGAGATTTATTATGTAGATAAATATCGACCTGACAGTGGTGAGAGGATGGAAGCCCTCTAGAAGATATTATTTGCCTGGAAATCAATACTAGTTGACTCATAAGCAATGCTATCCAACTAAGAAGTTTGGCACAATATAATAATGAAACAAATGGCCCATCTGAAATCACAACTCTCCCAACTGATCATGTCATGTGAAGGTTAATCAAATAGATCCCTATGAAAGATAGAAAATCCCACATTTATGATTGATGGTGTGGACGACACCTGTGTCTCCCTACGAATGACAATAGGTGATTCAGAGATAGTGACATAGCCTAGAGAACTGGAGTTACAGTTAGAAATGTATACTTGTTTTCCATCCTTCTCTGCATTAGCTGCCTTAAGACGTCAATATAAACAGTGTCAATAAGAGAGTACCCATGACTTGGCTGCAGTTTTAGATAGTTCACCCCTTTTCCTTTTGCAAGATCACATCTAGACAATTACAATGATAAACCACCCTTGGTTGGATCTACCTTGGAATATAAACAACCAACTTCTATTGCATATTCAATTATTTTATATGATGATGTACATCCTCAATAGGAGGTAATCATTCCACCACCACTGCTTTTTTTTTCCTCCTTTAGATTTTATTTCCTGCAAATCTCATTGAGGATTTGGTTGTGTTTCACACGGAGGATCCAAAGGTACATGAAGATTTTACAGATGAGATGGTTCCTCCTATGCCAACACCACATATTCTTCATATTGATTTAGGTGATGAGAAGAAACTAGAGCCAAACTCTCCACCTGACTTATCATAGTTGGTAGCAAAAGTTATATTTTTTTATATACTACCTTAGCCACTAAAAAGGTAGTCTACCTCTAGGATTCACGTATGAGTAGATCTTGAGGCCACTAGATGGGCAAAATTGTTCTATTGTGTCACTTGTTCCTGATCCATACACTGCTACTATACTTCCCCTATTGATGGAGGAGTATTGGTGGATCATGTTGGATGGATTATTGGCTGAAAAGAAACATCAATTCCAGCATCCTCAAGGTCATTCAAGCTAACATGACCACCTAATCACATTTATCAACATAGATCTCACATGTTCAAGGTGCCAACCCTTGTCCATATTCTCTTTAGTAGGACAATTTTCAAGTTTCCAGGACCTCCTGGATGAGCATAGATGATTCTTTCCCTCCATCTTAAATATAATGTTTGCTCAAAGATCAAAAAAATTCCAAGCTCGAGAAAGAGGGTGGATGGTACACACTCTTTTCCATTTGCACTTATCTCTTTTATTTCTTATTTTGTTTCAATAGTTTTGAGCTTTGCATAGATCCATTGAATTTAGTTTACTTGCATTGCATGTGGCTTAAAATTTTCTTATTTTATTTCATAGTTGATGCAATGTTAGTTGAAGCCATTATCTATTCGGCTAAGTTTATATTTATGTTTCATTGCATATAGATTTTTTCATACAATCCCCTTATTCAAAAGAAGTTCTTGATGTTAACTGTATTTATGAAAATATGCCAATGGTTAGAAATCACCCTTTGTATCCAATGAATATAAGAATCATGCTTCTAAGAAATGATGGCAAGTCATATGGGATTGAACAGAATTAAATGTGGTGTCTCTTTATTGATCACCATAAGATGCTTGTGTAAATATCTAAATGTTACATGTGTCATGATGTGATTGAATTTTTGTGTAAGATTGTCCCTTTGTTTTTTATTCTAATATATGATATTGTACAATTTCAACCCTCTTCTACATTTATTCCATCATTATCTTACCCCCATCATTTTCCAAATAATATAAAAGCCATAAAGTATGCCAAAATCTAATCATGGGGTGTCACACCCTCTTTCTCCCTGTATAACTGCTTCTTCCATTCCCCTCTCTATATAATAGGGATGTATCACCAAAATAAAGAAAATGTGCCAATGTGTATAGAAAGAAAAAAAAAACTATTGTGCAATATATGTATTTGCATAAATAGAAAGAAATATTAAGTCAAATAGAGAAGAAATTTATAATTCTTATTCCATACCCCCATTCACTCTATTTTGTACCCAAGGGAAGAAAAATACCTCTAAAACAACCTTCCACAATAAAACATTGGTCTTGTGCAAAAATCTCATCAAAATATGTAGAATTATATGAAAAATCAAGAATATTGCATGTTGTTTACACTCTAGACTTTTTATGCCGAAGCAAGTGCATGGAGAAAAACTAGGATAGAGAATATGGGAAGTTGTATTATGTGATTTTAGGAAATTAGATTTGTTTGGCAATGCTTGGTGGTAGGGTTTCAAACATGATGTGAATATGAGACATGTACATTGGTTGAAACTATTTGTTTGGAGAGTGTTTTGGATTATGTGTTATTCAAGGACGTGCAACTTTCAATGTCAGATTTGTGATGAATGTCTAGTCATCATATTTTAGTTGCATTTTAGAATTATTTTTTCATATATATTTTGCATTCTACTTCATATTTTATTTATATTGGGCTTTGAGTAGTCAATGTAACTTATTCAGTGTTTAATATATTTTTGTTTTTTTATTTATAGGTTGATGCACTAAGTAGATAAAAGTAATTATCCCTAAATGAAAATCTCAAGAAAATAATCAAAGATTGCATTTTCTCATTCCCCAACTATGAAAATTAGAGTGAGGATCAATAAAATATAGATGGTCACCCAAATGGCTGTAACTTTTTTTATAGAAACTCATAATTAGATGTTTTAAACTGCCAAATGAAAAACATAATTCTATATAAAAAAATCATATAAATTGTTATAGGATGATCGGAAAACCAGTATGCATGATTTCTCAATCATGAAGTTTAACAAAAACTACAGTCACTCTGTAGGAAGTATAGCCCAATACTCAAAATGATTTGAAATTTCAAATATGATGTCGTAATTAAGCGATTCAAGTCAGATTAGAAAGATAATTATATTATCTACTCAATCATGATATTTATTGAATACTTTGGTCTGACCAACCAGCCCTATAGTCACTCCAAACTCCTATAATAGAAATCTACAACTGACAGTCATTGAATTAATTTGGATGGATTGGATATTTTGTGGGTGGGTACAAAAATACTTGAGGGATGTCCATGAAAAGGTTCAGACCTATTGTTTCCCATCCACAACCTTATCCATCACCAAGAAAGACCTGAGACCAAATCCACCATCTTGATGTGGAGAGACACTCTACTGGAGGATCTAGACTAGAGACTGCAACTATCATTCGGGGGTTGTGAGGATGTTGGGCTTCTACTCTACATTGTTAGTTTCTCCATAGGATTCCTCTTCTCACTCTCCTTTTATATGATGTGCAATATTAGGAAGTAAATCTTTTACTAGGGTGCATGTATTAGTCTCGTTGCTTGTATCTTGTACTCTCATGTGATAAATTTATATCCATATAGATTTTTGGATTGATTGTTGATTGATTGGTTACATACTATATAGATTAGCTACCTATCTTGCATGATTGTTAAAATTGTGTATATATAGACTTAGAAATTTAGGATTAAAATATCAATCATCATAGTTGAATCTCAGATGAGACCACAAAAAATATTCCTCAAAGTGATGAATCAATGATCTGCAAGTATCTAGATTTCAAGCCTATGGAAAATTTGTCCTTGTGAATTTTATACCCTGAAAGTATATAATATATCTTGGCCCCAATATAAATATATGTATGGACGAGCATGTAATTTGAGAGATTGGATACATAGTTAGTGGAAGTGATACCTATCATCCTGGTAATTTTATCATAGTGTAATATTTATTTCTTACTTAGTTTGATTTTATTTCTTTCTTTTTAATATCATTGATCATACATCTACTTCATCTATCCTTTGAAATACTTTTATTGAATTAGATTAAAAATATGAATTGTTCTTAAAAATGTTATCCTTTGTGTTCGATCCAAAAACAACATTGTGATAAGACTTGTCCACTTGTAGGTGGTGATTATTGCACGTTGGACTAGGTAAAAACTTAGGGACTTCTCTCTAGGTATGTTTTGTTAGTGCAATAATTTCCACATCAATGAATCATGTACATATCCTACACAGACTCTCCAATAGAAGTCGATGGTAGGATAAATAAATTGGATGGTGTGATGTGTTCAGAGTTGGTGGTAATGTGAACCTCAAGCATATCATAGTGTTCACAATGTAGTAGAGACTTTATCTTATAAACATTTGCAAGCATAAACAACACTAAGGTGGTAGTGTAGCCATCATCAACTAGAAGAGCATAGATGCCAATGGGTGTGACGAATGATAAGGACATTGATAATTGATGCAGTACACTGTTGACATCATATATGAAAGTAAACATCAAGGAATACATGGCCACAAAATCAATAATGCTGACTTTTGTCACCATCCCTTACTGGAGGTGGTGGAGACATTGTCTCTGACTCATTAGTTCTAGGATCACAAGTCATGAGTGCTTCATTGTCATTCTTGTCTACTTCCTCTGACTGATTGTGTCTCTAATCACTTGAAGGAGGTGCATCCTCAGGCTTGAAGTCATCTAATTGAAGTTGAATGTTCTCCAAAAGTGGAGGGGGTAGGTCCACCCTATTATTGACTTATTTTGTTTGTAATTCTAGGTAGTAATCATTGCATGATCAAAGAATGTAGCATAGTCCAGGTGTTGACAAGATCAAATTATTGTTTGTTGTTCAACCATGCCAAGGCAATCCCCAAACTTATTAGTGGCTATTGGTGCACTTCCGCTAGAGGTGCAACACACTAGCCGATTTGATCTGGCTAGATGCGCCCCACGAGGCCGGAACACACGTGATGGGAATTTGCTTTCGAAATTTGTAAACCTAACTTAACACCTACTCACACTAAAACACTACACCCACAAGCGCACGGGGTCGTGTCGTAGTATAGGAAGGTGGCAAGTATAGGGTCGATCCATAGGGAAAAGAGGGGGCACTAGAGATTGGTTAGTATTGCTGGGTTCCTACTACGGAGACTAGGGTTAAGGGTTTAAAGGTTGTTTTGATTGTTAAACTATTATGAACAAGCAAGCAATTAAAGGCGAGAATGAAATCTATGTTAACCCTAGGTTAGATTAAGACTAAGCAAGCAAGGAAAGACTAAGCTATGTATGAAAAGGCAAGTTACACTAGGACAAGCAAGAGAGGAGCGAAAGTGCAATTAAAGAACTAAACTAACATGAACAAGGCAATAACAAAGCAAGAAGCTAACTATGTAAGGAAAGAGCTAATTAAGCTAAGCAAGCAAAAAACTAGGGTTTTAAGCAATGAAGAGAAGTGTGGGATGTTTAGGGGTATGAACTTATCACTTAAGTTGGGGGGTGACATATGAACATTATGATTCCATTTAGATTATCCAAACCAAACAACAAGTTAGAGTCTAATGAATTAACCTAAGCTACTAACTGGCCATGGATATGCTAGGTTGTGCATAGGGGAACTAGTCCCTAACACCCCCTACTACCCTTACGAGACTCAATTGGGTTAGGGATCAGGTACAATTCAATTAGAGTCTAATCAAGTCTATGTTTCTATATTAGGCATTCCTAGGGCAATTAGGGGTCGGGGGTAGTAATGGGGAGGTGAGATTAGGGTTTTGGACCCCAATTCCCCCACATTCTAGCCTTGAGAAGGCTCCATGCTAATTGCACTAGAATTACCTAATCTAGTTACTTAGATCTCTCAGTTAGGTTTAGGGAGATTGATTAGGATGTAGGAAGATGGGAGGCAACCTAGGGATCCAAGAATTGGACCTAGGGGCAAATCCCAAAATTCACACATATAAGCAATTTGCCTAAATTCCTAGGTGATTCCACACAAAAACCAACAAGCAATCCATGGAGAATGAGATGCAAATAGAACATAATCATTAACAAATGGAATTACAACGTTTATATGTCATTTCCCCCCAACATGGTATCAAAGTAACATAATTTCCCCCAAACAGCCCACCCACAGGGGCCTAGCTACTCATAGAAATGGAAAATATAAAAAGAGAGAAGAAAGAGATAGAGGTGGCCATGGAGCTCGAAGTAGTGGCTGAAATCCCCCTCTCCAGTAGCTGCATGTCGTGCTCCTCCCTCCTCTAGGGTGCAAGGGTGAAGAATGAAGGGGATTATGGGTAGGAACTAGTCTAAACTAGTGATTTGGTGGTGGAAATGGTGAAATTGAGTGGATTTGAGGTGGATATGGAGTGGAATGTAGTGGATGGCGATTTGGGGGAGCTAGGAGGTAGTGGAAGGTAGCTAGCCTCGTGCCCCAACCACCACCTAGGTATATATAGGTGTCTAGGGGGTCTAGGGTTAAGTTCGGGGTAAAATGGGGAAATCAGTGGAAAAATGGGTGGATTTTGTGAGTAGCACGGCCGTGGTGGGTAGGGCAGACCATGACCGTGGTGTATGGGCACGTTCGTGGGAATTAAAATAGGCCAAGTTACAGGGTTTTGGTATGAATGGCCATGACCATGGTGGATAGGGTGTTGCACGACCGTGGTGGTGTAAAACAATTGTGGTGATCTTCTGTAGCACAGCTGTGCTAGGTAGCACAACCGTGGTGGCTTCCCCTTGCATGGCCATTCTTGGCTGCACGACCGTGGTGCTCTTTGCTTGACTTGGAGTTGATTTGCAAGTGACCTAGCTCAACCGTTCTATGGTACCACAACTGTGTTGGGTCCTGGATAAGCACTTTGACTCTGTTCTTTGGGTTTTCTTGGACATCTTTGCTTCAAATGATCTTTGGCCACTAGGGGTAGGTTGAGGGAGCCTTGGACTTTACTTTGGGTCTCTTCAAGGGTAGAGGAGCCCTAGGATCACTCATTCTCTCTCTCTTCCATCAAGTGTTGTCCAAATGCCTGAAAAACATGCAAATAATGTCCATAAGTGCATTTTATACAAATAAGCATATTGGGAGGAATGACATGCAATCTAACAAGTATAGATTGATTGAAGAGAAAAAAGACACAAGATGAAGCCCTAAAATAGGGCTGCATCACCACCCCAAACTTGAAACATACTTGTCCTCAAGTATGCTCCAACTCAATCTCTCTACAAAACTTCCACAAAAAGAAATGACATATGCAATGTAAAAGATGATTATTTCTGAATGGGATCAAAGATGACCGAGTGCATGCATTTCACCTCTCTCCTATCCTACTTTCACAATCCAATCATGAAAAGAGCACAAAGCACATGAACTTCAAATATAGCGCATAGAATACACAAGTTAGCCATACTTCTTCCATAAAGTTTCGGGTAAACCGTTTCATGATGGTGTTAATCAAGGATGAATAGGAGTGTTGTTTCACATTCATGCATTCAGTCTTATATTTCAAATCATAACAAATGACCCACGTGGCTGTAGAAAAAGGCAAAATGAGCTAAGTTTGATGCTTCTTAGATCAATGGGTATGAAAGTGGAAGAAAGGGTTGCGGTAAGATTTTTGGAGTATTTTTACACACTCATCTTTTCTTTATTTGAATGCTCTTAAACAGGAGCATCCTTTTATTTTGTTTTTGCTTTGCCTTTTCTTTTCTTTTCTTTCTTGCCCTTGGTGTAGATAGGGCATATGGCGGATAGAGTGAAGCGAGGGGATAAAGATATGGCCACCCCAAGCTTTTGGAGGTGGCCAAGGCTGATTATGTGCACCAGTGCATCTTTTTATGAGGCGGAGGGGTATGAAGATGGTGGAAGAAGAGTCGGGTCAAAGAGTGGTCATTGGTATGATTTTCCACATAAGACATCATGCATGAAAATTAATCCAACACTTCATCTAAGGTATCACACCACATGAATGAACAAGATGAAATTGATATATCAAACAAGTGATTCCACAAACACTAAGCGTTCAAAGCTGGCTCAAGTTCAAAATTCAGCCAAATAAATCACAATCATGAGAGAGGCGATGCACATGTAAAAAGTCAAACATTGATACCACTTAGCAATAATTCATGACATTTCACTTGCATTTGTCAAAGGTCATCATTTTTACTCAAAACAATAGAGATTGGGTCAAAAAACACTTTTTAGACAAGAAATCTCAAATTTAGGAAAAATTGGCCAAAATGGTGCCAAGTTGCCTCCAATCACATCTAAACCTATATTATTGAACTTAAAGCAGTAAACAAGCAAATCCTAACTAAAACATGCAAAAATTACCAAAAGTCTACATGATATGCAATGTCTGGCAAAAAGAGAATTTTTTTTTTGAAAATTATGCAAAAAATGGCAAGAAAGCAAACTACATGGCATGCTGGTATGCAAAGCAGTAAACTTCTAAGCTAGACAGAAAAACAAGAAAAAATGTGAAAAACAACAAACAAAGAGTAAATAGTAGGTGAGATACAAAAATGAGTGAAAGTAGAATGAGAGCATACCGCCCTACCACCCCAAACTTTTGAATCATAGTGTCCTCAACATGACACTAAAGTCTAGGATGATAGGGTAGACGATCAATGTGGTGGTGGTGCTCCTCCCTGTCTGTAATAGTCACCCCAGTAGTCTGACTGTGGAGGCATATAGCTGTCTTGAAAAGCTGATAAAGAACTCCCCCAATCTTCACCCCACGGTTAGTTCCTCTGGGCTTGGGCATTCTGAAACTGGTAAAGATGGTTGACTTGGTAATGCATCTACTAATGGTCCAACCACATGGCATCATGTGTCCTTTAGAATCCCTCATGGGCCCGTAGAATTCTGTCCTGCGTCGCCTGAATGCCCTCCAGCTGTACATGGATGGTACTCATGTCATATACATTCACTGAAGGCTGTTGTGGCTGTGACGCTCCCATCCTTTCTTCTCTTTGCCTCACCCGTCTTGCTACTCTTTCCTCTACTATCCGCCTCTGCTCAGCCGCCTGTGAAGGCTCTCCTAGACCCCCAGCAAAAATCACCTCAGGGACTGCCTCTCCTCTAGGGTTCTCCGCCTCATACCTCCTCAATTTTTCCAGAAAATCCGACGTCAGTCGATATTGTGCCATGAGGGGTGGAGTATGGTAGGGAAGCTCCAATGTCACTCCTAGGTAAGGTGGGTTGATTTGGTAAATGATCCTCTGATCTGTAACTGTAATCATGGATGAGCGAGCTAAGTAGTGCAAATCAACCAACTTGCCACCATCTGCCTTTGTATAGCCTATCATGTCATGTCCTAAAGTAGTGGCTATGGATGTCACAATCCCTCCCATTACAAATGGATTTGTGCTCTTAGACGGTATTGTTCTCATATGATCTATAAGTAATGCCCCCAGATTCACATGCCTCTCTTTTGTCATCCAATCAAGAACAAAAAGATCTTTCCTTGTGCAGCTGCCTTGGTTTTTGTACCTGGCAAGGATGGTGTTTGCTAACACCTTCTGAACATAGCATAGAAACAGACTGTGGATGGCACTTGTCTTAGACTTCCCCGCTATAAATGTACTTTGGCCGGTGAAGCATTTCCACATAGCTGGATATGTGGAACTAGAATCATTTTCTGTCCTTCCTCCATCTAGGAGGGCTGCCACCTCCCCACTTGGGGCAAAAATTTGATTTAGCATCTGTGAGGTTATCTTCCACCTCTTATCCCCAATCATAACCTTAACTGCATTCTCGCCATCATCAATTGCTTTTTCTAGCGTGGCAAAGAACTGCTGGGTTTGCTCAATGTAGGTCTCCTGCTATAGTGTCAAGATCTCAAATAGCCCCATTTTCTCCATCAATCCCTGAAAGTAGGCACAGAAACCCATCGCCTCCATGTTGCTTGGCATGCATATTGAGTTGCTAAAACTCTGTGTGTCAGGCACTCTGGGTGCTTAGGCTCCTTTTCCCTGCCTGTAGTAACCTCGGGTTGTGGAAGTGGGTGCTGTGGCGGACTCTCGTGCTGCTCGACTTTGGGCATATCTGTATCATCTTCATCATCTAACACGAGTCGTCGACACGGCCGTGGCTGTGACTCGGGCTGTGGCTGTGCCGCCAAGGAGATGGATGGTCGTGCGACTGAAGCTGACGGCCGTACAGTAGTAGCAGAGGGTCTCTCAGATGAGATGGATGGCCGGGAGGCGGACGACGGTGGCTACAACGAAGACGGTGTCCTCCGATGTGGCTGTTCAGAGGTTTCTTCAATGATAGGATCCACTATGGCATCCAAATTGACATCCGTCAACCTGGGGTGGCTGTTCTTTGGTTTCCTTTGGTAGGCGATGAAGCCCCTAGTATTATCTACTGCTCTTTTTACAAACTTCTTCATTCTTGCTCAAAAATGGAAGTGAAATTAGAAAATTTCGGATTTCTCCGAAGAACTGGGCTGTTGGGGCGGAATGGAGAGAAAACAGTGCGTTTGTGGATGGAAATTGGTGGAATCTGGAGATTGAGGTAGTGGAAATCGTGGGGGAATGATTGGGAATGGTTTTGGAGTGATCTGGTGAGGATTTGAGGGCTGGAGAGGGTGGGCGGCATGCTAGACGGGCACTAGGGAGTGGAGAACGATTGTTCTGTTCTTCGGAGAAATGAGCAAGTGAAAAGAAATTTTTGCAAAATCTGACTTTAAGTTGCTGGAATCGGGCTGCGACACGGCCGTGCTGCGTGGCACGGCCGTGGTGTCTTCATGTACCATGGCCGTGCTGCCTTACACGACCGTTCTGCCCTAGTTTTACACTTAGTTGATTTTCTCAATTTATGATGATTTCCCTGTTGAATGTGAATGTACCACCACGGCTGTTCTGTTGTAACACGGTCGTGGTGGGTACTGTAATAGTAGTATGACACTCAAATCTTGTTCAAACATCAAAACTTTGATCTCAAGTTGATATTCTATTGATTCTTTGTCAAAATTTCGTCCATTTCACTCTGTTCTCACCTGCACATATCAAAACTACACAAAAATTACCAAATACAAGTGTGTGTTTTCTTGGAAAGTGTAAAAACAAAGAAAAAGTATCAAAAATGTAAGGTTGGGTCAAAAATTCCCAAACCTAGGTGGGTTGCCTCCCACAAGCACTGAGTCTCTTGCCTTTAGCTGGGCTTCTTGAAGATTCTTCAAAATTCACCCATTTGGGATTCTCATGTGTCCATTCTTGCAAAACATGCATCCTTCATTTGCACTCGATCTATGTTCCTCATCCCTTTCATCACAATAATCATCACCAATTTCTTCACCTTGGCATCCTCTCAAATGCCCATTTGGACTTGTGAAGTGATCATGTCCAATATCCCTATCTCGGACTCGCCGGGTTGGGGTCTTGTACATGTTGATGTTGATCTTCATGTCCATGCATGAGATTGTCATAGTGCCACTGTGCACATGAATGTCAGCATCAGCTATAGATAAGAACTGTCTTCCCAAGATGATGGGAATCTTCCTATCCTCCGACTCCATATCAAGTACAATGAAATCCACCGGGAACACCGCGCCTTTTTCTTTGTCTATCATCACCAAGACATCATCCACTCTACCCCTGGGCACTTTTATGGATCTATCCGCCAACTGGAGAGTGCAATGTGCCAGCCTCAACTTGCCTAAGCGCAGATGAACATAGACATGGTATGGAATCAAATTCATACTAGATCCCAGATCAAGTAAGGACCTGTCTATGCGATGTCCCCCTATGTAACTAGGTATGAGTGGGGCTCATGGGTCTTTTCTCTTTACGGGAAGGGCATGTTGTATGATGGAGCTCACTTGTTCAGTCAATCTCACCCTCTTTGGAATCCTCCCCGTTGACCTTCTTTTCGCAGTGCACAGGTCTTTGAGACACTTGGCATATGATGGAATTTGTTTGATTGCATCCAAGAGAGGAATGTTGACCTTCACTTGTCGGAAGACCTTAAGAATGTCCATATTGTGCTTTTGTCTTCTTTTCACAGTCGGGGGCTCATCTAGTGCTTTGGTAAATGGTGGCTCACTAGCTACTGGCCCACTTGACTCAACAAAATCTTCCTATGGTGTAGCATGAGGTGGCCCACTAGGACTCCCAATATCAACATGGGGTGGCAAATGATCATCTTCGACAATCTCAATCACAACATCACCACTTAACTGCTTCTGCTTTGCTTTGTCACTCTTTCTTTGACTTGCGGGCTGCTCAAGTGTTTTCCCACTCCATAAAATTGTCACATCACTACCTTGCTCATGATGGGGAGAGGTAGCATGTTGTGGCTGTGGAGGAGGTGGGGGTGATGGTTGGTATTGAAATTGAGGTGGAGAGGAAAATTGAGGTTGGAAAGTTAAGTTTTGGGAAAATTGAGGTCGTGAAGGTGGTGGAGGTGTGTAAGGCTTAGGATAGCCTTGGAAGGAGTGAATGGGATGTACTTGCATGGGAGGTGGATTGTAGAAAATTTGAGAAGAGGGCATAGGTCCACTTGTTTCATGGTAACTCAAGATGGATCTTGAAGCTAACTTTTCTTCTTGAAGAGCAAGTGTAGAAGAGAGATGTTCTATCTTTTCTTTAAGCCTTGCAACATCTTTTTGGACATCATCAAAGATATTCAATCTAGAGAGAACCTCTTCCTAAAACCTTGAGTTATATCTTGGACTTTGCGGTTCTGAGTAGCTATAGGAGTAAGGTGTCTTCACTTCTCCCTCAAAAGAACCAATGTAGTTGACCGGATGGCAGGTACCATTTCCTCCTTGACTTTTCATGAGTTTCATCATTTCCCCCATAGCCTTCATTACTTGTGCATTGGGATCATTAGAAACAGAAGTCTCACTAAAGACCCGACTCCCATCACAAATCATGCTAGAAGTTCGGTTCCTTGAATTTTCTGCCAATTGCTCAAATAACGGCCATGACTCCTCTGGTGGCTTTGTCATGAAAACACCTCCACAAGAAGAATCCACTGTAGCTTGATCCCTTGATGAAAAACCGGAGTAGAACACTTGCACAAGCTGCCATAAATGTATCTCATGATGCGGGCACTCTCTCAATAGCTTTTGCAACCTATCCCAAGCATCATGGAACTTTTCATTATCCATTTGGCTGAAACTCACTATTGACCGCCACATTTGTGTCATCCTTGCAATAGAGTAGAACTTCCTCAAGAATGACATCTTCATCTCACCCCAACTCATGATGTCTCTCCTTGAATCATACCATTCCTTGGCCCTATCCTTGAGTGAAAAGGGGAACAATGTGAGCCAAATTGAGTCATCACTTGCCGTTGACGTTCTAAAGGTGGCACACATCTCTAGGAAGGCATCCACATGCTTGTAGGGGTTTTCACTCTCTGAGCCATAGAAGGTGGGTAGGAGCCCAAGAAGACCTGGAGGAATAGAAAATTTCTCCCCTTACATTTGGGTGACTCTAGATGCAATAGGTGACTTGTAGTTTCTCGACATGAAGTAATCTTGCAAGGACTTGCGAGGTGCATTTTGGTCTTCCATCTCATTTCCTCCCGAATGGCTTGTCACATGCACAAAGCACAACCAAACAAAGGAAAGAAAGTTAGTAAAACAATATACACAAAGAATGCAAAGAAAAATGAATAAAGAATATCAATGATGAGGGCAGTAGGAAAAGTCAAATAAAAACTTGTTGGATAAATTGGACATTATGATAAATCCCTTTGTTTCGATGATGACAAACATTTCATTCTTGTTGATCTAACGTGCTACTTGAGTGTTGCAGGAATAGGGTGGATGACAAAGCTCTAGGGAATCTATATGCTTGAATGATTGTAAATGTCATGAAATGTAATCAATTGTAAACTTGTACAAATATATAATGTACAAGTATTTAGATTTCATGTAAATCAAGCGTTAGATCTTCCCTTGCCAATCACCACACTTAGATAGGTCATTCCTTTCAAATAGGATCACATATGCACACTCATACATATACTTAGTGCCTAAATTGAAAGATTGAAACAGGGTCAATCTCGGTCGACAAAACTCCTCGACCGAGACACTCTCGGTCGACAAAACTCCTCGACCGAGACACTCTCGGTCGACAAACTTCTCGACTGAGAATGACCCAAGTAGCCGTTAGACACAGCTGACAAGGTAGTTGGCAGTTGCAAATGAACGTTGATCCAGAGAGCCTGTCGGTGACAAAACTTCGACCGAGTAGGTATCTCGGTCGACAAATTGTCGACCGAGATGGTCTCTGACAGCAACTGCAGAATAAAGCAACTAGCCGTTACTAATGCACCTAACTTATACCTAACGGCTAGTTAAGCACTTAGAAACCCCTAGAAGTTGTCTAGAACGTCCTTAAGCATCCATAGGCCATTCCTATAAATAGGACAAGCCATAGGACACTCAAAAAAAATATATCTAAGCTACACTTGTGCTACACTTGAGCTTGAATATTCATTGGCAATCTGTTTTTGAGCAATAGAGCAATTCCTACATTGGCCATTCATTTCCATTGCTCTCATTTCGTGTCCTATAGGCTAGCATCTCCTTACCACAGCACTTACACTTCTACACTCATTGGTTAGGAGATCAATACGCTTGATATAGGCAAATCAAGCCTTGTGCTTAAAAGGATAAGTTGTAATTTCTATTTTCCTTCTTGTTCCTTTTTATCCTTTGTATTCTCCTTGCTACTCCTAGGGTTGGAGGCTGCGGATTGGAGAAGGTTCTTCTCGGAGGAGAAGGTGGACTTCAAACTACTTCAAGAAGGCTATCGCACGGGAAGCTACTTCAAGAAGGCTATTGCAACGGGAAGCTACTTCAGGAGGAAGGCTGCTTCAAGGTGGTGCAATTACTTCTAGGTGAAGGCTGCTTCAAGGTTGGGCGATTACTTCTAGGTGAAGGCTGCTTGAAGGGTTTAGGGAGAGAATTGTAATTTTATGTAAAGTCCTTGTGAGGTAATAAAATTAAATTCTTTCCAAATCCTGGTTGGGTAAGCAACCGGGTAGTGGACTGACAACTTTAGTATTTGCTAAAGTTGGAACCACTCTAAATCCTTGTCCCCTTGTCCAATATTTTTGTGGTTAATTGTTTGAGTTCAATAATTGTTAAAATTATCTATAAAACTCTATTCACCCCCCCTCTAGTAGTTTATCAATTGGTATCAGAGCAAGGCTTCAAGGAACCCTAACAAGGTCTTGAAGAAATGGGTGACGGGGTGCTCAACAACCTTAACCTCGAAGGGACATTCGTTGCTAGGCCACCAGTGTTTGATGGAAAAAACTACCAATATTGGAAGAGAAGGATGAACTTTTACTTCCAAGGCATAAATTGGGCCTTATGGAGGATGGTGTCAACACCATACGAGCTTCCTCAAATACAATATGCAGAATGGGATGCAAACACGGTAAAATCGGCTCAAATGAATGCAAAGGCTGTAAGTATTCTTTATTGTTCAATTTCAGTAGGAGAATTTAATAGAATATCAAATTGTGAAACAGCCTATGAAATATGGCATAGATTATCCATAACTTATGAAGGTACGGTTCAAGTTAAGAACTCTAAGATTAGTATGCTTAAATATAAATTTGAACACTTCCGTATGGATCCAAATGAATCCATTAGTGAAATGTTTGCAAAATTCTCTTCTATTGTTAATGGTTTGAATGCATTAGGAAAAACTGTACTTGAAGAAGATCAGGTGTCAAAGGTACTTCGATCACTTCCTCCCAAATACAAGCCCAAGGTGACAACCATTGAAGAAGCCAATGATCTCACTAAACTGAAAATGGAGCAACTCATTGGCAATTTAGAAGCTCATGAGGCAACTCTAGAAGAGGAAGAAAGAAGAGAACATGAACGTCAACATGGGAAGAAGAAGGATATTGCATTCAAAGCTTCAACTAAAGACAATCATGACACAAGTGAAGATGATAGTGAAGAAGAAACTCTCGTTGTAAATGGTAAGCAATATAAAAGTTTTAAAACTAATAAAACTTCTAGTGTTTCTTCTTCCAGGTGCTTTGAATGTGGTAAGAAAGGACATATGAAAGGTGATTGTCCAAAAATCAAGAAAGGGAAGAAATCATCTCACAAAAAGAAAGAAAGAGCATATCGAGCTGCATGGGATGATTCAAGTGATGATAGTGATGATGGAAAAGAAGAAGTAGAATGCCTCATTGCTACAACAAATGAAGACGAAGAAGAGGTAAGTCTTTATGATCTACCAAAAGAAGATCTAATTGCTAGTCTTCAAGATACTCATTAGAAATATATTGAGTGCAAGAAGAAACTTAAGAAAGCAAATAAAGATTTAAATGCTAAACTTCTTGCTCTTGTATCTGAAATTGAAAATCTCAAAAAGGAAAATGAAGATTATGCTCTTAAGTTAAAATCGGTAGAAGCTAATTGCAATCTTCTTTCCTTAGAAAAGTTAAACTTGTAAACTCAAGTGAATGATCTTCAGAAACAACCTATTCTATGTTCACATTTAGATTATGATGAGGTTGTCAAAGAAAGAAACTCTCTAGTATCCGATTTAGATCAGGCAAAGAAAAATATTGCTAAGTTACAAAGAAATATAAATGGGTTAAGAGGAAATGACATACTTGAAAATATTCTGAAAATTTCCTCTAGTTATAATGGAAGAAGAGGATTAGGATACGATCCAAGGAGAAATAAACCCAAAAGAGTTAAAGCATCCAAGATTATATTTGTACCTAGGAACTCAATTCCTAGACAGAGAAATGAAGTTGATGCTATTAGTTGTCATTATTGCATGCGTCTTGGCCATTATTCATTTTCATGCCCATATAAGAAAAAGAATGATGAGTTAGCTTGGATTCCTAAAACTTAGTAGCTTAAAATTAACTAGTTGAGATGTGACCTAAACTAATTCTTGATATCATAATGTCTTATCTCAACAAAATCGAGCTCTAATTTGCATAAACTCTTTTGCTTGAAATTGATTAAAAGTTCTGAACATATTCCAGAAACTTGGTCGGTCGAGAATCTGTCGACCGAGTGAACAGTCGGTCGAGAAATTGTCGACCGAGCATGTCACTGATTTTCAGACTGCTGTAAAATTGCTGAATTCTTTTGAAATTGATCAAAATTGCTATCTATTTGTGATTAATGACTGTACAATAAAGTATAAATCATGGACATCATCCTAGAAATTTTATATGAGATTAATTTGGTTTACTCTCTAAGTAATTTAAGTCAAAAACTAAAATTATGCTTAGTTTAAAGGAAATTTATGTAAGCTTTTATTGTTCTATCATTACGTAGGCAAGTAAAATGATTCATTGGTGAAATATCTCTTAGAAATGCTTGCAAAGAGCACAATGTTAATAAAACTTTTTCAATTGATATCTTTAAAAGATTTTCACCGTGCTTTCATGTTTTTCACATGCATCAAAAATTGATGCTTAAATGGAAATCTGCAATTTATGCCTCTTGGTTGAAATATAATTTGACCAAGGGGCGCTATGGTCGTAGTCAAGGGCGACCTAAAATAAGCTTTGACAAAATGCTTATTTGGACATCATTTTATTGTACTTAATCTTAGTATACTTTTGATAAAGGTCAAAATCAAAATTTAAAATCATTTGTGACCTTAGAAGCATTAAATTGCTTAAATTGTAAGATTAAGGGGGAGCTCATAACAACAAATTGGATTAATTGATTAAGAAGCTTAGAAAAGCATTGTAAACATCATTTGAAGCTTGTTACGACCTTAGTATTTTTACTCTTGATTATGAAGAAATCTATGCATTTCATAAAAATGATATATCTTGTACTTAAAGGAACTCTCTAAACAAATTAGGGCTTAACATCCCTTGCATTTGGTTGGAGACATTTTTATGTACTCTAAGATTAAAGGATTCTCATTTAATTTAGGGCTTAACATCCCTTAATAGATGAGAAATAAATATACATTCATCATAAGCTTAAGGGAATCTCATATCATTTCAAGGCTTAACATCCTTTGCAAATGATTGAGAAACAAATTGTGGATAAATTAGACAAAAATGATATTAAATCAATGTTCCTAATAGGATATCTATTTAAGGGGGAGCATAATATAAAATTAAGGGGGAGAAGAAAAATAAAATATTCCACTCAGATATCTTTTTGAAATGACAAAGGGGGAGAAAGAATATAAAATCAAAAATATAAATGAGTTTCATAACATCTTGGCCAGCACTCACTTGCAAAACATGAATGGCTACAAAAGGTAATTTTCAGGTATGAAACTCACATGCTTTATATTTCCTTATTTCATATTTAGGAAATGTTTGTCATCTTCAAAAAGGGGGAGATTGTTGGATAAATTGGACATTATGATAAATCCCTTTGTTTCAATGATGACAAACATTTCATTCTTGTTGATCTAACGTGCTACTTGAGTGTTGCAGGAATAGGGTGGATGACAAAGCTCTAGGGAATCTATATGCTTGAATGATTGTAAATGTCATGAAATGTAATCAATTGTAAACTTGTACAAATATATAATGTACAAGTATTTAGATTTCATGTAAATCAAGCGTTAGATCTTCCCTAGCCAATCACCACACTTAGATAGGTCATCCCTTTCAAATAGGATCACATATGCACACTCATACATATACTTAGTGCCTAAATTGAAAGATTGAAACAGGGTCAATCTCGGTCGACAAAACTCCTCGACCGAGACACTCTCGGTCGACAAACTTCTCGACCGAGAATGACCCAAGTAGCCGTTAGACACAGCTGACAAGGTAGTTGGCAGTTGCAAATAAACGTTGATCCAGAGAGCCTGTCGGTCGACAAAACTTTAACCGAGTAGGTATCTCGGTCGACAAATTGTCGACCGAGATGGTCTCTGACAGCAACTGCAGAATAAAGCAACTAGCCGTTACTAATGCACCTAACTTATACCTAACGGCTAGTTAAGCACTTAGAAACCCCTAGAAGTTGTCTAGAACGTCCTTAAGCATCCATAGGCCATTCCTATAAATAGGACAAGCCATAGGGCACTCAAAAAAATATATCTAAGATACACTTGTGCTACACTTGGGCTTGAATATTCATTGGCAATCTGTTTTTGAGCAATAGAGCAATTCCTACATTGGCCATTCATTTCCATTGCTCTCATTTCGTGTCCTATAGGCTAGCATCTCCTTACCACAACAGTTACACTTCTACACTCATTGGTTAGGAGATCAATACGCTTGATATAGGCAAATCAAGCCTTGTGCTTAAAAGGATAAGTTGTAATTTCTATTTTCCTTCTTGTTCCTTTTTATCCTTTGTATTCTCCTTGCTACTCCTAGGGTTGGAGGCTGCGGATTGGAGAAGGTTCTTCTCGGAGGAGAAGGTGGACTTCAAGCTACTTCAAGAAGGCTATCGCACGGGAAGCTACTTCAAGAAGGCTATTGCAACGGGAAGCTACTTCAGGAGGAAGGCTGCTTCAAGGTGGTGCAATTACTTCTAGGTGAAGGCTACTTCAAGGTTGGGCGATTACTTCTAGGTGAAGGCTGCTTGAAGGGTTTAGGGAGAGAATTGTAATTTTATGTAAAGTCCTTGCGAGGTAATAAAATTAAATTCTTTCCAAATCCCGGTTGGGTAAGCAACCGGGTAGTGGACTGACAACTTTAGTATTTGCTAAAGTTGGAACCACTCTAAATCCTTGTCCCCTTGTCCAATATTTTTGTGGTTAATTGTTTGAGTTCAATAATTGTTAAAATTATCTATAAAACTCTATTCACCCCCCCTCTAGTAGTTTATCAAAACTAACTAGCTAGGCCGAACGCCTCTAATCCCCAGCAACAACGCCAGAAAGCTTGGTGTGCTTCCGCTAGAGGTGCAACACACTAGCCGATTTGACCCGGCTAGATGCGCCCCATGAGGTCAGAACACACGTGATGGGAATTTACTTTCAAAATTTATAAACCTAACTTAACACCTACTCACACTAAAACACTACAGCCGCAAGCGCACGAGGTCGTGTCATAGTATAGGAAGGTGGCAAGTATAGGGTCGATCCACAAGGAAAAGAGGGGGTACTAGATCTAGGTTACTTTTGTAGGGTTCCTACTGCAGAGACTAGGGCTAAGGGTTTAAAGGTTGTTTTGATTGTTAAACTATTATGAACAAGCAAGCAATTAAAGGCGAGAATGAAATCTATGTTAACCCTAGGTTAGATTAAGACTAAGCAAGCAAGGAAAGACTAAGCTAGGTATGAAAAGGCAAGTTATACTAGGACAAGTTAGAGAGGAGCGAAAGTTCAATTAAAGAACTAAACTAACATGAACAAGGCAATAACAAAGCAAGAAGCTAACTAAGTAAGGAAAGAGCTAATTAAGCTAAGAAAGCACAAAACTAGGGTTTTAAGCAATGAAGAGAAGTGTGGGTTGTTTAGGGGTATGAACTTATCACTTAAGTTGGGGGTGACATATGAACATTATGATTCCATTTAGATTACCCAAACCAAACAACAAGTTAGAGTCTAATGAATTAACCTAAGCTACTAACTGGCCATGGATATGCTAGGTTGTGCATAGGGGAACTAGTCCCTAACACCCCTACTACCCTTACGATGCTCAATTGGGTTAGGGATTAGGTACAATTCAATTAGAGTCTAATCAAGTCTAGGTTTCTAGATTAGGCATTCCTAGGGCAATTAGGGATCGAGGGTAGTAATGGGGAGGTGAGATTAGGGTGTTGGGCTCCATTTCCCCCACATTCTAGCCTTGAGAAGGCTCCATGCTAATTGTACTATAATTACCTAATCTAGATACTTAGATCTCTCACTTAGGTTTAGGGAGATTGATTAGGATGTAGGAAGATGGGATGCAACCTAGGGATCCAAGAATTGGACCTAGAGGCAAATCCCAAAATTCACACATATAAGCGATTTGCCTAAATTCCTAGGTGATTCCACACACAAACCAATAAGAAATCCATGGAGAATGAGATGCAAATAGAATATAATCATTAACAAATGGAATTACAACATTTACATGTCATTTTCCCCCAACATGGTATCAAAGTAATATGATTTCCCCCAAACAGCCCACCCATAGGGGCCTAGCTACTCATAGAAATGGAAAATATAAAAAGAGAGAAGAAAGAGATAGAGGTGGCCATGGAGCTCTAAGTAGTGGCTGAAATCCCCCTCTCCAGCAGCTGTAGGTCATCCTCCTCCCTCCTCCAGGGTGTAAGGGTGAAGAATGAAGGGGATTATGGGTAGAAACTAGTCTAAACTAGTGATTTGGTGGTGGAAATGGTGAAATGGAGTGGATTTGAGGTGGATATGGAGTGGAATGTAGTGGATGGCGATTTGGGGAGCTAAGAGGTGGTGTAAGGTAGCTAGCCTCGTGCCCCAGCCACCACCTAGGTATATATAGGTGTCTAGGGGGTCTAGGGTTAAGTTAGGGGTAAAATGGGGAAAGTAGTGGGAAAATGGGTGGATTTTGTGAGTAGAACGACCGTGGTGGGTAGGGTAGACTACAGCCGTGGTGTATGGGCACGGTCGTGGGAATTAAAATAGGCCAAGTTACATGGTTTTGGTCTGAATGGCCACGGTCGTGGTGGTCACCATAGCCGTGGTGGATAGGGTGTTACACGGCTATGGTGGTATAAAACAGTCGTGGGGATCTTTTGTAGCACGGCCGTGGTGGCTTCCCCTTGCACAGTCGTTCTTGGTTACACAGACGTGGTGCTCTTTGCTTGACTTGGAGTTGATTTGCAAGTGACCGAGCACAACCGTTCTGTGGTACCACGGTTGTGCTGGGTCCTGGATCAGCACTTTGACTCTGTTATTTGGATTTTCTTGGACATCTTTGCTTCAAATGATCTTTGGCCACTAGGGGTAGGTTGTGGGAGCCTTGGACTTCACTTTGGGTCTCTCTAAGGGTATAGGAACCCTAGGATCACTCCTTCTCTCTCTCTTCCATCAAGTGTGGTCCAAATGCCTGAAAAATATGCAAATAATGTCCATAAGTGAATTTTATACAAATAAGCATATTGAGAGGAATGCCATGCAATCTAACAAGTATAAATGTGATTGAAGAGCAAAAAGACACAAGATGAAGCCCTAAAACAAGGCTGCATCAACTATCAAGTTTTTAGTTGCCTCACCAAAGTTTTTGCAATATTTGGAAATACTCATTGGCGCAGTGCAACTAGTCATGCACAATCTTGGTGTCACGCTCACTATAGAACTCAGGTATCTTCATGATTTTTTGGGCTTGATGTTGAGTATATCATCCTTTTGTTGCATTAGGCTGTCTGGATCACATTGAATATCCCAAAATGTTGTATTAATCATGTCCACTTTGTCGTAGACTTGTAGAACGATCACCATGATTTTTTGTGCAAAAAATACTTTTGAATCTATCATGAGGAAGGTTAATTTATGTGCCTCGACTGGCAAATCCAACTTCTTACTAATAGCCTAGAGGTGTTGTTGGTTGCTTATAGATTGATTCTTGTTGGCCTTGCTATTGGTTAACACCGGATAGAAAAGTGGCCAGTGAAGGCAACTGATGGGATTGAAAAGCGGGATCTGCTGGAACAATGGGAGATAGTAGACTATGGTGAGGTAATATAGGTGGTAGATGGGAGAGGGAAGACCGCATAGGGGTAACACTTGTGGTGCATTATCGATGGGGAATTGGTGGTGGATGGTTTACGTGGGGTTCACATGGATGAGGGGCACTGGTGGGGTTCACACAAGGTTGTAGGGTTGTGATTTATGGCCAGGAGCCTGTTTGGGGGTGAGAAATTAGACAGTAGTAGGTGTACCATGAGAGGAGGGTGATGGAAGCTAGGGAGAGAAGTGACTGATGGACGTTGATTGAAAGACATATCTGCATGGGTGGGAAACTGAGACTCGAGGCTTGCTTTAGGGGGGGAGTAATAAAGATAAGGTAGATAAATTTTGGTCAGGATCTGCTAATAGGATTTGTGGCTTGGCGAAAGGAAGGCATGAGTGATGGTCGAATAGTTGATCAGATAAGTAAGGAAGATTTACAACAACAACACAAAGATTTACTATTCTTCTTGAAGAGAAATAAGAAGAATATGACATGATGTACAAGATGGGAGGCGGATAGAAATAATGAAGAAAATGGGAGAGAAGGAAGAATATAGAGGGGTCGTACCCTAAGGGATTAGGGTTTGACTCTGATACCACATGTTGTGGAACACATCATGAAGAAGAAGAATGAAGAAGATAAACATATATAATATATTTCTCAAAACATATTTATCTGTCTGGACAAAGACCCCAAGTTTGATTATTATAAAACTACGTGACTTAACCCACAAACAATGGAAATAAAGTCCTATTTAATAAAATGTGGAATTAAATAAAACCTAAAATAAAGAAAAGCATCAAAGATTTATGACTAAGTACATTAACTGAAAAGTTTGCACCTAAGCCTCTAAATATAAAAGTAAAGAAAACATACATAGGGTAAAAGTTGATATGTCCTATATCAAACTAAGCTAGAGAACATTTAAGGGCAAATATTTCAAAGTTGGGTCGATTTGAAAAAATGATGCCAAAGTACCCCTATTCACGTCATGATCTAACTAACAAGAAAGAAAAATCAATGACGAAGAACCTATATAATCACACATGACATATTAACAAAAACTATTTGCAAATTGAACATGAGGTTGCATGGCATCCTAACACCTATAGTCTTTGAATCATTTTGCCTTCAGTGTGAAATCAGGCTTGAAATGATAGAGGAATAACCAATTATTCTTGAAATATCATCTTGTAATTGAGGTGATGGAGTGTATATCACCACAACCACTCTATATAGAATGGTCATTTTGTCTTTTATTCAGCATAGTCGTGGTAGAATGACTTGGTTGTTGTCATTCTTCTAGTCTCATAGGGTGATCTATCCATTTTACTAAATTGGTATAATGGTTGTGGATAAACTATGACCATTTTTGCTTGTTTCCTATAGTTTTTCAATTCAATTCCTACAATATTGTTCCTCACTTTGTAAACTTTTGTTGACTTGGCAATCTTGTAGGCATTTATTTCTCTTATGTCCCATATCCTATGACATCTGAAAATTTAGGAACTAACAAGTGTGGCATGTGTGTGTTACTTGGAATTTATAAAATAAAAGTATAATGAAAAATGTGAAGTAGAGGGTCAAAATCTTGCAAACCAAAGTGGGTTACCTCCCACTAAGCAAATTTTTTTTGGATTCATCTGGAAGTGAAGTTCCTTGGTTCATCCACCTCTAGAAAGCCTTTTGGCCCTTTTTGCATAGTAAATTGTCTACTCATTTGCATTCAAAAATGGTCCCCCCTCCAACTGGATCATCTCAATCAACATGACAATATCAAAAGTTTGATTAGCCTTGTCGGACCCTACTTCTATAGTTGGATTTAGACTTTGGCCATTCACCAGAAACTCTTTGGTTCCTTCTTTTCCTTGTATCACAAGTGCATTGGATGGGTACACAACTTCACTTTGTATGGGCCTTCCCACCTGGATCTCAAACTTCCTGAAATGAATTATATGCAAGTGTTGTACATCAAAACCCATTATTTGGGTCCAAAATTTTTCTTCCTTATGAGCTTATCCTGCATGAAGTTAATTCTTTGTTTGTAGCTTTTAGACATTTCATGTGCTTTATATTGTTGCTCCCTAAGCCCATTAAGTTGCAACTTCCTTTGAATCCCTACAATATCTATATTCACATCAATTGCCTTGAGCGTCCAAAGGTCCTTGTGTGGAATTTCCATCGACAAATGACATCTCTTTCCATATATTAACTTTAAAGGTGTTGTGCCAATTAGAGTTTTGTATGATGTTCTACAATCCCATAAATCTTCATCAAATAGGAGTGAAGAATCCATATGGTCCAGTCTCACCATCTTCTTAAGGATAAGATTTATCTCCCAATTAGAAAGCTACACCTTCCAACTAGTTTGAGGATGATATGGGGTAGACACTCAATGGTTGTCACCATACTTTTTCAAAAGATTCTCAAAGGCTCTATGAGGTGTGTAAGAAGAAATATATCCATTGAACACCCCCAATCTTGACTAGAATTTGTCCTTAATGATTCTAATGGCTAAGACGTGTCTTAAAAATAGGACTCCTTGGGATTCATCCCATGGTTAGACAAGCACTAAAAGTCCCACATACTATAGGCGAGAGAGTTTTTCCTCAGAGATTCCCATCTACTCTCATGAGCTTAATCACTAGCTATATCCATTAGAATGAGAAGGAGATGGGTAAGAGAGAACTAGACATATATGTATATATCTTGTGAGGCTCTCATTTCTTTACCTTCCAATTTGTCTTTCACAATAATTGTGATTCTCTCTCTTAGTATGGAGAAAAGAAGGATAGGCGGCCCTTGGAAGAGGAATGAAACCCTTGAAGAACCGACTATATCTTGGCAAAGAGGATTCAGAAGGTGGTGGCCTTAGAGCAAGGGAATAGATCCTTAGGTGGGAAAATCTTTTCCTTGATGAAGGTATAAGGTGAAGTCATAGATGGAGGATCCTTATCAAGAGTGGGTAACCCTTAGTGAAGGCCAAAGACACTTGGTCAATGGATAGGTAGGTCGTTTCTAATGCTGTTGTCTCCCTAGCTTGGAAAAGGGAAGCTAGTGTAGCCTTTGATCTTGGAAAAAGTAGTATCAATTTTAAGGAGTGATTATAATGTTTGAAACCCTAGAGGTTGACCTCTCTAAGTAGTGGAGATTGTAGGTAGTGGAGATACATTCTTGGATATGCAACTATAAATATGACATTCACTTGTGAATTGTTCAAAATCTCTTTTCCTAATTTTTCATACTTGTGTAACTATCATGAGATGGATTTAGAAGGTCAAGTGAATTTTTTAAAGTGATTTTAGCTCAATTCACCCTCCTCTTGAGCCCATCTAGATCCAACATTAAGTTCATGGTATTACACTAATTTTGTTGTTCTCAATAATGGTCATGGACAGATGAGACATTGATACATTAATAGGGAGTGTCCTTGACTTTTGATTCTCGCTATTCATGTTAATTATGCTAAAATTGGAACTCAAAATAAACAAAAATCACATCGATGTACTATGGCCTCGATGTGTGACATGCTTCCCAATTCCTTAACACAAAGCATCAACTTTGGTCACATAGTTGTGAAGCAAGACACAATGACTTATAATAGTTTCTTCATCATATCCATATCAATCTTTTCCACTGGTATTTTCAAAACACGAACACCCTACACTAGATGACCTTGGGAAAACCTAGACTGGAGATGGAGGAGGAGGAGGAGAAGAAGAAGAAGCAGAAGCATAAGGAGAAGGAGGGGGAGGGGGAGGAGGAGGAGGAGGAGAAGCAAAAGCAGAAGAAGAAGAAGGAGAAGGAGGAGGAGGAGGAGGAGGAGGAGGAGGAGGAGAAGAAGGAGGAGGAGAAGGAGAAGGAGAAGGAGAAGAAGGATTTTCACTACTTAGGTGAATTACATGCAATCAGGGATGGCAATGGGGTGGGTTTTGCAAACCCATACCCAACCCATCATAACCCATATATATTGGACCCATACCCATGTAAACCCATATCAAATTAATTGAAAAAAAAACCCAGCCATACCCAACCCATTAGAAGATGGGTCCCCATGACTACCCATGTGATGTGTCAAGCTCATACGAACCGGCCCCACATCTGAAATCATATTTTCTAGTAGATGGTAAACCGTACTTTGGTCAATTTAAATAATCTGATTATTATTAATTAACAGCTTACGTCAAATATTTACAAATCAGTTTATACTATTGGTCACATTAGATCCATTTGAACAAAATGGACAGTACATATTACTCATATGGCAATGAAGGAAGTGCAGAAAATATATTTATAAAACCAACGTGTGTCAACATATATGCATGCATGTCACTCGGACATTTCCACAAACACGACAACAACGGTATCAAGGGTATGGAATTGCTGGACGATTAGGGGATTCTCTCACAGGCACAATAATCGTGTTGTAAGCATGGGATGCCAGCTTTCTCCTATAATATTCATTGCCTTGCTCAAAGTATGCTCGTCACGGCTACAATGCTCCTCGCAACTGACCCTTTGTGTATCTGGAGACGACGCCGACGCATGATGGTGACGAAGACGAGCAGGTACGCCATGGAGGTCATGGCACGGGCACACAGGCTAATGTAGATGGCGATGGTGAGGCTTCAGAAGGAGTTTTACCAAACTCCTCGCCGCGAATATGTACAGACTAGACACAGAGTCTCTCCACCGGTCATGCTTGTCCCTTGAAGACCTCTGTTCACTCGATGATGAGATGCAACCTTCTGAGGCCCTGTCGACGGAATAACAATCCTCATCGATGGCGTTGCATTTCCCCTCGCCATTTGTGTCACTGACACTGTCCGACCAACAACTGCTACAGTTCATAGCCGTCCTCCGTTCCATTGCTGAGACACTTTTCCGTCTCGGCTTCCCACGCGTCACCCCTGCGCAGCTCCATCGCCAAGGCAACACCTCCAGCGAGGCAGCTGTACAACTCAAGTCGTGGCCGCAAGCGACCCTGCCGTGCAGTCCTTGTTCGTCGTGAAAAAGCTCCGAGGGCGCTCTTCGGTTCTCCGACACCCAATACCCATCTCTTTGAGAGCGAGTAAATCACGGTCAGGTGGTGCTGGGAGGCCGGCGCCGCACGTTACTCCTCAACATGCTTGTAAATCTCCTCGGCGGATGGCCTCTCGGTACTTGGCTTCTCCATACGACAACAGCAATCGGCGTGACGGCGGCAACTCAGTGCTACGGCAGCAACTCGGCGCGATTGTGCAGCGTCTTGGGTATTCGGCGTCGGCAGCAAGCAGAGTGGAGAGCCGCCGCTTCCAGGTCGGGACACGGGAGGGGCGATGAGCGATAGAGTCGGAGAGACCGAGGCGATGAGTCTGACTATTGACTAGGGTTTGAGGGAATGGGGAAAAATGGAGAATAATGGGAGAGCGCGTGACATTGAAGGCCAATTGGGCCTCCTCTTTAGAAGTCAGGCGTGCGAACATGGCCCATCATTACCTATTATTAATTAGGTTCGGCTGGGTTGGATTTATTGTGTTTTGGGGATATTTGCCATCCCTAGATGCAAATGAAGTTTTCATCAACTTAAATTCATATTTCTCTTTTCTTTTCAAGTATTAATGCAAATACATGACATCAGATACGGGAAAGAAGAACCGTTCAAGAACCATGCCATGCACCAATAAGAAAATACATATCATCCTCAAAGTTAGATCATCACTTCTGGTTGCGACTAAAATATCTTCCGTCCTTGGAAGACACTTGCAGATAGATAGTACCAAACGTCCACCTCTGCTGCACCTTGTAAACTTCAATCCGGCGTATCTTTCCCAGGTGTTGTAACGAATACATTCGTTAGCCTATTTGAAGGCATTCTCTCTCCTTATCTCGAGTAAAATACAAAAGGTTCAATCAAGAAAAGAGATACGATCAACAGGAGGGCAATTTGTAGTGACCGGCCAAACGGTAGATAAGACCCCGACCCATATGTCTGACGCTTTGTTCCGTTCATTAGCCCAGACATTCTCCGAATGGATACTCTGGGATCCACTGTTCTACAAGTAGTGTTTCTAATCGATGTCAATCTTCCAAGCCCCAATATCAATTGACATTATGTTTTTAGATAAAAGTGCGCTATTTTGAGAATTATTTCTAAAAGGGGACACAAAAGATTATTTTTAACCGGTGTGCTAAATTGATCTGTTTGTCTTAATTAAAGTAAAATTCGACTCGGTTTGCAGCATGATATATAGGCAACTCGTAGTTGTGTTATTTTATTTGCTCAAGAATTGTGTGCAGTGCTTAAGCGCTAATGGGAGTTCGAGCTTATCTAGTTTTAGTCCTAATGCAATGGGAAGCCCAAGCTTTGATGTTCTATTTTAAATAAGGGCTCGTCTTGTTGCTTGCGGTTGCAACACACAAGCTAATTTGGAAAACAGAAAATGCAAAACAGGAAAGCTAATTACAACTGCAACAGTTTGGTTATATGTAACTTCAACTCAAGTTTTTCGTTTGTTTTTGTTTGCTAGGAGGTAGTATATGGCTATATTTACTCAAGTGACCTTACCACAGTCAACAGATTATTACAGTTGGCCATTTCCAGCAGTAGCTGTTCTTCTTCAGATGGCGGTCAGA
Source organism: Alisma plantago-aquatica (assembly GCA_963693085.1). Classification (NCBI taxonomy): domain Eukaryota; kingdom Viridiplantae; phylum Streptophyta; class Magnoliopsida; order Alismatales; family Alismataceae; genus Alisma; species Alisma plantago-aquatica. Next base: position 764,977,264 of record OY856412.1, on the reverse strand, counting down.
AAGCCACTCCGGACAGCATGTAGAGAAGGCGGTGTGCAGACGGCCAGGAAAACCAACCGTGCCCGAAATGGGCGCAGTCCATTTTCGGACTTTTGTACGTAACAGAATGTTCATTTGGGTTTTATTTTCTCGGCGCGGGTTGAAGCTGCGTGGAACCAAACGAGTGAAGTTCGAAAAACTGTTGCGTTAGAACTGCTCGGGTTGCAACCACAAGCAACCAGACGAGCCCTAAGACCTCTTACACATAATGTCGATCGTGAAAGCTGAGATACAAATGCGCGTGGGCTCAAACGCCGCTTAGGGCTAATTTGGTTGGATGTAAAACCAACCAACATCAGGAATTGTAAAACGAGAATTCGTAAGCAATGAGTTGTAACTAAAGTTGTTTTTATTTGGTTCCGAGAAGATTTAATGTGATGATCTAGTTTGTACACACCTGCGTTTCATATATTTGTGCAGCAGCAGGCATCTTGGCTACGAAAAAGATGACGGGTTGTATGCTGCGGAGACGGTGAACTGGAACTGCGCCCAAAAGGCCTGCGGTCCATTTTCCCAGAATTCTGTAGAGTTGGAGAGGACGGTGGGTTCCGTTTCCGCGTGGTGTGTTGCAACCTCGTCCAACCAAACGCAAGGGTTTCAGATCGTTGTGTACTTGCAACTGCAGGAACTGGTTTGCAGCGGAACCAAACGAGCCTTTACCCACGCCACAGCAAGCAATCGGACTCACGAACAGACAACCTACGAGTCTGCCGCTTGTATGAATCCTTTGTTGTACAAGTTTAAGCTACCTCCCAGTTCACCCCTAATAAAATTGATGCAAACAATATAATGTGTGAACATGTAAATGGTGATGAATTTTGTGTTTGAAATATTGGTATGTGCAGAGATGTAGTCAGAAAATAATACTAAAGTTTGCTCCCAATATGCGTGCGCCAAGCCGAAAGTAAAGGAAAAAAATAAATAAATTTGGCACCTTCAAAAATAATTCTCAAAATAGCATATTTTATATTGTGAACCCGTGCTTCAAAATAACATTTTACTTATGCATAGGCAGAAATCGATACTTTAATTGATGTTTTATCAAAAAAAAAAAAGCAAGAAAAATGCATAGAGCGCAGCGCTTTCTACTTGAACGTCAGGTAGGAAACGCCACACTATGTGGCTTTTATCATTTTTGCCTCAATTTTTTTGATAAAACATTAACTAAAGTGGTAGCTTCTAATGATACAACTTAAAGCTCCACTTTAGATGGTGTTTTTAGATACAAGTGTGATGTCTTGAGAATTATTTCTGAAAGGGGACATAAAGGATTATTTTTAACTAAAGTATGCTAAATTGATCTTTTTATCTTAATTAAGTAAACTTCGAGTCGGTTTGCAGCATGATATATAGGCAACGGGTAGTTGTGTTATTTTATTTGCTCAAGAATTGTGTGCAGTGCTTAAGTGCGAGTGGGAGTTCAAGCTTATCTAGTTTTAGTCCTAATACAATGAGAAGTCCAAGTTTTGATGTTCTATTTTAAATAAGACCTCTTACACATAATGTCGATCGCCGCTTACCCAAGCCATAGCAAGCAACCAGATTCACGAACACACACCCTACGAGCCAGCCGCTTGTATGAATCCTTTGTTGTACAAGTTTAAGTTACCTCTCAGTTCACCCATAATAAAATTTATGCAAAACGATAATGTGTGTGAACATGTAAATAGTGTTGTATTTTGTGTTTGAAATATTGGTATATATTGTATACAAAAGGACGTGCAATATTTATACGCGAGAATATTCCTTTTCTTCTATTTGATAACCTGATTATATTCGTAGCGGAAGGTGTGATCACATTGTATGATAACACATACACAAACAAGGTAAAAATGAGCATTAGGAGTGGCACTCAAATTTGTTGTACGGGATACATTGTTGTGGTTGTGTCTGGTGTGATCTTCTCAAGGCCACACACTAGCCAACTAAAGGTGACTAGATGCAACCCTAAGGGAAAACACACATATCTTTCAAATTTTGTATATGGACCTAGTTCAACGCACATGCTCAACTAATCACACGTACCCGCAAGCGCACGGTGTCGTGTTGTAATATAGACTAGTGGTAAGATTATGGTCAATCCTCGGAGATGGAGGGGGCACTAGAGCTAGGTTAATGTTAGCTATGTTCCTAAAGCAGAGTCTAGGATTTGAGGATTTAAAATTGGTCTTATTTGATTACACTACGATTACAAGCAAGAAAGAACAAGAAAGAAACTAAGTTAACAAAAGCTCTAGATTACCTTAAGCAAGTTAGAATTAAGAAACTAGGCAAGACAAACAACTAAACTAGAACAAAGAGTTACACTACACTAGCAAGGCAAGTTATCAACTAAGAAGCAAGCTAAGCAATAAGACAAGCAAGAGCCTATGTTATCACTAGCTAACTAAATTAACACAAGTAAGTTCAAAGGAGCCCTAACTACTTGAGCAAGAGTTAACTATCAAGAACTAAGCAATCAACTAAGAATTAACAAAGGCAATTGACTAAGCTAGCATTAACAAGCTAAGAAGGCAAAGGTGGATTTTAAGCAATTAGAAGGATAGGTGGGACATTTGGGAATGAAACTTAATATTATTGAGGGAAGGTCAACATAGCATGCAATACTCATATTTCAATATAGATTATCATACCAAACAACAAGACAAGTACTATTAGAATATACCATATACTACTAGTTGGAGAACTAGGGCTAGGTGTACTTCTAATAGGACTTGGCAAGTCTAGGTTTCTAGGGTAAGTGGTATTAGGGCAATTGAGAGTCAAGGGTAGGATGTTGACTCAAGGTATAAATTGAGTAAACCCTTATTTTGATGATGACTAAACCATTCCACTTATTTGTGTCTAATGTCTCCACTTGAGTGATTTTAGATTATGCATAGACACACTCCAAATGACATAACTTGCACATCTCAACTTGGAGAAAAGACAAGTCAAAGTCAATACAAGTGCACGTTTTTGGAATGTGATGTAAATCCATTAGAATCATGTTGTAAATCACTTGTAATGACTGTATGACTTGTAATTAAGCTTATAAAAAATCGCACTCAAAAGCCATTTTCCAAAATTCACATCAGGCTGTTCATCGGTCGAGTTGCAAACTCGACCGATCCTGATTGGATTTTGAAATTGACTTTTGATCGGTCGAGTTTGCACTTCACGGAACTCAATTGATCCCTCTACTGACCAAAACTTATTTAAGTGAATCGGTCGAGTTACCCCAGGACAAACTCGACCGATGGCCTAAATTGGTCTTGTCTTTTAGTGGGATCAATCGAGTTACCTTTATAGAAACTCGACCAATTGCACTATATGGAAAAGTACAGAAAAGTGTTTCTAACCGTTGTGGAGTTGCAACAATCGAAAATATATCCATTGCTAGCCACAAAATGGCTAATTTTCGTTCTCAAGTGTTCCCAAAGGCTTCTAAGCATCCTCAACTATAAATAGGACCCTTTGGGCTTCATCCCATGATTAGCCAAGCACTATGAAGGTCCCTATTCTATAGTTGAGTGATCCTACAACCTCCTCTCTCTCTCTCTAAGCTTAATCACTTGCTACATCCATTAGAGTGAGTATGAGATTTGTAAGAGAGCTCGTCCTACATGTATATCTTGTGAGGATCTCACTTCCACCACCTCCCTATCTCTCATTTCAACCATGAAGATGAAGGTTCTCTCTCTTGGCTCAGAGAGGTGAAGAAGAACAAGGGAAGGAGTCCCTTGGTGAAGATCAAGGTTGAAGACTTGGAGCAAGAGTGGGTAAGCCCTTGGTGAAGGCAGAAGACTCCTTGCTCAAGTGGGTAAGTCCTTGGTGAAAGCTTCTTCGAGTGAAGGTGAATGCAAAGGCTGAAGATCCAAGAGGAGTGACAAAGTCCTTGAAGGCAGAAGACTTGTGCTTGAGTGGGTAAGACCTTGGTGAAGGCTGAAGACTCAAGTAAAGTGGGTAAGTTCTTGGTAAGGTGGATATCTCCTTGTGTTTGGATGGGTAAGTCCTTTGGTGGTCATGTATTGTAAGTCTTATGAATGAATATAAGAGTGCAATGGTTAAGAAATCCTAGAGGTTGACCTCTCTAGGTAGTGGACTGATTCACTTCTAGTTTGAAGTGTGGAACCACTCTACATAGCTTGTCACTTGATATATGTTCAATCTCTCTCTCCCTTACTATTTATGTTTTAGTTGCACTCTAATTTTCTATTTAGCAACATTATCTTGTGATATATCTTGAAGGTCTAATGAATTTTATTTAAGTGCATTCAACTCTATTCACACCTCCTCTAGAGCATCCAATCACCCATCTAGGATCCAACAATTGGTATCAAAGTGGGTTTCTCTAAGCATACTTCAATAAGTAGGAGAAGATGGGTGACTACTAAGGTGGGAGATACTTCATCAATATTCCAATCTTTGATGGGAGTAACTTCCTCTATTAGAAAAATAGGCTACAATTCTACATGCAAGGATCAAGTCTTGAGTTATGGCAAATGGTGGGCCATCCATACAAGCTACATGTGACAAAGATAGAAGAATGGGATGAATCTACCATAAAGAAAGCCACCTTGAATGCAAGAGCAATCAACATCCTCTATGTCATCATGACCTCCAACGAGTTCAATCAGATTTCTTCTTGTGAGACAGCCTATGAGGTATGGAAAAAGCTACGCATCACTTATGAGAGGACTCTACAAGTGAAGGAAAGTAAAGTCTACATGTTCAAAGGGCTGCTTAAGAACTTCAAGATGGGAAAGGAGGAGAAGATAGCCAACATATACTCAACGCTCAACACCATTGTGAATGGTCTTGCTGTTCTAGGATATCCTATGAGTAGAGGAGAGATCAACTCAAAGATCCTTAGAACTCTCCCCAAGATATGGGAACCCAAGGTGACTTCCATTGAAGAAGTAAGGTCTCTTGATGATATCCCCAATGAAGAGCTCATTGGAAATCTACAAGCCCATGAAGTCACACTTGACAAGAGAGAAGAAGTTGAAAGACAAGAGGAGAAAGAGCTAAAGAGAATGAAGAAGGTTGAAATGAAGGCTCAAATTGAAGCTATTATGGGACAAGCCTCTCCATCCTCTCATGTTGAAGAAGATTCCATTTACTCCAAGGGTAGATTCTACAAAGGCAAGAATTCCTCCTCCATACGGTGCCTCAAGTGTAGAACAAAGGGTCACTTCAAGATAGATTGTCTACAAGACAAGAAGACCTATCATCACAAGGAAAGAGAAGAGAAGTACAAGAAGAAGGAAAAATGGCACTCAAGCTCAAATGACTCCTACAACTCTAGCTCAAGTAAAGATTCAAGTGAAGGATTAAGCTCAAGCTCTAGTGTTGAAGGAGAATGCCATTTTTCTCTTATGTCTTCTACAAGAAAAGACTCAAATGAGGTAAATCTAAACTCTTTAGATAAAGAACCTTTAATTGCTGTCATTAATGCCACTCGTGCCTATCTTAGTTCTTCTAAAAAGAAAAGGAAAAAGCTTGTTAGAATTATTGATAATATGTATGTAAAATTAGATGATCTTGAACATGCTAATACTTGCTTGCTTAGTCAAGAAGATTCTCTTAAACTTAAAAATGCTAGTTTGCTTAATAAGATTAAATTTCTAGAAGCTCAACCTATTATGAGTAGTTCTAATGAAGAGCATACCTTAATTGTTGATTCTCTCATGCATGATATTGATGTTATTAAATATGAAAATAAGGACAAAGATTTTATTTTGTAAGGACTAGAATCTAAAAATGGTGTTTATCTTTCTAAGATTGCTTTACTTGAAACAAGAAATGCCTCCTTGCTTGCTAAAATCAATGTGCTTGAATCTTGTTCTATCTCTACTAGTAGAAAGAATAATGTTGCTGCTCTTCATATTGATAGAGATTCTTATTTAACTAAAGCTCTTTGCTTAGAAAATGATCTTTTGCATGCTAGAGATAATATCAATCATTTGTCTTCTACTATTACTTCTCTTATGCATGATAATAATAGTTTGAGATCTTCTTTGCAAAGATTCTTAGTTGGTAAAAAGAATTTTAATGATATCCTACACCATACTACTTAAAAAATTGCTAGACATGGTTTAGGGTATGATGGTAGTCAAAGGAACAACAAATTTAAGGACCTCCAATATTCCATGGTGAATCCTCTAGTTCCAAGACTATGGGCACATGCAACTATTACAACATTTTTGTTCATTATTCTACTTGTTGTCCCTTTAGGAAAGCACCCAAGAGCAATAGGACTTGGGTTGCGAAGCTAACCCGTCCAGACCTAAAAATATGATTGGGGACCATTTTATCTTTCTTCTTGTAGGTACTTGCAAATGGGTTAATTTGAGCTATTGAATTGCAAACTGACTTCTCAATCCACATGAAAGAAGAAAGGTGAGATGTGTAGAGGGTGACAACAAGTGGAAAAAGGAATGGTAAGAATAAAGGTAAAGGTTTTCTTGCTTATAACCAATCCTAACTTATTTTTGTCAAGTTAGTGTGCACTATACATGTAGTTTTTGAGTCATGATAACCTCCAATTTTGTGATGTTATCATAGTAATTTTCCTCAGTTTTCCACTCTCTTTCTCAGATAAATTAGACAGAATCCTTAACTTTCCTTTCTTATTGCAAATATACTATTATATTAACTTTTCTCTTTTGTACTTACAGAAAAAGACACAGAAAAATCACAAAAGCTTCACACAGTCTCAAGACTGCATGCAACCAATTGGTCCCGAGACTGCATGGAGTCACACGGTCTCAAGACCGCATGAAGCCAACCGGTCCTGAGACCACATGGAGTCCCACGGTCTCAAGACCGCATGAAGCCAACCGGTCCTGAGACCGCATGGAGTCACACGGTCTCAAGACCGCATGAAGCCAACCGGTCCCGAGACTGCATGGAGTCACACGGTCTTAAGACCGCATGAAGCCAACCGGTCCCGAGACCGCATGGAGCCAAACGGTATGAAGACCGCATGAAGCCAACCGACCCCGAGACCACATGGAGTCAAACGGTCTCAGAGTCCAAACGGTCTTAGGGTCCAAACGGTTTCAGAGTCCAAATGGTCTCAGAGCCCAAATGGTTTTAGAGTCCAAACAGTCTCAGAAGTCCAAATGGTTTCAGGGTCCAAACGGTTTCGAAGTAAAATTGCCCAAACCGTTTGGACTTCACTTAAAGCCTATAAATAAGACCCGAGGGGTCCTCCCAAATTATCAAGTTTCAGACGTCCAGAAGCTGCCTCTACTGCTCCAGAGCTATTCCATCCTCCATCCTCCGCCCAAGGGTTGCCGGTCTGAGATTCACACTCCATCCTGAAGCTGCTTTCTCTCTCTTCGCCAAAGAAGGTGGGAAGAAGAGACCTCATCATCGAGCAACCTATGAAGTGTGAAGATCATCATTCTCTCTCCTTCCAAGGGGTTGACTTTCCTCTCTCCTTTGTGGGGATGACGTTCTCTCTCTCTCTTCTCGCCTCCTTCTTTGTCCTAGCTATGAGCGAGTAGTCTCATTCACTAGGGTGCGGGGAGTAGCCCCGCTACCCATATTTTCATTTCATGCAATGTAATCCATAATTTGCAATAGAGATATACTTCCTTTTCAGTTCGACATCAATCATCTAAATGAATTCTTGTTGCTTGATCACCAACTCGTGTTATCTTTTATATTTTAGTATGAATTGTCTACGTTTGTACTATTAGGTTCGTATCTCGATTGAATGTTGGTTCTTGATGCGTGTTTCCACCATGCATCTGTTTCGGTATCTAGGAGTGTTTTTCAAAGAGTGGAGTAAACTCACTTCCATCGTTGTACTTTCATACTATGAAATGGAATCAGTTGATGTATGAAAGTACAACCTTGATAAGTCGAGGAACACACTTTGCGAAGGGAATGATGTAAAGTAGGTGACCATTCGATCGGGGATGGCTGGCATAGCAACATTCCCACACTTCTCATAGTTAGTTCTCCGAAAGGAAACTAAAGCTACAAAGATACTAACTTTTTAGACTCTTATTGTAGGTTATGTTTTATGTTGCATGTTTTGATCCATGTGTAGTGGTGGTAAAAGCCGATCACATCCTAGTGGCTCTTTATCATTGTTTACAACCTAAAATTTACTTTCTTGCTTTGTTTTACTTGCACTTAGTTTAAAACATCCAAAACAACTTTTCGATCTAGATATCAAATGTTAAGAGGTTAAGTGAAATTCTAATGTTTTCCATCTTGTTGCCCCCAACAAGACTGTTGTCCTGTAGATTCGACCCTTAACTATACTATGATAAGACTTCCACGTATCCTAGCATACGTGGGTGGAGTTCTCAATCTAGTATAAGCAAGGGTAAACCTAAAGACTTACCATATTTAGGATTTTTAGTGGTGCACGCAATTCCACGCGAGTGGAAGCTCCATCAAAAATTGGTGTCATTGCCGGGGACAACAGAACATTTTAATTTCATTTACCATCTTGCTAGTTGATTAGGGTTTTACACTTTCCTTTAAACATTACTCCATATCTTCTTGAATTCATCATATCTCCTGCATCATCTAAAAGGTGTGTTTCTTTCTCTACTCAGGTAGAAGATGTGTATGCAACCATCGCATAATCTCGGATTCTCCCCTGATCCAGAGTACGACTCTGAGGTAGAGAGAAGCTTCCACCGCCACATCAGATTTAACCGCCAAAGAGCCAGACAAATGGCTGAAGATCAACGCCAAGCTGCATTAGTAATGGAAAGGGTCAACGCCGCCATAGCTGCTCAGAGAGCACAACTCATTGCTGACACTCATGCTCAAATCCAAGTAGAAATCCGAGCTGAAGAACAGGCCCGCATCCGAGCTGAAAAGGAAGCAGCTAACCAAGCTGCCCAGCTAGAGCTAAGAAACAAGCAATTGAGGGACTATGTCGTCCCTAAGAACTATGAAGATAATCATCCAGTCCGGCCACCAATCATCAACATACCTAATTTTGAAATCCGGACACAATGGATTCAAATCATGCAGGGTATCTCCTTCTCTGGTGGTTCTGGAGATGACTGCATGGATCACTTGAAGGGATTCAAGGCACTTTGCTGACTTGTCCCACAAGCCAGAGTTGCCTTTGACGCAATAATGCTACTCCTTTTCCACTTCACTCTATCCGGAAGGGCTTTGAGTTGGTACAACTCACTTGATAGGGAGCCAATCATCACCACATGGGCTCCCTTAGAAGAAAAGTTCCTGGAAAAGTTTTTCCCTCCTTCATTAACCTACAAAATTAAGGGGCAGATCAACCACTTCGCTCAACTTCCTGGAGAATCACTCGCAGAAGCATGGGAAAGATTTAAGGAGCTTCTAAGGAAGTGCCCTCATCACGGTATCTCCCAAAATCAATTGATAGAGACATTCTATAGGGGGGTAAGTGATGACATCAAGCAATTTCTAGATTCCTCATCTGGAGGAAATTTTATGAGAAAGAACAACGAGGATGATTGGAAAATCGTTACACTTGGAGCTGAGAACCAATCCAATTGGGGATGATCATCCGGTAAGGGAGTCCTCAAAGTTTATAAAGATGAGGAATCAATGGAAATGAAGGCTATTGCTGAAGCTTTAAAGACTATAGCTCACAAACAACAGGCACTTGAAACTTCATTCGAAGAATATGATAAGAAGAAAAACCCCCAAGTTCAACAAGTTAAAGCTGCTACCGGGACTTGTGAAGCCTGTCATGCATCTGATCACCCTACACTATCCTGTGGTTTACTCTACAATGTAATGATGGATATGCAACCACCACAACAGCAGTACGAACCAATCATCGAGCACCCTGAAGATTAGATGCTCGAACAAGTAAATTCCATTCATTCCATACCGGGACAAGCTTACTATAATCCAAATCAACCAAGAAACCACCCCGGTTTTCAATATGGAATCATGCATGGACTGCTAACCCGCAACATCAAACACAAGGCAGATCCTCCAATAGGTTGCCACCTGGATTTCAAAATAACTTTAACCAAAATCAAGAAAACTTCAAAAATAATTTCCCAAGATATAACTACCCTAGAAATCTTTTTTCCTACTATCAATATACCCATCCCCCTCTGCACCCACAACTACACCCTCAGCTGTAGCAACCTCAGTTAACACCACCTCCGCAACAACCACATCAAGGGCAACAACAACTCACTCAGAAAAATGCCCCTTCCCAGCCAATAGACGAGATGATTATGATCAGGCAGATGTTACAGTCACAACAAGCCATGCTTGCCAATCAACAAGCTTAGCAGAAGGCTGTGGAGGCTCAACTAGCACAAATCGCTGCCCAACTGAAGCCACAAGCATGCACCTTTGCTGGTCAACCAGAGTCAAATCCTAGACACGATCAAAATAGACCAGAACAATTGAATGCCATCACTACAAGATATGGTCGTGTCTTTCATGAAACTACAAGAATCACTCACAATGATGATGATACACTTGTCTTTACTCCGAATGCAAGCCTGAATCTAGGAATTGAGAAATCTGCAGAGATCGCAAATGGCAAAGAAAAGGGACAAGCTTCCGCAGAGCCAGAAGTTCCGCAGTATAAACCTAAGATACTGTAACATCCCTGACCTGGGTTATGAACTAACCCTAGGTGTTTCGCTTAAATATGTGATTTTATGCTTGTGGTTAACTTTTGAAATGTAATTAAGGCTCTTGAGGAACTCATATTTCAATTTCAGTCCTTTTTGAATAATGTTGAAACATTGTTTTGTTAATTTTGGACTAAAGTGCAAATTACCCAAGTTGAGGGGTTAGATTGCAAATTGTGTATGATAATAAGTTCCTCATGTGTTGATGCATCATAAGAATGAAGATGATGCAGAGGTATGGCTTGTGGTAGCCTGAATACTAAGAAAGTGCTGATAAAGCAAAGTTTGTACATTAAAACCTAGTTTTGGTGTAAAGTGCAATTTACCCAAAACCTAGGGTTCAATATGCAAATTACCACTTCAATAAGGTCCCTAATAATCTTTGGCATAAATTATAGAAAAGAAAATGAGATGGGCACCTCATTTGAATTATCTTGGAGGAGAGAGAATCTTGACATTAAAATAATCAAGATTTAATCCTAATTGAAACCCTAATTCAATTTAGGGCAAAAATGAATAAAAATAATTGAAGGGCTTTCAACCAAAATGTTTTGGGTTGATTTTGAATAAGGATGGACGTTCCTTTTCCAAGATAAGGAACGAAAATATCCTAAGTAGGTGAAATTCCACTCACCATTATTATAAGGAAAAGGAAACCCACTCACATATGGATATTAATATAATAAGGATTAAGGTGCTTAATTTCTTTTCCATTAATTCTTGGATAATGAAGAGATTTTACGAAAGTTTGAAGGTGGTTTCTTTATCAAGTAATGGAGGAGGATTAGGGGGAAATTAGTATGGAATTTATTTAAGGAAAATGATTCATTTTCTCTTTCATCAAAGACCCATATACATATTCTTTATATATACCTTATTTCAATAACACATAAGGAACGTTTCCCTTAGTCTTTTCCTTATTCCTTTTTCTTTGGCCGACCTAAGGAGAGCTCAGGAGAAGGAGAAGGACGAACACCACCTGTAGGTAAGGTTTGATCATCTTCTACCTTGGATTCATGGTGAAAACCCTAAATCAATGATTGATTCTAGGTTTTCTTCACTCGATTTCCATTTCTAGCCATCCATTTCATCCAAAAGCTCAAGAACGAACCTTGGATAGTTGCTGGAGCTCCATCCACCATTAAAGCCACGGAGCTTTCAGCTTGGAGATCAAATTTGAGGCGGGTTTTATAACTTAAACCCTCAAACATTGCTATTGCATCCATCTTCTATGCTTTGTTGATTGATTTCTTCAATTTGATAAACTTTTGCTTCTTTGCTGCAAATTCCATCAAGAAAGGTTGCTGTTCTTGGGTGCACGAAGGAAGATGATGATGACATCATCATAAGCAAGCACCTCACCAAATATCTTGGCAGCAAATGATCTCATTGGTTGGGACCAAACGGTTTCACCAAAACCGTTTGGTGACCAAACGGTTTGCAGACCGTTTGGTGGAAAACGGTCTCAAGACCGTTTGAGATGGTTGACCAAGCGTTGACTGTTTGGGAATCTCGTTCCTAATTATGTAGGCTAATGACCCTACAAATTTGAGGGGTTAACTCCAAAGGAATCATAGGTTGAAGGCCAATCAATTAGGCAAATCGAACTGAATTAAGTGCTGATTTTCAACCTGATTAACTTGACCTGGTTGAGAAAACGGTCTCAAGACCGTTTGAGATGGTTGACCAAGCATTGACCGTTTGGGATTCCTGTTCATAATTATGTTTATTAATAACCCTCAAAATATTAGGAATTAACTCCAAAGGAATCGTGAGTTGAAGCCTAATCAATTAGGGAAACCTAATTGGATTAAGTGCTGATTTTCAATCTGATTTAATTGAACTTTTTGGGCAAACGGTCTCAAGACCGTTTGAGTGCGTTGACCAAGCGTTGACCGTTTGGGATTACTGTTCCTTATGATGTGATATCATGACTCACCAAATTTTATGGATTAATTCCAAACGAGTCATGAGTTGAAGGCCAATCAATTAGGCAAACCCTAATTGAAAACAGTGCTGAAATTCCAATGAGTTAAGTTGAAATTTTGGGTTGATTAGCCCAAACGGTCTCAAGACCGTTTGGGGATCACCCCAAGACCGTTTGGAGGTCTGGGTTCAAGTATAGTTGACCAATTGAAGGTCCAAAGGTACTAATCATATTGCAAGGTAGTGCTGATTTGTTGATCAACTTGATAGACCAATCCATGATGATTTTTCACTAAAGTCCAAAGGTTGGATGGGCAAACGGTCTCAAGACCGTTTGGAGCTCATCCAAATAGTCTCAAGACCGTTTGGTGGTCACCCAAGACCGTTTGGAGGTCTAGGGCTGGGTATAGTTCAGTGGTTGAAGGTCTAAAGATATCAAGTTGATCTGCAATAAATTGTTGATTTGGTGAGCACTTCAATGAACCAAACCCTAATTGGATTGCTTGGTTTTGAGTGATATGATGGGCAAACGGTCTCAAGACCGTTTGGATGTCATCCAAACGACCTCAAGACCGTTTGGTGGTCACCCAAGACCGTTTGGAGGTCTAGGGTTGGGTATAGTTCAGTGGTTGAAGGTCTAAAGATATCAAGTTGATCTGCAATAAATTGCTGATTTGGTGAGCACTTCAATGAACCAAACCCTAATTGGATTGCTTGGTTTTGAGTGATATGATGGGCAAACGGTCTCAAGACCGTTTGGAGGTCATCCAAACGACCTCAAGACCGTTTGGGGTCAGGTCATACCCCATTTGAATGGTGGTTCAATAGTTATGAAGTAACTAGTCACACATTGATGAATATTGAAGGTTCATTGATTCTAAACCCTAATTCAATTGATTCCAACCCTAATTGAGGATCAATTGAGGGTCAATTGAGTATCAAATCAGTTGAGGGTTGATCTAATTAACTCAATTGATTAGTGTCTAACATGTGCAAGATCGATTGAAGGGTTCAACATTGAAAACCCTAATTCAATGTGATTGATGGAAACCATATTTGGTCCTTTCGGTTTTGAGGTGGTTTGGACCAAACGGTCTCAGGACCGTTTGAGTCCAAACGGTCTCAAGACCTTTTGGGACCAAACGGTCTCAAGACCGTTTGGGACCAAACGATCCCAAATCAGTTGAGGCTTAAACAGTTTCAGAAGTTCAATTTTGTTAAGTGGTTTCAATTACTATCCTACTAAATGGTTTCACCTATTCCAAGATCACTTGGAAGGTAATCAACCAAAGAGTATGAAATCTCAAATTGGATGAAGGTCAGTGGTTTATGTAATCAATCACATGATGTAATCCAAGGGAGATTGAGTTCTTAATGATCTTGATATAATGACATATCCGATGATGTCAATTCTTCTTTCAAGATTGAGTTTACTTAGATTAATCAAGGTTGAAGTAACTTCATCTTATAGAAGATGAGGGATAAGTTATTAACCCTAATTGAGATAAGGGAATGGTTACCCTAATTGAATTAAAAAGGAAACCCTAACCCTAGTAAGGGCATAGTGGGGTAATCCTTGAATAGTGATGTTATCATTATTTTGCATTGTACTGATATAAAATTGATGTGTTGTTATCATCTGTACTAATCATGCAGGTTTCATGAGGTATTGAACATAGTCAGGTATGAGCTATGATGCCTTGTGTATTGAAAACACTTTATAAGTTCTATAAGCAATGATATGCCATGTTGCCTAGTGAAAGGTAACAAAAGAGTTGGATAGGCTTTAAGAGCCATGTGAAATACCTGCATTACATTTATCATGTTTACACTGTTAGATGACTTGATGGCATTAAGTTACCTGTTAAAGTGGTAACATGTGTCTTGATGATTTAAGGGTTTGAAAACCCATATTCTTGAATCATGATGATGAGATGATAAGGGATTGAGATCCCAATGTTAGCAAAGCTGTGAAATGAACTTGATAGAAATAATACTCATTCTTTATAGCAAATGTTATAATGTTATATGATTGACAACATGCCTGATGCTAAAAGAATGCTGTAATGTACTTAAATAATCAAGTGAAATGATATCATGTAGAGCCCTGACCATAGATCCATCATCGTCAGTAGTCAGGTGATGGTGAAACAGGTTTTCCTAAGGGAACTCCTGGAGAGCATACTTTTGAGTATGTGGGGGTTATGGGCGCAAATATCCTTACGCCCTAATGAAAGAATTGATGTGAGATAAACACTAAATCTCTCAATTATTCATTATATGTATATGCCGGGATGATGTATCACTAATCTCCCGATAATGTTGTTAATGCCGCATCGATGAGAGATAAACAAGAAATCCCTCGATGGTGAAGAGAGTACAGAATGCCACTGTAAATCTAATAGCGAAGTTGCCAGAATACCCTGGAAAGCTATTATAGCAGAGACATGAGATGTCATGTATGTTGTTCCTCACACTGACTGAGGAGGATGAGGTCATAGAAATCCGACTCTTCTGATGACCTATGTATGGTACCGATTTCGACTTCGCAGTGGTCGGTTGGAGTATGAGCGGTATATCTCATCTCCTCAGGGCATAAGTATGTTTGTAATATGTAATCAGCCGTGTAGCATATTTGCTTAAGGTTGAACTACGAGAATCAATGGTTGAGAATACATTGATTAACATGTTCTAGTTGGATAAATGATTTACATTATCTTTATATTTCTTCCTAAATGGATAACTTGCTACTTATTCAAGTTACAACTGAAATGATTGCATAGAGAATGCTGCTCTATTTAGTTTATCTAATGCATTACCTGCTGATAAATGTTTATATTTCTACTGCTCAGTGTTATTCTATCATTTGCAATAACAATGTTACTGGCGGAGAGTTATATCTCTCGCTGGGACAATTTTTATAATTGTCTCACCCCCGTGGGATTAAATTTTTAGGTAACCGCCGACGAAAAGGCAAGGAACCTATTACAGAGGAAGAGCAGCAACAGCAGTAGCAGGGACAGCGGTAAATCCCAGGTGGGGATATGAGCTGTCAAGTTGTATATAGAAAGTCCTATGAGTCGTCTCTGTACTCTCAGGTCCTAGGAGTCAGTAGAGTGTTTGATGTTGATCTGAGATTTTAGCTTGAAGCCTCGAGATTTTTGTATCCTGCTCATGCATAGTTTAACAGGGCTGACAATGTTATGACTCTCGAGATGAAATGATACAGAGATGTAATGATGAATCAGTTTGTAAATAACTTACTTTGGTTCTTTATGTCAAAGTTTCACAGTTTGTGGATCTTCTTGCAAAAAGTTTTAATTTTTAGTGATTTTCAGTAATCCGCTGCAAATAATTCGCTTCCGCATTAGTTAATCCTGTTTTCGTGAGACGGTCGTCACAGATACCATATCCAGGAAGATTGAGAGAGACTAAATGGACACTAGGTTCCAAAAATTCAAGGAGGCGATGAAGAAACTTTATATCGATATCCCGCTCCTCGATGCTCTCTCTGAAGTACCAGCTTGGGCTAAATACTTGAAAACTTTGCTATCAATGAAATACATTACTGAAGAACAAGAGACGGTCAAACTGGCTCAGACTACCTCCGATATCATTCTTAATAAGATGCCCAAGAAAAAGAAGGACCCTGGTTCTTTCGATATTCAATGTTGTATTGGAAATGCTTCGAGCAAAAAGGGATTAGCTGACCTAGGGGCTAGCATATCTATCATGCCCTACTCCATGTGTAAAAGATTGGGCTTTACTAATTTACTACCCACAACGATGACAATTCAGTTAGCTGATTCCACTATCACTGCACCTCTAGGAATAATTGAAGACATTCCAGTCATAATAGGAAAGGATTCTTATGTCCCATGTGATTTTGTCATTATGGACATCAAGGAAGATCTCAGATACCCAATAATATTTGGCAGACCTTTCCTTGCCACAGCTAGGGTGCTTATTGATGTTGAAGCTGGCACGATCATTCTGAGACTGGGGAAAGAAGCCATTCAGTTCCGGGTCCTCAATAGCATGAAAGGTCCCAACATTCAGGAGGAAGTTTTTCTCTTAGATGCAATACAACAAATGTCACAGCTGGAAATATCTGAACCATCTGATGAGTTAGAAAATGTCCTAATAAATCCAAAAATCGAATTCTCAGCCAACGAATTAGTTCAACAATGCTTACAACACCTAGAAAAATCTGAAGAATCACCAGCAGCCACTTTTGAGGAGCTCAAATCTGTCACTATTTTAGAAATAACAGAAACACCTAACTAAGGCTCCCGAAATGAAAACCCTACCAATAGGACTTAAGCACGCCTTTTTGGATGAAGAAAAACTATGTCCATTAATCATCAGTTCCACTCTAATGAAAGACCAGGAAGAAAGGCTTCTCGTTGAGTTGAAGAAACATAAGAAAGCCATTGGGTACAAAATAACTGACCTGACAGGAGTAAACCCAGCCTTATGCATGCATAGACTGCCCATGGTGGAAGAATTTAAGCCTTTAAGAAAACACCAGAGAAAGTTGAACCCCAATCTTAAAGAGGTAGTTCGCCTTGAGGTCCTCAAATTGCTGAAAGCAGGCATTATCTACCCAATTTCAGATTCCCAATGGGTCAGCCCTGTCCAAGTAGTCCCCAAAAAGGGAGGAACCACTGTCATAAAAATGAGCTAGTTCCCACAAGGACTTTCACAGGGTGGAGAATGTGTATCGACTACAGGAAACTAAACAAAGCAACACGAAAAGATCACTACCCTCTACCCTTTCTTGATGAAGTCCTCAAACGCCTAGCCCATCAAAAGTTTTTCTATTATCTCGATGGTTATTCTGGATTCTATCAAATCCCTATACATTCGGAAGACCAAGAAAAAACAACTTTTACTTGCCCCTTCGGGACATACGCTTTCAGAAGAATGCCTTTCGGGCTATGCAATGCGCCTGCCACCTTCCAAAGGTGCATGTCTGCTATTTTTGCAGGGCTAACCGAGTCCATAATGGAAGTATTCATAGATGATTTTTCAGTTTATAGAGATTCCTTTGACAACTGTCTACTCAACCTTGGACAAGTCTTACAAAGATGTGAGGAAACGAACCTCATCTTAAATTGGGAAAAATGCCATTTCATGGTAACTGAAGGTGTCATCCTCGGACATAGAGTGAGTGACAGAGGGATTGAGGTAGACAAGGCAAAAATTGATGTCATCTCGAAACTGTCGCCACCAAAAGACGTAAAAGGAGTACGAGCATTCTTGGGTCATGCTGGGTTTTATCGAAGATTCATTAAAGATTTCTCGAAAGTAGCCAAACCCATGACCCAATTATTGACCAAGGACGCTGAGTTCAATTTTGACCAAGAATGCCTACAAAGCTTCATAACTTTAAAGAACACTCTAGTCTCTGCACCTATCCTAAGAGCACCCGACTGGTCGCAACCATTCGAAATAATGTGTGATGCCAGTGACTATGCTATAGGGGCGGTGTTAGGACAAAGAATTGACAAAAAGCCTTATGTAATATACTATGCGTCCAAGACTCTCGATGAAGCACAAAAGAACTACACCACTATAGAAAAAGAGTTCTTAGCTGTCATCTATGCGTTCGAGAAATTCCGCTCCTACCTAATTGGATCAAAGGTCATTGTCTACACTGACCACTCCGCCATACGATATCTAATCCAGAAGCAAGACGCAAAACCCAGACTTATCCGTTGGGTGTTAATGCTTCAGGAATTTGACTTAGAAATCAAAGACAAAAGTGGAGTGGAAAACATCATCGTTGATCACCTCAGCTGCATTGAAGTCGAGGATGATGATAAAGTACCTATCCGAGACTCCCTCCCTGACTACCAGCTAATGAAAATTACCACCGGATTCCCCTGGTATGCCGACATAGTGAATTATCTGGCTACAGGGATCATCCACCCTTCCGCCTCTCACCACGACAAAAAGAAATTTCTGCACGATGTTAAGCAATACTACTGGGACGAACCTTATCTCTTTTGCCTATGCGCAAACGAACTTTTCTGTTGCCGCCTACCTGAAGAAGAGATTACTCTTGTCTTAAAACATTGCCATTCCGGCCCCACTGGGGGGCACATGAGCTCGAAAAAGACCGCTATGAAAGTTTTGCTATCGGGTTTCTTTTGGCCAATAATAGCAAGAGATTCCCATGATTTCGTAAAATCATGTAATAAATGTCAACTTTCTGGCGGTATAACAAAAAGGAATGAAATGCCCCTCACTATGTGGAAAGAGATCGAACTTTTTGATGTGTGGGGGATAGACTACATGGGTCCCTTTCCCTCTTCATATGGATTTTCCTACATATTGGTTGTAGTGGATTATGTCTCGAAATGGGTAGAAGCTATACCCACAGTTTCCAGCGATTCCAAACCAGTCATTAAGATGTTTAAAGATATCATTTTCCCCAGATTCGGAGTCCCCCGAACTGTCATATCCGACGGAGGGACCCATTTTCTGGAACAAAGCTTTGAAGCCCTCTTGAAGAAATACGGAGTCAACCATAAAGTTGCCACGCCTTACCATCCACAAAATAGTGGCCAGGTTGAAGTTTCGAATAGACAACTGAAGGCAATCTTAGAGAAAACCTTCAATAGAAACCGTACCGACTGGTCCACCAAGCTTCCCGACGCCCTTTGGGCTTACCGAACAGCTTATAAAACACCAATTGGAACAACCCCATTCCGTTTGGTATATGGGAAATCATGTCATCTTCCAGTAGAATTGGAACATAAGGCTTGGTGGGCTATTAAACAACTGAACTTCGATTTTAAGAGCGCTGGAGCAAATAGACAATTGTAGTTGTAGGAACTAGAGGAGATCAAAATGATCGCATACCAAAGTGCCAGGATTTACAAAGAACAAACCAAGATGTGGCACGATGGCCATCTAAAAAGAAAAGACATCGCCATTGGAGACAAAGTCCTTCTTTTCAACTCCAAACTCAAAATGTTCCCCGGGAAACTTCGTACAAAGTGGTCCGGGCCTTTTACTATCAAACACATATACCCGACTGGAGCCATCATAATAGTTGATGATAATGGAGGAGAAAGAACCGTCAATGGCCATAGATTGAAAAAATACTATACTCCAACAGACAAAATTCCAAGACAGACTATTGAGATAAGAGACCCCACAGTATCACCATAACAAAATCAAAACTTGGTCGAGCCAGCGACGTAAAACCCAGGCGCTACTTGGGAGGCAACCCAAGATCTGTTTATCACCATTTATCTTTTACTTTTTATTTCCTTTATTTAATTTAGGTTTATCATTTATAATCTGAAAATATAAAAATTCACATAAACAACTAAAACAAACATAAAAATATAAAAATCAAAAACTGAAACCGTCTCAAACGGTTCTGAAACTGTTTGGAGCCAAACGGTCCTGAAACCGTTTGGAACCAAACGGTCTTGAAACCGTTTGGAACCAAACGATCTTAAAACCGTTTTGAGCCAAACGGTCTCGAAACCATTTGACCTCAAGAATTTGTAGGGTCAACCCCCCAAATCCTATAAATATAACCCTACCCCCTCTCCTTCTTCTTTCTTTCGACTCTCGAGCTTTCTAAAACCCTCGCAAGCACTGTTTCATCTCCCCTGCTCCCGCTCCCGCACAACCCGCAACACCGGTTCTCTCCGCCGCCATCGCTCCCACCTCTGCGCGTCTTCACGACGTCTGCACCTTGGTTACCACCGCTCTTCACATCGCCATCATCTTCATCACCCGCAATAGCAAGGTAGACCAGCGCACCACCATCATCAGCACTTTCGTATGTGCACCACCTCTGTTTTTACCGTCGCTGACGTCTACGTCGCCGATGCGGCTCCCTTTTCTACCATCGTCATCGTCTATATCGTCGTCGTCTTCGCTATCACTGCCGATATTGTTTCTACTGATGTCTGCTGTGCCCCCGTTGTTCCACCTTCCAAACGGTCTTAAAACCGTTTGGAGCCAAACGGTCCTGAAACCATTTGGAACCAAACGGTCCTGAAACCGTTTGGAGCCAAACAGTCCTGAAATCGTTTGGAGCCAAACGGTCCTGAAACCGTTTAGAGCCAAACAGTCCTAAAACCATTTGGAACCAAACGGTCTCCAAACCGCTTGGTCTTTCAAACCGCTTGAATTTTGTTAAAACATAAAAACACATAAACACATACAAAATCCAATTTTTCCTTTTAAACTTGTTATTCTAACACATGACCTTCTATTTACTCTTTCAGATATGACATCACCAGCTAAGGAAGCCATGAGATCTGCCGACGCTCCTTTCTGGACAATGGGGCAACTAATAGAAAGCTGTGCCAAGCTCCATAAGGTTGTAGATACCTATAAAGAAACCAGAAAGATCCCACCCAAGGTCAACATCATAGCGGTCATGTGCGAAATTGACCGCATCAACAAATGCTTAGCCGCAGAGCCTGAAGAAGAAGTGGAAGAAATATCTTCCAGTGATGAAGGCTCCGAATACGAGCCTAACTCTGAATATGAATCCCCAACTGAAAAATCCAAGGGGAAATGAAAGGCCCAGGAAGCTGCAAAAGAACAACCACCAACAAAATGGGCAAGGAAGCAGGTCCGCCCTGCTATTTCTTGGGAATAAACCCTAGTAGAGTACGTCCCAACAACCGCCACTACCACCCCCGCTACTACTCCCGCCACCACCATTACTCCCGTCTTCCCCGCCATCACCACTACATCACCACCACCAGAAAAACTTTTCATCCACACCCTTCCATCCATCGAAAAAATACTAAAACCAACAAAGTACGTTTTCTCAAGCGTACTACTAAAGATGGGGATATAAGACTGAATCCTCACCATGCTCGATAACACAAATATCTCAAGATTGTGCTTTGTCCCCGAGATCTCATACATCGAGCCCACAACCGAATTCTTTACACATCTCACCAAAGAAGCTGTGGAAATTATGGACAGAGCACGTGACAGAGGTGATCACAGGCTAGTCACCAATCTTTTTGGCAACAAAGTTGTCATAACAGAAAATTTATTGAATGGAATTTTCATAGACAACCCGGAGCAACTCAAAAAGGCCAAAGCCGTTAGCACGGAGAACTCCCAATTCAATAGACACAACTTCTGGAAAACCCTAACAGGGATCCCATCTTATGAGGAAAAGACCTGCAAAGCCTCCAATATTCATTCCGGTTTAGTGCGCACACTTCACAAAATTCTCACTGGTGCGCTCTTCCCCAGAATAGAAGGAGGAAATGTTATCACTGCTGACCTTTTTCTTCTATGGTCCATTCTGCATGGAATGCCGGTCAACATTGGACGGCACATGATATAAAATTTTTTAGCCTATGCCATAGGGAAAGAAATCTGCATGGGCGGGCACATAACTTCCATCATCAAATATTTCAAGATGGACAGACTACTTCCTTGATGCACGCAGATCAAGGGCGACATCCTTACTAATGAGAAAACCCTGAAGAACTCCTACATTATCAAGGAAAAGGATGTGAAATTACACTACATATTCTGCCCTACAGTACGATCTTCCAGAACTCTGCTACCGCTTCCGGAGCTTGCAGATTATGACAAAGAAAAGCTCCTCTTCACTGACGAAGAGCTTACCAAAATCCTGGCTTCGGTCAAAGTACAAGAGAAGAAGACCAAAGCGGGCCAGACAGAGCTTAGTATTACCACCCAGCAGCTAGGGTAACAAAAATACCAGTAAAACGACCATCTAAGGTACATTTACAACCACCACAGCTGTCGGGGATGCCGACAACAAAACTACATCCAGAGACAGAATGCCCTCATTAGGAGGAACCTATCAATAATTCATCATTAGACTCATTCATCATGAGACTACATGATGACCTCACCACCACCACCCCCACCACTTTACCATCCATTACTATCCCACCATCTACCACCCTCCCACCACTTTACCATCCATTACTATCCCACCATCTACCACCCTCCCATGTTTATCCAAAACAATCCCAACAACAATTCCTCCACCCACATCTTCCGCTCAATCACCCAACTTCACCTACTCCACCCCCATCTCCACTCATTCCTCAACATTTTCGCTCCCACAATTCTCACCCAGACAATTACCATTTTCTTCATCCACCACCACCCCGACACCGTTGGTGACTCCATCGACGGTCACTATGCAGTTCGTGGGACCATCAACAGTGTCTCTTCCGCAAGGCACTACCACATTTCCACCCCGACCCCAGCCGCACCACCCATCCACATCTGGGGTCCATTTCACAAACGTCAGTGAGGAATTCGAACGTCAATTCGATGCTATTCAAAATCTCCTCACCGACCCTTCTAACATATTACAATCTATATTTTCTTATATGCAGGGTTTAACTACACATGTCGCCAAGATTGACGCGCAAAACCTTGCCTTTCCAAGCATCATCTCAAGCATCCACCAATACCAAAAAGCAGCGGCCATGAAAGTTGATCGCCTTGACGACCGCCTGCAACAACTGCCACAGTTGGTGCTTGAAGTGAAAGTCCAGCAAGATGATTTGGTCAAGCAAGTCGATAGGATTTCTGCGCAAAATCAACCATTGCCAGAAACTCTACGCGAGCTTAAGCAGCAACAAACTGCTTTAAGCACGCGCTTGGATGACATCAGCACCACCCTCACACAGCTAAATAACCGGCAAGAGGAGTCATCCAACAATGAAATCAACCAACTGTGAATTCAAGTGATAGATCTCTCTGCACGACTCCTCTCCGCCGAGGCTTGATTTTTAGATCTTAAAGAAGCCCACGACGCTTTGCTTGAAACACATGAGCATACACAAGTGGCTTTTGATGAGCTACAAGCACTCCACCGGAAGTGCAAGAAGCCTCCACCAAAAAAGCCAACAGATGAGGCGGCAGTCGAAGATGATGATGAAGAAGAAAGTGACGATGAGAATTCTGACTCCTCGACTGACTCCAATAATAGCACCTCCTCAGACGATAAATCTGACGACCCGAACAATGCTGGGGAGGGCCCCAGCCAAGGAGCTGCACCAAAACAACAGAAAGATCACCACGCCGGTGATAAAGATCCCAAATCCCCTACTCAAAATGACAACGTTAATATGTCTTATGGGGATCAATTTCTTGACTATTCAGCAATGGGATCTCTGGGGGAAAATGCCAAAGAAGCAGCTTTTGCTGAATTCCAACAATGTCTTTTCAGAACTAGCACGAGTCGACCACAAGTAGAACTTCCACAACACTCTGTCCTGGAGCAAACTTAACCCTTTCCCCCAGAACAGGAAGATTTAGAAAGATTCAGTTTAGATACAAACAAAGATCTGGAATCTGCTTCTGACTCAGACAAAGACAAAGATCTGCATCACTACATAGACAATCTGGAGCAGACTTCTTCTCTCCCTCCGCAAGAGCTTCCCCCGCCGCCACCTCTACCTCATAAAATGCACGATTTAGACTTGGTGTCTGTCTCTACCTTAGATGCTCAAGATATCTTTATCTTAAACACTATCGTAGATGATGTCAAAGACGGGGGTGATGTTATCTATCATAATTCAAAGACTCAGCGCACGTTGACACGTGAAGACTTCCACACCATCCTTCGACTACATTTAGCAGTGAAGATGGAAATCTTCCGTGTCCTCCTTGCCAATTCTATCAAAACTTACATAAGCTCTAAGCGACAACAACCAGTTCTCAACGCTTCCTTTGCTCTGGCCATGAGTCATATATATACAAAATTACAAAGCAAATAAATCGAATGGTTGCAGAGGGGGATTGACAGAAAAGCACGCTATATAACCGTGCCCTTTCAAGTTTCTGGTCACTGGCTTCTTATGATAGTTGACACCTCGGCTCGAGACGCCAATATGTACAACTTCTGCGCCAGTGAACTAAAGGCCGAAATAATTAATTTTGCTGGTATCGAAGTCGGGGAGGCCATATGCATCCCTTTCCGGCTCCAGAAATTAATTTGGGCAGCTTGCCCATCCCTCTGCAATGGTTGGAGCCAACCTTGGTTCCAAATCATCAACCCCCATGCCCAAACTCAAGAGGGATCTCAGGACTGCGCTTTCTACGTTATACGTCATATTCAAGCGCTCAATCAACAAATCCCTTTCACAGAACTGGCCATAGAGGATTTTCATTCTCTGTGGGGTCGCTACGCCATGGAGCTCATTTGTGATAGAAGGTTCTTGAAGGACCCAACTATGGCGCCCGAAGACGTTCCTCGCTATCTCTTTTCGGCCATCCAACGTCCTCCAAAACGGCCATTCCGGCAAACAATAGAGGAGTTGGTGAAACAACAGCCCGCCAAGGTTCCCAAGAAGAAGAAATGGGACCCTTAATCTTTCGATCTGGAGGATGATAAAGGGGTTATCGAGTTACTAACCGGGGTGACCATCAACAGATCATCTTCACAAATGGTCCCTCTGTCTACCATTACACCAACTTTCCCCAATTTTTACCTCAACGCCTGCAAAAGCCTCTCCGACAATGAACTTCGCCTCATCATGTCAAGGCTTTACGCCGAGAAAGATGACCTCGTTTTCATATCAGGCGATATTCTGGTCATGGCAGATGCGCTACGAGAAACTGTACAGATCAAAGGGTCTCTATCCGTGAGTTTGATGGCCGCCTATCAATTTCTTCTCAGACAGAATCACCCTACAATCTATATGGCATCCGCTTATATGAAGGACGATCTCCTAAAGCTAAAGAACTTCAGAACAACTGAGGCACTCATTTCCTTCCTACAACATACGACTCTGAAGTTTATCATGCTTCCTATCATTCATTCAGAACACTGGATGTTGTTGGTAACAAATCTTCACGACAGAACAACAATCATATACAACTGTTCCGACACCCAGTACAATCCAGATCAGCAACAATACACTACAACACCAAGAATGCCTACAGAAGAAGTGGCGAAGGAGTGTTCTGACCAACTACATGACCTTCTCAGCATGCACACACGGGCATACGATAAAGAACACTTTCATCACCCCGCCTTCAGTCACAAATTCCCACAGCAGCTCCGCGAGTCGAACGACTATGGTTTCCACATCCTCTACTAGATGTACACCATTATGGTCCTTGGAAGACCACTAGAGGACATGATAGGTGTGGATTACCACGCTTTATGAGGAAAGGTCGCTGCTAATCTTCTCCGCGCACATGGAGCTAATGCAGGACTAACAGACGCCTGATGTCCTTGTCCTTGTACTTCTCAACCTATCACTTTGACACTCTGAGGACAAAGTGAGTGATAAGTTAGGGGGGGAGTACACTGGACAAGGGCGATGTATCATTCCTAAATCTTTCCCTCTCTATCTTCTCTTTCAATCCTGCACAGTTTTTTTTCTTTGCACACTTAGTTCTTGTTTTAAATGATTCCCCTGATAATAAATCCTATTCATAAAGAATAATATCCCTCTTGGAACAAAGTCATCCCCAGCTAACTTCAGAATCTAGTTAGTCCTAAGGAGTAACAACAAGAATAGCACATAGACATGTAATGGAAAATTAATAAATTATCTTCACATTCGATTTTCATGCTTTTGCTTCAATTTTGACGCTCCACAGGTCAACATCGGGGCCGAAATAAGCCAAACACTCTCAAGGACGGGAGGGACATCAAGTGACATCCAAATCATGAAGCCTTGCAAGTGGACCTCTAGTATAAACCAAATAATTTCATGTCGAGCAACCCTAAGAACAACTTTCTTCTCTTCAAATAAAAGAGGCTTGGCCGCACAAATCAAAATTCCTAAAAACCCAAATCCTAAGCCTGTGAGTTTATGAATAAAAGCCAGAGTGTTGAATAAAACTATGAGAGTTGTTCCATGAATAAGGATCTATATGAAGAACCAATAAAGGTCTCGCCCGACCGATATATTCAGCTGCCCTCACAAAGGCAGATGTGTCGTGCTCGGTAGTGAAACCCTAAGGTATCCAAATATATGAAAGGATGACAAAGGACTCGCTTGGCCGGTACATTCATCTACCCTCACAAAGGCAGATGTATCGTTCCCGGTAGTGAGATCCTAGAAGCATAGACAACCCCTCCCCCACTTGAAAGGGGAGTTACACATCAAGCCTTTAGCCAACCCTCATACCCACTCTAGCTTCCGGTAGGACTTTTAGAGAAGTATAAAACTGATTAGGGTCAACGACATGCACAAAATTAAAAGTGGTCCCAATGCATAATACAAGAGATGGAAGAAACCTGAGATCCAAGAAACTCTCAATACTTGAAATAGTTAAGGCAAGCAAAGGCCCCGATACAACCTTAGGAGACCTCTGGTTAAGAATTGGAGCAAGAGTATGGAAATCTCAATTAAATAAAATCGCCTCACCATTACATGCCTCATTTCTATCTAACTTGAGGACAAGCTAGACTCTAAGTTGGGGGGGGGGTGATAACCTCCAATTTTGTGATGTTATCTTAGTAATTTTCCTCAGTTTTCCACTCTCTTTCTTAGATAAATTAGACAGAATCCTTAACTTTCCTTTCTTATTGCAAATATACGATTAGATTAACTTTTCTCCTTTGTACTTACAGAAAAAGACACAGAAAAATCACAAAAGCTTCACACGGTCTCAAGACCGCATGAAGCCAACCGGTCCCGAGACCTCATGGAGTCACACGGTCTCAAGACCGCATGAAGCCAACTGGTCCCGAGACCGCATGGAGTCACACGGTCTCAAGACCGCATGAAGCCAACCGGTCCTGAGACCGCATGGAGTCACACGGTCTCAAGACTGCATGAAGCCAACCGGTCCCGAGACCGCATGGAGTCACACGGTCTCAAGACCGCATGAAGCCAACCGGTCCCGAGACCGCATGGAGTCACACGGTCTCAAGACCGCATGAAGCCAACCGGTCCCGAGACTGCATGGAGCCACACGGTCTCAAGACCGCATGAAGCCAACCGACCCTGAGAACGCATGGACTCAAACGGTCTCAGAGTCAAAACGGTCTTAGGGTCCAAACGGTTTCAGAGTCCAAATGGTCTCAAAGCCCAAATTGTTTCAGAGTCCAAACGGTCTCAAAAGTCCAAACGGTTTCAGGGTCCAAACAGTTTTGAAGTAAAATTGCCCAAACCGTTTGGACTTCACTTAAAGCCTATAAATAAGACCCGAGGGGTCCTCCCAAATTATCAAGTTTCAGACGTCCAGAGGCTGCCTCTACTGCTCCAGAGCTATTCCATCCTCCATCCTCCGCCCAAGGGCTGCCGGTCTGAGATCCACACTCCATCCTGAAGCTGCTTTCTCTATCTTCGCCAAAGAAGGTGGGAAGAGGAGACCTCATCATCGAGCAACCTGTGAAGCATGAAGATCGTCATTATCTCTCCTTCCAAGGGGTTGACTTTCCTCTCTCCTTTTTGGGGATGACGTTCTCTCTCTCTTCTCACCTCCTTATTTGTCCTAGCTATGAGCGAGTAGTCTCATTCACTAGGGTGCGGGGAGTAGCCCCGCTACCCATGTTTTAATTTTATGCAATGTAATCCATAGTTTGCAATAGAGATATACTTCCTTTTTAGTTCAACATCAATCGTCTAAATGAATGCTTGTTGCTTGATCACCAACTCATGTTATCTTTTATCTTTTAGTATGAATTGTCTACATTTGTACTATTAGGTTCGTATCTCGATTGAATGTTGGTTCTTGATGCATGTTTCCACCATGCATCTGTTTCGGTATCTAGGAGTGTTTTTCAAAGAGTGGAGTAAACTCCCTTCCATTGTTGTACTTTCATACTATGAAATGGAATCAGTTGACGTATGAAAGTACAACCTTGATAAGTCGAGAAACACACTTTGCGAAGGGAATGATGTAAAGTAGGTGACCATTCGATCGAGGATGGCGGGCATTGCAACATTCCCACACTTCTCGTAGTTAGTTCTCTGAAAGGAAACTAAAGCTACAAAGATACTAACTGTTTAGACTCTTATTGCAGGTTATGTTTTATGTTGCATGTTTTGATCCATGTGTAGTGGTGGTGAAAGCTGATCACATCCTAGTGGCTCTTTATCATTGTTTACAACCTAAAATTTACTTTCTTGCTTTGTTTTACTTGCACTTAGTTTAAAACAACCAAAACAACTTTTCGATCTAGATACCAACTGTTAAGAGGTTAAGTGAAATTCTAACGTTTTCCATCTTGTTGCTCCCAACAAGACCGTTGTCCTATGGATTCGACCCTTAACTATACTACGATAAGACTTCCACGTATCCTAGCATACGTGGGTGGAGTTCTCAATCTAGTATAAGCAAGGCTAAACCTAAAGACTTACCATCTTTAGGATTTTTAGTGGTGCGCGCAATTCCACACGAGTGGAAGCTCCATCAATTCAAAAGAGGTATTTTGTGATTCTCTTCACACTCTTGCTCAAAAACTATTTCTAATGCTTTCATAGTGCATTACTAACTTGCTTACACATGTTTGGATATGGCTTATATATTTAGCAAGTCTCTAAATATGTTTTTATGATATATATGTGCTTTTTGACATCAGTTTTATCGTTCGAGTTTGTCCTATTTGAAACTCGACCGATAGGCACCAATGGGTGTTGCCAACAGCTGTCATCGGTCGAGTTGTCAATACACAAAACTCGACCGACAACATTGTGCACAGAATATACATTTGGCTTATTGAATGAGAATTTCCCTCTCAACTAGATTTTCTCAACCAATAGCCTTATTCTTTGGCACTCTCATTTGGTACCTTTATATATGCATATTGCCATGTTCTAAATTGCTTTTCTTGCTTACAACTCTATCTCTCAAATTTCTCTAAATTGGTATATCTATATCTTGGAATTACTTGCTTTGAGTTGTTTTGTAGGTTTTGATGATGATCTCTTGGTTGTGTCTAAAATTGCTTCTGTTGTAATCTAACTTGCTACATCTATCTAGTGGTATTTCTTGTTTGGATATAACCTTTAGGTTATTAGTGGTAATCACTTTTGGTAATGATTCATATTTTTTAGTGAGTTATATCCTTTCATGCTTCTTCTTATCTCTTTGTTTGGATATATCTCTGCATCTACTCACAACTTGATTTATCTTGTGTATCTTCTGGTATCTCTTGCTATGATCTAGATCCTACTAGTAGTTCTAACTTGTGATAACATCTACTAGTAGTTCACATACATGTAGTTCTAACCTTGTTTATAATTGGTATCTTTGCTCATCTAGTGGTATTTCACTATATGTTATGCTTGTATCTTGTCTCATACATGCTCAATTTGTTCCTTGAATTGCATATCTACTATCTTGAGTTGCTTGCATAACATTGTGATGTAGGGTACATAGAGCTACATTGTATGTAGAAATTGGAGCAATTTTGGATTTCATACAACTTTTGCTCCAATTCTAGTTTTTAGTGCAAGACTAGTGTTTTTAATGCAGAAACGACCTTCTGAGCAAGGCTCATTTCTTTTCCATGAGCCCTGACACTTTTTGGGCAAATTCTATCATCTTAAGGGTCAAAATTGCAATTTATTATTTTTCTGCAGCACTTTATCTTGCATTTTGGGTTGTTCAAGTGTATGTTTTAACTTGCTTTTCTTTCTATGCTTGGACAAGCCCCTAGCTGTGCTCTTCTTCTCTCCTTATATAACATTTTTTTTATCTCTTTTCTGTTCACAAGTGATGTTTCTTATTTCTTCATACCCCCACTTTTTGAAATGACAAAGGGGGAGAAAGATATGTCTTCTTTTGACAAAAGAAGGAGAAGGCATATCTTACATGAAGAGGAGAAGCATGTCCATGTAAAGGAAAAGGTAAAGGGGAGAAGACATATATGTGTAGAACATATATGGGTAGAAGACATAGTATTCTATAAATGTTATGAAATCTAACCATGTAGGAGAAATAGCATCAGTTGAGGGGGAGTATGAGAACTCCACTACCATCAATTGAGGGGGAACATATGAAGTCAATTCTATTGAAACCCTTAGGTTTCTCCAAAGGTATGAATTTACTTAAATGCTTTCAATACATTTATGGAATGTTTTGTCATCTTCAAAAAGGGAGAGAATGTTGACTGAATGTCTAAATTGATTAAACCCTTGTTTTGAAGATGACTAAATCATTCCACTTATTTGTGTTCAATGTCTCTACTTGAGTGATTTTAGATTATTCATACACTCCAAATGCCCTAACTTGCACATATCAACTTGGAGAAAAGACAAGTCAATGTCAATACAAGTGCACATTTTTGGAATGTGATGTAGATCCATTAGAATCATGTTTTAAATCACTTGTAATGATTGTATGACTTGTAATTAAGCTTATAAAAAATTAGGAGCACTTAGATCAAATGTTTAAGCAATCGAAAGCCATTTTCCAAAATTCACATCAGGCTGTTCATCAGTCGAGTTGCAAACTCGACCAATCCTGATTGGATCTTGAAAATGACTTTTGATCGGTCGAGTTTGCACTTCACAAAACTCGACCGATCCCTCTACTAACCAAAACTGATTTAAGTGAATTAGTCAAGTTACCCCAGGACAAACTCGACCGATGGCCTAAATTGGTCTTGTCTTTTAGTTAGATCGGTTGAGTTACCTTTATAGAAACTCAACCGATTGTACTATATGAAAAAGTGCAGAAAAGTGTTTCTAGCCGTTGTGAAGTTGCAACAATCGAAAATATATCCGTTGCAAGCCAAAAAATGACTAGTTTTCATTCTCAACTGTTCCCAAAGGCTTCTAGGCATCCTCAACTATAAATAGTACCCCTTGGGCTTTATCCCATGGTTAGCCAAGCACTATTAAGGTTCCTATTCTATAGTTGAGAGATCCTACAACCTCCTCTCTCTCTCTAAGCTTAATCACTTCCTACATCCATTAGAGTGAGTAGGATATTTATAAGAGAGATAGCCCTACATGTATATCTTGTGAGGCTATTACTTCCACCACCTCCCTATCTCTCATTTCAACCATGAAGATGAAGGTTCTCTCTCTTGGCTAAGAGAGGTGAAGAATAACAAGGTAAGGAGTCCCTTGGTGAAGATCAAGGCCGAAGACTTAGAGTAAGAGTGGGTAAGCCCTTGGTGAATGCATAAGACTCCTTGCTCAAGTGGGTAAGTCCTTGGTGGAAGCTTCTCTGAGTGAAAGTGAAGGCAAAGGCTGAAGATCCAAGAGTGGCAAAGTCCTTGAAGGTGGAATACTTGTACTTGAGTGGGTAAGACCTTGGTGAAGGCTAAAGACTCAGGTAAAGTGGGTAAGTCCTTGGTAAGGTGGATATCTCCTTGTGCTTGGATGGGCACGTCCTTTGGTGGTCATGTATTGTAAGTCTTATGAATGAATATAAGAGTGCAATGGTTAAGAAATCCTTGAGGTTGACCTCTCTAGGTAGTGGACTGACTCACTTCTAGTTTGAAGTATGGAACCACTCTACATAGATTGTCACTTGGTGTATGTTCAATCTCTCTCTCCCTTGCTATTTATGTTTTAGTTGCACTCTAATTTCCTATTTAGCAACCTTATCTTGTGATATATCTTGAAGGTCTAATGAATTTTATTTAAGTGCATTCAGCTCTATTCAACCCCCCCTCTAGAGCATCCAATTACCCATATAGGATACAACAATTGGTATCAGAGCGGGTTTCTCCAAGGATACTTTAACAAGTAGGAGAAGATGGGTGACTACCAAGGTGGGAGATACTTCATCAACCTTTCAATCTTTGATGGGAGTAACTTCCTCTATTGGAAAAGAAGGCTACAGTTCTACATTTAAGGATCATGTCTTGAGTTATGGCAAATGGTGGACCATCCATACAAGCTACCAGTGATAAAGATAGAAGAATGGGATGAAGCTACCATGAAGAAAGACACCTTGAATGCAAGAGCAATCAACATCCTCTATGCCACCATGACCTCCACCGAGTTCAATCAGATTTCTTCTTGTGAGACAGCCTATGAGGCATGGAGAAAGCTATCCATCACTTATGAGGGAAATCAACAAGTGAAGGAAAGTAAAGTCTACATGCTCAAAGGGCTACTTGAGAACTTCAAGATGGGAAAGGAGGAGAAGATAGCCAACAAGATACTCAAGGCTCAACACCATTGTGAATGGTCTTGTTGTTCTAGGACATCCCATGAGTAGAGGAGAGATCAACTCAAAGATCCTTAGAACTCTCCACAAGAGATGGGAACCCAATGTGACTTCCATTGAAGAAGTAAGGTCTCTTGATGATATACCCATTGAAGAGTTCATTGGAAATCTACAAGCCCATGAAGTCACACTTGACAAGAGAGAAGAAGTTGAAAGATAAGAGGAGAAAGAGCTAAAGAGAATGAAGAAGGCTGAAATGAAGACTCAAATTGAAGCTATTATGGTACAAGCCTCTCCCCTCTCATGTTGAAGAAGATGCCATGTAATCCAAGGGTAGATTCTACAAAGGAAATAATTCCTCCTCGATTTGGTACCTCAAGTGTGGAAAGAAGGGTCACTTCAAGATAGATTGTCTACAAGGCAAGAAGACCCATCATCACAAGGAAAGAGAAGAGAAGTACAAGAAGAAGGAAAAATGGCACTCAAGCTCAAGTGACTCCTCCAACTCAAGCTCAAGTGAAGATTAAAATGAAGGATCAAGCTCAAGCTCTAGTGTTGAAGGAGAATGCCATTTTTCTCTTATGTCTTCTACAAGAAAAGACTCAAATGAGGTAAATCTAAACTCTTTAAATAAAGAACCTTTAATTGTGATCATTAATGCCACTCGTGCCTCTCTTAGTTATTCTAAAAAGAAAAGGAAAAAGCTTGCTAGAATGATTGATAATATGCATGTAGAATTAGATGATCTTGAACATGCTAATACTTGCTTGCTTAGTCAAGTAGATTCTCTTAAACTTGAAAATGCTAGTTTGCTTGATAAGATTAAATTTCTAGAAGTTCAACCTCTTATGAGTAGTTCTAATGAAGAGCATACCTTAATTGTTGATTCTCTCATACATGATATTGATGTTCTTAAGTCTAAAAACAAGGACAAAGATTTTGTTTTGCAAGGACTAGAATCTGAAAATGGTGTTTATTTTTCTAAGATTGTTTTGCTTGAAAAAACGAATGCCTCCATGCTTGCTAAAATTAATGTGCTTGAATCTTGTTCTCGCTCTACTAGTAGAGAGAATAATGTTACTGCTCTTCATATTGATAAAGATTCTTATTTAACTAAAGCTCTTTGCTTAGAAAATGATATTTTTCATGCTAGAGATAATATCAATCATTTGTCTTCTACTATTAATTCTCTTATGCATGATAAAAATAGTTTGAGATCTTCTTTGCAAAGATTCTTAGTTGGTAAAAAGAATTTTAATGATATCCTACACCATACTACTAAAACATTTGGTAGACATGGTTTAGGGTATGATGGCAGTCAAAGGAACAACAAAGATAAATGACCTCCAATATTCCATGGAGAATCCTCTAGTTCCAAGACTATGGGCACATGCAACTATTGCTATGTTTTTTGTCATTCTTGTACTTGTTGTCCATTTAGGAAAGCACCTAAGAGCAATAGGACTTGGGTTGCTAAGATAACCCCTCCGGACCCAAAAACATGATTGGGGACCATTTCATCTTTCTTCTTGTAGGTACTTGCAAATGGGTTAATTTAAGCTATTGAATTACAAATTGACTTCTCAATCCACATGAAAGAAGAAAGGTGAGATGTGTAGAAGGTGACAACAAGTGGAAAAAATAATGGTAAGAACAAAGGTAAAGGTTTTCTTGCTTATAACCAATCCTAACTTGTTTTTGTCAAGTTAGTGTGCACTACGCATGTGGTTTTTGAGTCAAAAGAGGTATTTTGTGATTCTCTTCGCACTCTTGCTCAAAAACTATTTCTAATGCTTTCACTGTGCATTACTAACTTACTTACACATGTTTGGATATGGCTTATATCTTTAGCATGTCTCTAAATATGTTTTTATGATATATATGTGCTTTTTGACAGCATCTTTGTCGATTGAGTTTGTCCTGTTTGAAACTCGATCGATAGGAACCAATGGGCGTTGCCAACAACTATCATCGGTCAAGTTGTCAATGCACCAAACTCGACCGACAACACTGTGCATGGAATATACATTTGGCTTATTGAATGAGAATTTCCCTCTCAACTAGATTTTCTCAACCAATAGCCTTATTCTTTGGCACTCTCATTTGGTACCTTTAGATATGCATATTGCCATGTTCTAAATTGCTTTTCTTGCTTGCAACTCTATCTCTCAAATTTCTCTAAATTGGTATATATATATCTTGCAATTACTTGCTTTGAGTTGTTTTTAGATTTTGATGATGATCTCTTTGGATCTCTTAGTTGTATCTAAAATTGCTTCTGTTGTACTCTAACTTGCTACATCTATCGAGTGCTATTTCTTGTTTTGATACAACCTTTAGGTTCTTAGTGGTAATCATCTTTTGGTAATGATTCATATTTATTAGTGAGTCATATCCTTTCATTCTTCTAAAATTGCTTATCTCTTTGTTTGGATATATCTCTACATCTACTCATAGCTTGCTTTATCTTATGTATCTTCTAGTATCTCTTGCTATGATCTAGATTCTACTAGTAGTCCTAACTTGTGATAACATCTACTAGTAGTTCACATACATGTAGTTCTAACCTTGTTTATAATTGGCATCTTTGCTCATCTAGTGGTATTTCACTATATACTATGCGTGTATCTTGACTCATACATGCTCAAGCTTGTTCCTTAAATTGCATATCTACTATCTTGAGTTTCTTGCATAACATTGTGATGTAGGGTACATAGAGCTACATTGTATGTAAAAATTGGAGCATTTTTGGATTTCATACAACTTTTGCTCCAATTCTAGTTTTTAGTGCAAGACTAGTGTTTTTCATGCAGAAATGACCTTTTGAGCAAGGCTCATTTATTCTCCATGAGCCCTGACACTTTTTGGGAAAATTATGTCATCTTGAGGGTTAAAATTATGATTTATTATTTTTCTGCACCACTTTATCTTACATTTTGGGTTGTTCAAGTGCAAGATTTAACTTGATTTTCTTTCTATGCTTGGACAAGCCCCTAGCTGTGCTCTTCTACTCTCCTTATATAACCTTTTGTTATCTCCTTTCTCTTCACAAGTGGTGTTTCTTATTTCTTCATACCCCCACTTTTTGAAATGACAAAGGGTGAGAAAGGTATGTCTTCTTTTGACAAAAGAGGGAGAAGTCATGTCTTACATGAATAGGAGAAGCATGTCAATGTAAAGGAAAAGGTAAAGGGGAGAAGACATATATGTTTAGAACATATATGGGTAGAAGACATAGTATTCTATAAATGTTATGAAAGCAAACCATGCATGAGAAATGGCATCAATTGAGGCGAAGTATGAGAAGTCCACTACCATCAATTGAGGGGGAGCATATGAACTTAATTCTATTGGAACACCTAGGTTTATCCAAAGGTATGGCTTTACTTAAATGCTTTCAATACATTTATGGAATGGTTTGTCATCTTCAAAAAGGGGGAGAATGTTGACACAAGGTCTAAATTGAGAAAACCCTTGTTTTTATGATGACTAAACCATTCCATTTATTTGTGTCTAATGTCTCTACTTGAGTGATTTCAGATTATGCATACACTCCAAATGCCCTAACTTGCACATCTCAACTTGGAGAAAAGATAAGTCAAAGTCAATACAAGTGCACATTTTTGGAATGTGATGTAAATCCATTAGAATCATGTTATAAATCACTTGTAATGATTGTATGACTTGTAATTAAGCTTAGAAAAAAATCAAGAGCACTTAGATCGAATGTTTAAGCACTCAAAAGCCATTTTCTAAAATTCACATCAGGATGTTCATCGGTTGAGTTGCAAACTCGACCGATCATGATTAGATCTTGAAAATAACTTTTGATCGATTGAGTTTGCACTTGACAAAACTTGTCTGATCCCTCTATTGACCAAAACTGATTTAAGTGAATTGGTCAAGCTACCCCAGGACAAACTCAATTGATGGTCTAAATTGGTCTTGACTTTTAGTGGGATCGGTCTAGTTACCTTTATAGAAACTCGACTGATTGCACTGTATGAAAAAGTGTAGAAAAGTGTTTCTAGCCATTGTGGAGTTGCAATAATCGAAAATATATCCGTTGCAAGCCACAAAACGGCTAGTTTTCATTCTCAAGTGTTCCCAAAGGCTTCTAGGCATCCTCAACTATAAACAGGACCCCTTGGGCTTCATCCCATGGTTAGCCAAGCACTATGAAGGTCCCTATTCTATAGTAGAGTGATCCTACATCATCCTCTCTCTCTCTAAGCTTAATCACTTGCTACATCCATTAGAGTGAGTAGGATATTTGTAAGAGAGCTCGTCCTACATGTATATCTTGTGAGGCTCTCACTTCCACCAGCTCCCTATCTCTCATTTCAACCATGAAGATGTAGGTTCTCTCTCTTGGATAAGAGAGGTGAAGAAGAACAAGGGAAGGAGTCCCTTGGTGAAGATCAAGTCTTAAGACTTGGTGCAAGAGTGGGTAAGCCCTTGGTGAAGGCAGAAGACTCCTTGCTCAAGTGGGTAAGTCCTTGGTGG
The DNA here is from genome assembly GCA_963693085.1 of Alisma plantago-aquatica. Classification (NCBI taxonomy): domain Eukaryota; kingdom Viridiplantae; phylum Streptophyta; class Magnoliopsida; order Alismatales; family Alismataceae; genus Alisma; species Alisma plantago-aquatica. Next base: position 764,940,098 of record OY856412.1, on the reverse strand, counting down.
AAACTTCTCTGAGTGAAGGTGAAGGCAAAGACTGAAGATCCAAGAGGAGTGGCAAAGTCCTTGAAGGTGGAAGACTTGCACTTGAGTGGGTAAGACCTTTGTGAAGGCTGAAGACTCAAGAAAAGTGGGTATGTCCTTGGTAAGGTGGATATCTCCTTGTGCTTGGATGGGTAAGTCCTTTGGTGGTCATATATTGTAAGTCTTATGAATGAATATAAGAGTGCAATGGTTAAGAAATCCTAGAGGTTGACCTCTCTAGGTAGTGTACTGACTCACTTCTAGTTTCAAGTGTGGAACCACTCGACGTAGCTTGTCACTTGGTGTATGTTCAATTTCTCTCTCCCTTGCTATGTATGTTTTAGTTGCACTCTAATTTCCTATTTATCAACCTTATCTTGTGATATATCTTGAAGGTCTAATGAATTTTGTTTAATTGCATTCAGCTCTATTCACCCCACCCCCTCTAGAGCATCCAATTACCCATCTAGGATCCAAAATAGGAATGGGAGTAGAGATGAGGGTGTTTCACCTCATGTTACTTGCCATCTAGCCATTAGGAAACTCTAGGATGTTTCACTAATCACACTTACACTAGCTACTTAGAACTCACACTTACTTGTAGAAGAAGGGATATGTATGTAGAAACAAAGAGGGCTATCTAGGGATTTACTAATTGGGCCTAGGATCCATTCCTAAGATCACACATACATTCCATTTCATCCTAGAAGCTAAGTGTCATCAAGCATCACAAAACAAGAGATTTACATTTATAAGCACAAACCACATGCAAGATAATGGAAAATGATATAGAAGCATGATGTAATCATCATATAATGAAATTATGTTCAATACAAGTTATTTTCCCCAAACATGCTATCAAAGTCACATTATAACCCCAAATAGCCCACAACTAGGGGCTTAGCTAGACATGCTCAAACAAAAGAGAAAAGAAATGAGAAGAAAGGGATAAGAATCCATGGACCTTGAAGTAGCTTCTTGTTCATCACCTCCTAGATACTATAGAATGACTTCCCTCCTCCAAGGTGGGTGAAGGGCATGGAAATGAAGGGGATTATGGTAGAAAACCTAGAAAACTAATTTTCTATGGTGGAAATGAGGTGAAAATGGTGGGTGGATGGCTTGAATGCAAGGAAGGAAGCAATGAATGCTCTAGAGTAGGTAGGGTGGAGTAATGATATCTAACCTAATGATGTGGCCGCCACCCATGTATATATAGGTGGTGGTGTAAGCACTAGGGTAAGTAGGGTTATAGTTGGAAAAATAGTGTAGAAACAACTAGGGTTTAGGTGGTAGCACAGTCGTGGTGGGTGAGGGTTGGAATGTCAGTGGTGGTGGAGAATGGTCATTCTAGGAAATAGAAAATGTCAGAGGAATTTTGGTGAAATGAAGGATGGTAGCACAGTCGTGTTGGGCAACACGACCATGATGAAGTCTAGGTAGAACAACCATGCTGGGTAGCACGGTCGTGGTGGGGGAATGTGATGGAGGTTGTTCTAGACAACATGCCCATTCTCATCTTTGGCATCACGACCATTTTGGGGGCTTTATAGAACGGTCGTGCTGGGTAGCATGACCGTGGTGGCACTATTATTGTAGCTTTGCAAATTTGATGTTGAATCTGTAACTTCGGCATTGTCCAGTATGAACGTTCCTTGGCACCACGGTTGTCATGGGGTCTTCAGTGGAAAATTCACTTTGAAACTTCATGATCAACAGACTTCTTTGCTTGATGTTGACCCTTGGCCATTAGGGGTAGGTTGAGGGAGCTTCGGGGCCTTCTTTGGACCCCTCCATGGGTGGAGCAATCCTATCATTCCTTCCTTCTCTCTCATCCATTCAAAGCATGGTCCAAGTACCTAAAAAGTATGCAAAGAACGTCCATAAGTTCATTTGACAGTAATAAGCATACTGGGGGATTTAACTTGTATTCTACTATGTTTAGATGTGATTGAGATACAAAAAGATACAAGATGAAGCCCTAAAATAGGCTTGCATCAGTGTCTCAATTTTTTTTGTCATACATTCACCCAAAAGTCCATTCTAAAAAAATAATAAGGTTTGTGTACAATAGAATTTTAACGGGACAAGTTGGGACATCAAGCCCTTGATATCAGATCTAGGAGTGCCCATCAGAACTTGAAATCTGATGGGAAACAAAACAAAAACAAAAGATAGATACAAGGACAATTAGTAAGCCTATAAGGGTGAACTTGAGCTTAACATGAGTTGAGATAAGATCATAACAATAGGGATGGGTTCCAATGACTTTTGGAAAATTTTACAAGGGATGGGGGTTAGTTAACTATTTAGGGTATTTATTGTGATAAGGGTTTGAGTCAAAAAATTATGTTGGAAGTGAGATTTGAACTTGGGTATCTAGTTTAAAGACAAGACAATAATACCAATCCAACTATCAATTTTCTTTGTTACACATCTATAAAACTCTATATGTACTATATTTACAATGTGAAATATGTGTGATTTATTATCTTAGATTTTGGGAGGGGGATAGAGCCCCGATATCCCCCTTCAAAACTACCCCTGGTGAGTTCCCCTTAGTACATCCCACTTGAAACAAGAGCACAAGAAACTTGAGATTAGAATAGAAACATCACAACAATGGCTTCACAGGCCTCATGCATGCCAGGACGGGGCACCTCAGTGCATCTCAATCACTTAGAGGGGGTTGGATATATCATCCTCGACATCACTATTAATAACCCACCCAAACTAATGTATGATCATCATTGTTCAAGGAGAAATTTCCGAGAATCACTTTCCCCTTGCATCACCTAAGAGGAGAAATAATATCTCCATAAATTAAAGGCATATATATATATATTGGAAATATTCATAAATTTATTTAAGTTCTTGGGTTGAAAAGTATGTTGTTTATTTTCATCTATATATTTCAAATATTACATGAAGCTAACTCGCTCCCCCCATTTTTGAAGTTAAGGACACAAGAAATGTCAGGATTGTACAAGTGGTAAAGGATACAATCATAGTTGGCATTGTTATTATTGTAACTAGATTGATAAAAAAATGACTACATGTACACTTTAGGTAGTCAAATAAATAAAATAGGATGCTCTCATTATATTTCTAGCAAAGGACACAAAAAAAGGCTCATGTAAAAAGCTCGAAACAATGAGGTGGGTTCCCCCTTAACACAAACCTTCAAATATGAACACAAGAAACTTGAGATTAGCATAGAAACATCACAAATAGAGGCTTCGCATGCCTCATGCATGCTAGGATGGGGTAGCTTAGGGCATCTCAATCACTCAGAGGGGATTGGATATATCAACCTCAACATCAACATTGATAACACCTAGACAGATGTATCATCATCACTGTTGAAGGATAAATTTTTGAGCACCAATTTCCCCTTGAGCATAGATCTTGCATCTCCTAAGAGGAGAAATAATATCTTCACAAATTTGTGATATTGCCAATATTCACAAGTTTGTTCAAGATCTTAAATTTGAAAAGTTTGTTTTTTATTTCCATCGAAATATTCCAAATAATACATGCAACTAACTTTCTCCCCTTATTTTTGAAGTTAACATAAAAAATGTCAAAATTGCACAAATGGTAAAGGATACTATTCAAAGTTGACAATGTTATTATTGTAACTAGTTTGATAAAATTAAAATGATCCCATGTACCCTTTGTGTAAGGGTAGTCAAATAAATATGTAATTCTCTCATCATTTTTTTAGAAAAGGATGCAAAAAAGGCTCATGAAAACCCTTTTCATACATTCCAACCCTGTGAAAAGTTTTTTATGTCATAAAATCCGCAACTGGGTATGCACCTTTGGAGGATGTTTGATCTTCTAAATGTGATCATAATACATACTACCACGTCATGGCATTGTAAAGGATATATATGCATTATTGACTATATATTTTGACCCTCATTGTCCATGTGATCAAATGCTCATCATGAGGCCTATAAAGAAGGCTCTTGATTTAGATATGTGGTTTGTAAGATCTAAAATCTCCAGATGTCTCCTAGAGTTCAGAAGAGTAAGTGATTTGTCTATATTGATATTCTTGATATTATTCAGGATGTGATTGTTTATGTTGTATTGATCTAGATGCCCTAAGAAAGACTATTTGTACATGCAAAATTTCATGGAACCTCAAAAATGTCGAAGGGTATGCATCATATCCTCGATAAGGTGAGTGTTTTATTTAGGTAACACCAAAAGTGTGATAGTTCTTTTTATTATGTATACACCCACAAGGATTTAGGCCTATAGTATTTTGTTGTGAAATAAATGTACCATGTCTTTTCTTAAATACATAATATTGACCAAAACTTTATATGGATTGTAAGTGTCGGTGGAGGTTGATAACAAATCTTTAAGAGACTTAGCTTTATTGATGGACCACCAATTGACTATGTGTATATTCCTCTTATCCAAAGAGCTACCCCAAATCAAGTTATGCCTAATTTTTTTTATTTGAAGCTCAACCTTATGTGGTAGAGGAACAACACTAAGAAAACGAGTTGAAATATTAGAGAGGAAAGTGTTAAGTAGTGTTAGCCAACTTGCTCTGTTAAGACAATGTGAGATCTCCAAGTCTTCAGACATGTATTCATTTTATTAAGAATAGGTTTCCATACACCTATAGTCAGATGTTGGGCGGTAGAGGCAGACCTAGATGGTTGGGAATGACTCCATTTAGATGACATGATTGTATCTAGCCATATTTATTTATATATGTGTGTCCCAACAAGAGTAGATTTTTTGAAGTTAATTTAAGGCCTAAGACGTCATGGAAGATGCCCAAGATTTAGATGGTGTTGATGAGATTATCATTTTTAGGTTGAATGCAGATCATGGTGTCACCCGCAAAGTGTATACAATGCTTGTTATATAGATTCTTTAAAGGAAAAATAATCTTATTTTCATATCCCAACCTAGACATCAATCAAAGAATGGAGTTGACTGAGAGAGTGGGTCTCCTTGTTTGTGTCCATTGGTGCATTTGAAATAGCTAAAAGATGATCCTTTAATAAGGACAAAAGAGTATCCTAATGTAAGGCAAGATTCAATCCATTGATATGGGAGATTTTGTCATTTAAGACAATGGATTGGGAAATTATAATTTACACTATCAAAAGCTTTATTAAAACTAATTTTGAGAGTAAGCATGGGCACATTCTTGATGTGACTCATGGGCATGATTTCATTTTCCCCTATATATGCTTCCTAAAATCTGTGACCTTCTAAAATGTCAGTTTGTTCATTGCTAATGATATGGTTCATATGTTGTTTCATTTTGGTAATAAGTAATTTAGCAACAATTTTGCATGAATTTTACTGAAACTGATTGGTCAATATTTCTAATGTTTTCTATCTTTGTGATTAGAGTTATGAAAGAACTTTTATAGTAATGAGATTTATGGTTACCTCCTCAAAGAGATCCCTAAAGAGAGTATAGGTTTGTCAACCATGTCCCAGTTGTTTTTGTAAAAACACATATAGAAACCATCATTTGCTAGTGATTTTTCGATTCCTAAGCTAAAGATAGCTATTTAAATTTTTTCTAAGTTGGTTTGTTGCAATATATACTCTTCCTAGTACATCAAATATTCCCATCAAAGATGGACTTTTCTGCTGCATTACTAACTTTGTTGAAGAATTTTATGTTATTATCTTTTTCCTCTAACCATTGTTGTTTGTATATTTAATTTCAAATAATCTCATGATCCAAAAACAATTGTTGAAACTGTGTTTTGATGTTTTTGATTTCTTGTTTTGTCTCTAGTTGAAAGAATCCTTTCTTTGACAAGTGTTTCTTATAGATTCCTATTTTTTTAGTGAATGTTACTGTAAGGACCCTGACCCATGTTTTGGGTTAACCCTATTTGGTTTTCTAAATAAAGGTTCTTATAACCTTAATATAATCCATCAATATGTTTTTATATCATGTGACAAGCCTATGTTTCTAGTTTGGTCCCGTTTGGATGCTGTTTGAACAATGTTTGCTTGTTTTGGATCAAAGTGCAATTTCCCAAGGTAAGGGGTTATATTGCAATATGTCACATGTAGAGTATGAATTTAGTTCTCTAGAACAATTAGAGAGATAATGATGATGTGGGGCGCCTTGTGGAGGGCCTTTGTTCCAAGTTTGAGCGTGGTTGGATGATGCTTATGCTTTATGTGCTAGTTTTGGTGTAAATTGCAAATTACCCAAAGTGGAGGGTCAATATGCAATTTATCTACTCTAGAGCTTTCTTTCTTCAGTTTGGCATCATCTAGAACGTGGATGAAGGTTTGGGTGCCTAGTTTTGACATTATACAAGGAGTGACATCTCTATATCATTTTAATGCCATATATGTCACATGTGCCATCTTGTCCTTTAGTGTATCGGGTAGAAGCTTGGGGTGTGTATCGGTTTAGGGGGTGTGTCACCCATGGAGGTTGTCCATCTGCATGATACAAAGCCTAGAGTGTATCACCAGGCCGTGCATGTGGAGTTTCAGGTGGTTACAAGTGGCTTTAGATCGTGAGCAAGTGGCATCTACGTTTATGTGGTTATGACACCTTTCCTTTGTTACCTCTCTCTTCCTTGGTGTATATAACTCCTTTCCTCTTTACCCAAGTGATCCTTTTCGTCCACATCTTTCCCCTTCTTGTGTGGGCCAAGCTTGGGAGCTTTGTGAGCGTAAGGAACCCCCCATGGTGCTTGGGAGGCCGAGTTCCTTGCCCATGGAGATTTCTTGCTCAAGATCCGACCTTGGTGAGTCATACTTCTTTGATAGCTTTCCTTTTTGCTTTATTATTCATCTCCTTCTTCCCCTCTCGGCCATGGATGGACCCTTGATGAGAGTAGGCAAGGCCTTGGTCCTCTCTCTCTTTTCTTCTTCTTGAGCTAAGCATAACCATGGTGTCTTCTTCTTCTTCATCTTTTGTTTCTTGAGGTGATGATGGTGTCGAAGGCAAGTTTGGAGCTTTGGATGGATGATCTTCATGGTGAGGAATGTGGGTATGATGCTTGGATCAGGAAGCTTGATGTATTACATGGATATCCTCTTAAGGAGTGATGAAGCTTCCACTTACGTGGAATTGCGTGCACCAACTAAAAATCCTAAAGATGGTAAGTCTTTAGGTTTAGCCTTGCATATACTAGGTAAAGAACTCCACCCACGTATGCTAAGATACGTGGAAGTCTTATCGCAGTATAGTTAAGGGTCGAATCCATGAGACAATGGTCCTATTGTGAGCAACAAGATGGAAAACGTTGGAATTTCACTTAATCACTTGATAATTGGTATTTAGATCAAAAGGTTGATTTGGTTGTTTTAAGCTAAGTGCAAGTAAAGTAAAGGCAAGAAAGTAAACTTAGGTTGTTAACAATGATAAGGAATCACTAGGATGTGATCAGTTTTCACCACCACTACACATGGATAAACACATGCAATGTAAAAGCATAACCTGCAATAAGAGTTAGATCAGTTAGTATATTTGTAGACTTAGTTTCCTTTTGGATAACTAACTACAAGGAGCGCGGGAATGTTGTAACGCCAGCCATCCATGTAGGTATGGTCACTTACTTTACACCATTCCCTTCGCAAAGTGTGTTCCTCGACTCACCAAGATTGTACTTTCACACGTCAACTAATTCCATTTCATAGCATGAAAGTATAGCGATGGGAGTGAGTATACTCCACTTCTTGAAAGACACTCCTAGATACCGAAACAGATGCATGGTGGATACATGCACCAAGAACCAACATGCAAACGAGTTTCAAATCTAATAGTACAAACGTAGACAATTCATACTAGAAGATAAAAGATAACACAAGTTGGTGATCAAGCAGCAAGCATTCATTAAACGTTTGATGTTGAACTGAAAAGATATAAACTCTATATTACAAACTATGGATTACATTTACATGATATGAAAGCATGGGTAGTGGGGCTACTCCCCGCACCCTAGTGAGAGAGACTACTCGCTCATGACTAGGACACAGAAGGAGGCAAGAAGAGAGAGAGAGCGTCATCCCCACAAAGGAGAGAGGAAAGTCAACCCCTTGGAGAGAGAGAGACGATCCACCAGCTTCACAGGTTGCTTGATGACGAGATCCCCTCTTCCCACCTTCTTTGGAGGAGAGACAGAAAGCAGCTTCAAGGTGGAGTGTGGGTCTCAGACCGGCAGCCCCTGGGCGGAGGATGGAGGTCGGATTTGCTCTGGAGTGATTGAGGCAGCCTTTGGACGTCTGAAACTTCCTTTTGGTGGAGGACCCTTGGGGTCTTATTTATAGGTCTTAAGTGAAGTCCAAATGGTTTGAAAACCGTTTGGACCTCAAGACCGTTTGGGCCTGAGACCGTTTGGATCTCAAGACCGTTTGGACCTTGAGACCGTTTGGACCTCAAGACCATTTGGACCTTGAGACCGTTTGACTCCATGCGGTCTCGAGACCGGTTGGCTTCATGCGGTCTCGGGACCGGTTGACTCCATGCGTTCTTGAGACTGTATGACTTTATGCGGTATCGGGACCGGTTGGCTTCATGCGGTCTCGGGACCGGTTGGCTTCATGTGGTCTTAAGACCATGTGACTCCATGCGGTCTCGGGACCGGTCGGCTTCATGCGGTCTTGAGACCGTGTGACTCCATGCGGTCTCGGGACCGATCGACTTCATGCGGTCTTGAGACCGTGTGACTCCATGGGGTCTCGGGACCGGTTGGCTTCATGCGGTCTTGAGACCGTGTAACTCCATGCGGTCTTGGGACCGTTTGAATCCATGCGGTCTTGAGGCTGATTTAGTCTTTTATGGTTTTTTTGTGTCTTTTTCTGCAAATATAAATGGGAAAAGTTAGTCTAAAGATATATTTACAATAAGAGGGAATATTTAGGGGTTATGGATGAATTTTATTTTAAGAAATAGTGTGGAAAACTAAAGAAAAGACTAATATAATCATCCAAAAATGGAGGTTATCACCCCCCCCCTAACTTAGAGTCTAGCTTGTCCTCAAGTTAGATAGAGTTGAGGCATGTAATGGCAAGGTGATTTTATTTAGTTAGGATTTCCATACTCTTGCTTCGATTCTTAACCTGAGTTCTTCTAAGGTCATATCAGGTCTTATTGTTTGCCTTGACTCTTTCAGGTTTCGAGAGTTGCTTGGGTCTCAGGTTCCTTCCGCATCTCGTAGCTTGCATCGGGACCACCTTTATTCTGTGCATGTTGTTGACTCTAATCAGCTTTATACCTCTCTGAAGGACCTACTTGGAATCTAGAGGGGTATGAGGGTTGGCTAAAGGCTTGAAGTGTAACTCCCCTTCAAGTGGGGGAGGGGTTGTCTATGCTTTTAGGATCTCACTACCGGGCACGACACATCTGCCTTTGTGAGGGCAGCTGAATGTACCGTCCGGGTGAGTCCTTTATAAGCCTTTCATATATTTAGATACCTTAGGGTTTCACTACCGGGCACGACACATCTACCTTTGTGAGGGTAGCTGAATGTGTCGGCCGGGTGAGACCTTCATCGGTTCTTTATATAGGTCCTTGTTTATGGCACAACTCTCATAATTTTATTTGACTCTCTGGCTTTTATTCAAAAACTCGCAGGCTTGGGTTTTAGGGTTTTGTTTGGGAAATTATTTTGGGCGGCCTAGCCTCTTTTATTTGAAGAGAGGAAAGCTGTTCTTAGAGTTTTTCAACATGCACTTATTTTGTGGTCCGCTTGCAAGACTTCTTGATTTAGAAATCTCCTGATACCCCTCTCATCCTTGAGAGTTCGACTTATTTCTGCCTTGATATTGACCTGTAGAGAGTCAGATGTAGGGGTGAAATAAAAGCATGAAAATCAATAGTGGAGAGATATTATTAAGTCGCCATTAAATGTCTAAGTGCTATTTACTTTTTGAGGACTAACATGATTCTAAAGTTAGCTGAGGGTGACTTTATTCCAAAGATTTATTGTTGGGTGAGTTATTTGAAATGGAAGCTGAAAATGAAACTAAGAAAAATTTGTTCAAAAATGAAGGAGAAGAGGGATATAGAAATGATACCTTGCCCTTGTCTCATGTACCTCCCCCCTAACTTATCACACACTCTGTCCTCAGAGTGTCAAAGTGATAGGTTGAGAAGTATGATGACAAGGGTTGCAGGCTAAGTTAATCCTGAGCTTGCCCCTGGTGATTGAAGTAGATTAACTGCAAACTGTCCACGTAGAGCATGATAATCCATGTCAGTCATATCCTCTACTGGTCTTTGAAGGACGATGATGGTGTACATCCAGTAGAGGACGTGGAAGCCGCAGTCATTTGATTCTCGAATTTGCTGGGGACATTTGTGGCTGAAGGAAGGGCGATGAAAATGTTCTTTGTCGTAGGCCCTTGTATGCTGACTTAGAAAGGCGATTAATTTGTCAGTGCATTCCTTCGCCACAACCTCTGTTGGCATCCTTGGTGTCACGACATAGTTCTTCTGTTGTGGATTGTACTGGCTGTTGGAACTATTATAGATTGTAGTTGTTCCTTCTGGTAGGTTTGTTGCCAGGAGCATCCAGTGCTCATGATAAAAGAAGGGTAGCATGATGAACTTTGGCGTTGTGTGCTGTAGAAAGGAGATCAGTGCTTCAGCTGTTCCGAAGTTTTTGAGTTTTAAGAGGTCATCCTTCATGTATGGGGACGCCATATATGTTGTGGGGTTGTTTTGGCCGAGTAGAAACTGATAAGCGGCCATTAAGCTTACGGAGAGGGATCCTTTAAACTGTAAAGTCTCTCGAAGCGTGTCTGCCATTACTAGAATGTCACCAGACATGAACACGAGTTCATCCTTCTCGGCGGAAAGCCTCGACATGATGAGGCGTAGTTCAATGCCAGAGAGACCTTTGCAAGCACTGAGGTCAAAGTCCGGGAAAGTTGGATCTATGGTAGACAAAGGATCTATGCCACTTTCACTTTGCTCGGTAGCTAAGGCCGGTTCCCTTGATTTCTCCAACTCTTGCAGAGTTTGTCGGAAAGGTCGTCTATGCGGGCGTTGGACAGCTGAAAAAAGGTAACGAGGGACGTCGTCTGGTGCCATTGTCGGGTCCTTGAAGAACCTTCTATCACAAATGAGTTCCATGGCGTAACGCCCTCGCAAGGAGTGAAAATCTTCAGCAACTAGGTCAGTAAAAGGGGTTTCTTGGTTCAGCGCTTGGATGTGACGTATGGTGCAGAAAGCACAGTCCCCAGATCCCTCGGCCGCTTGAACTTGAGGGTTGATTATTTGGAACTAGGGCTGGCTCCAGTCTTGGCGAAGAGATGGGCGTGCGGCCCAGATTAACTTAAGCAGCCGGAAGGGTATGCATCTTGCTTGACCTGCTGCTTCACCAACAAAGTTTATTATACCGGCGGGTAGCTCAGCGCCGCAAAAATTATAAACCTTGGCGTCCCGAGCCTCGGTGTCGACAATCATAAACAACCAATGATCTAAAACTTGGAAGGGCACGGTAAGATAACGTGCCCGTCGTGCTAAACTGGCACGCAGTCGCTCGATTGACTTTTCTCGTATGTCTTTGTATAAAAGGCCAATAGACAGAGCAGGTGAGGCGTTGAAAACTGGCTGCTGCCTCTTAGAACTTCTGTACACTTCTATACAGTTGGCAAGAAGGACACGGAAGATTGCCATTGGCATCATGGACCGAGGTCGTAGGATGTGGCGGAAGTCTTCTCGTGTCATCTTGCGCTTAGTTTTGGTGTTATGGTAGATGATGTCTTCCCCTGCCTTTGCATCATCCACAATAGTGTTCAGTATAAAAATATCCTGAACATCTAATGTGGAGATGGCCACCATATCAAGATCATGCATTTTGTGCGGTAGAGGTGGTGGTGGGGGAAGTTCCTGTGGAGGGGGGGATGAAGGTTGTTCCAGGACTTCTGCATAGTCCTATAGCTCGTCATCCGAATCTGAAGCAGAATCGAGTTCTTCATCTGTATCTAAGCTGACTCATTATGACTCGTCCGGGTCTTGGGGGGAAGTCACTGATTTGCCAAGGGTGGAGGGAGGTTGAGCGGTTGTTGTTGGCGGGCTTGTGCTGGTTCCTAATATGCATTGGTGGAACTCAGTGAAAGCCGCGTCTTTAGCTGATTCCCCAATGGATCCCAAAGCAGAACAATCAAGGAATTGGTCCCCATATGACAGGTTGACATTTTCATGGTGGGGGGACCTGGGGTCTTTATCGTCATGTTTTGATGCAGCTCCTCGGCTTGTGCCCTCCCCAGCATTGCCTGGGTCGCCATATTTGTCCTATGAGGAGGTGCTATTATTGGAATTAGCCGAGGAGTCAGAGTCCTCATCATCGTCTTCTTCATCCTCATCTTTGTCAGCCACTGCCTTTTCTACTGGCTTCTTGCGTGCGGTCTGTTTACACCGCCGATGGACGACTTGCAACTCATCGAACACCACTTGCACATGCTCGTGTGTTTCGAGAAGTGCGTCGTGGGTTTCTTTGAGGTTGTTATATCGGCCTTCGGCGGAGAGGAGACATGCTGTAAGTTCTGTTACTTGGGCATGTAGTTACTGGATTTCGTTATTAGCGGGCTCCTCTTGGAGATTGTTTAGTTGTGTGAGGGTGCTACTGATGGTGTCCAAGCACGTGCTAAGAGCTGCTTGTTGCTGTTTGAGCTCGCGGAGAGTCTCGCGCAGAGGTTGGGTTTGCGTAGAGATCTCATCGACTTGCGTAGAGGTTTGAAGACCGTTTGGTCCCAAACGGTTTGCGGACCATTTGGAAGGCGAAATGTTAGGTAATCAGCCGGCGAAGGCGGCGATGGAAAAGACCGTCGGCGATGAAGACGGCGATGGAAAAGGCCCTCGACGATTAAAATGAAGGTGACGGCGGTCGGAGCCGACAGCGCTAGAGATGAAGATAAAGAGGATTGCGGTGAGTCCGGTGGTAACAAAGACGAAGGTGGCGCCAGCGTTGGAGAAGGGGAAACACCGCGGTGGCGCCGAAGTCGTAAACGTCGGTAGTGAGGGTTGCAGAAGTGAAAAACGGTAGCACTGCTGGACTACCTTGCAGCTGTTGGTAGCTTCGACGGTGAAGAAGTAAAGAACGGTGGAACGGAGGTGAGGTTGCCGTGTAGAAGCACGGTAACCAGGTCGTCGGAGGTGAAATGCGCGGGAGCAGGAGGGTGCAAAGGCAATGGAACAGCTCTGTGCAAGAGCTTGTAAACTCGAGAGTCAAAGAGAGGAGAAGGAGGGGGGAGGGTTTATATTTATAGGAAACGAGGGGTTTGACCTGATAAAAACCCTAGGTCAAACGGTTTAGCGACCGTTTGGACTCCAAACGGTTTGGAGACCGTTTGGCTCCAAACGGTTTGAAGACCGTTTGGTTCCAAACGGTTTGAAGACTGTTTGGTTCCAAACGGTTTCAGGACCGTTTGGTTCCAAACGGTTTCGAGACCGTTTGGTCCCAAACGGTTTCAGGACCGTTTGGTAGGGTTAAGGTCGAACGGATTTTTGTATTTTTATATTTGTTTTGTTTAAATGAATTTTTTTGTGTATTTCTATTTTGTTATTTTTATGTTTGTTTTGGTTATATGAATTTTTTGTATATTTTCATAATATAAACCTAAAAAGAACGGGAAATAAAGGAAAAGTTGAAATCTTGGGTTGCCTCCCAAGTAGCGCCTGGGTTTTATGTTGCTGGCTCGACGAAGCTGTGACGTTGTTATGCTGACAGTGTGGCATCTTTGATTTCAATGGTTTGTCTTGGCATTTTGTCTGTCGGAGTGTAGTATTTTTTCAAACGGTGGTCGTTGACCGTCCTTTCTCCTCCGTTGTTGTCGACAATTATGATAGCTCCAGTTGGGTAAATATGCTTTATGGTGAAGGGCCTAGACCATTTTGTTCAAAGTTTTCCGGGAAACAACTTGAGCTTGGAGTTGAAAAGGAGTACGTTGTCGCCGACGGCGATGTCTTTCCTTTTGAGATGACCGTCGTGCCACATTTTTGTCTGCTCCTTATATATTCTGGCGTTCTGATAGGCAGTCATTCGGAGCTCTTCTAGCTCCTGCAACTGGAGTTGTCTATTCTCTCCTGAACTCTTGAGATCGAAGTTTAATTGTTTGATGGCCCAACAGGCTTTGAATTCCAGCTCTACTGGAAGATGACATGACATCCTGTACACCAAACGGAACGGGGTTGTTCCGATTGGTGTTTTATATGCAGTTCGGTATGCCCAAAGGGCATCAGGAAGTTTGGTGGACCAATCAGTGCGGTTTCTGTTCACCGTTTTTTCAAGAATCGACTTTAATTGTCTATTTGATATCTCAACCTAACCACTAGTCTGTGGATGGTAGGGAGTGGCGACTTTGTGATTGACTCTGTACTTTTTCAGTAAGGCTTCAAAACTTCGTTCCAAGAAATGGGTCCCGCCACCTGATATGACAGTTCTTGGAACTCCAAATCTTGGGAAAATAATATCTTTGAACAATTTAATAACAGGCTTGGAATCACTGGACACAGTGGGTACAGCTTCGACCCACTTTGAGATGTAGTCCACCGCGATCAAGATGTTAGAGAAACCATAGGATGAAGGGAAAGGGCCCATGTAGTCTACCCCCCACACATCGAAAAGCTCAATTTCCTGCCACATAGTGAGGGGCATTTCGTCTCTTTTTGATATGTTGCCAGAAAATTGGCATTTGTTACAAGCCTTCACAAAATCGTATGAATCCTTTGATATGGTGGGCCAGAAGAAACCAGATTGTAAAACTTTTATAGTTGTTTTCTTAGCACTCATGTGCCCCCCGTGGGTCCTAAATGGCAATGCTCTAGGATCGGGGTTATTTCTTCTTCTGGCAAACAATGACAGAAAAGTCCGTCAGCACAAAGGTGAAACAGGTAGGGTTCATCCCAATAATATTGTTTTATGTCATGAAGGAACTTCCTTTTGTCATGGTAGGAAGCAGAGGGGTGGATAATCCCTGTGGCTAGATAATTGATGATATCTGCGTACCAAGGGAATCCATGGGTGGCCTTCATAAGCTGGTCGTCTGGAAGAGAATCCCGGATAGGGATTTTGTCTTCTTCTTCAACCTCGATACGGCTGAGATGGTCAGCTACAATGCTCTCCACTCCACTTTTATCCTTAATTTCCTGGTCGAAATACTGAAGCATCAGCACCCAGCGGATGAGCCTGGGTTTGGCATCTTGCTTTTGAATCAGGTATCGAATGGTAGAGTGGTCGGTATAAACAATGACCTTAGAACCAATCAAATACGAGTGAATTTTTTCGAACACATAGATGACAGCCAGAAACTCTTTCTCTGTGGTAGTATAGTTTTTATGTGCTTCATCTAGCATTTTGGATGCGTAATAGATGACGTAAGGTTTCTTATCAATTCGCTGTCCTAAAACAGCCCCTATAGCGTAATCACTTGCGTCGCACATGATTTCAAAAGGCTGCGACCAATCTGGGGCTCTTAGAATAGGCACGGAGATTAAAGCATTCTTGAGGGTGGAGAAGCTTTGCATACATTCTTGATTGAATATGAACTCAGTATCTTTAGTCAGAAGCTGGGTCATGGGTTTTGCTATCTTAGAAAAATCTTTGATGAATCTTCTGTAGAACCCCGCATGACCCAAGAAAGCTCTTACTCCCTTTATATCTTTCGGTGGTGACAGTTTCAAAATAACATAAATTTATGCTTTATCCACCTCGATCCCCCTGTCACTCACCCTGTGCCCGAGGACGAAACCTTAAAATACCATGAAATGGCATTTCTCCCAATTCAGGATAAGGTTCGTTTCCTCACAGCGTTGCAGAACTTGTCCAAGATTGATTAAACAATTATCGAAGGAATCTCCGTAAACTGAGAAATCATCCATAAACACTTCCATGACGGATTCAGTTAAACCGGCGAAGATGGCAGACATACACCGTTGGAACGTAGCGGGTGCGTTACACAACCCGAACGACATTCTTCTAAAGGCATATGTCCCAAAAGGACAAGTGAAGGTAGTTTTTTCTTGGTCTTCTGGGTGTATGGGTATTTGGTAAAACCCGAAATAACCATCGAGATAGCAAAAATATTTCTGATGAGCTAGACATTCTAGGACTTCATCAGGGAAGGGTAGAGGGTAGTGGTCTTTCCTCGTGGCTTTGTTCAGCTTCCTATAGTCAATACACATACGCCACCCTGTTACAGTCTTGGTGGGCACTAACTCATTTTTTCATTGAGCACTACGGTAGTGCCTCCCTTTTTTGGAACAACCTGGACAGGGCTGACCCACTGGGAGTCAGAGATAGGGTAGATTATGCCAGCTTTGAGTAATTTAAGGACCTCCAGGCGAACCACCTCCTTGAGATTAGG
Organism: Alisma plantago-aquatica; assembly: GCA_963693085.1. Classification (NCBI taxonomy): domain Eukaryota; kingdom Viridiplantae; phylum Streptophyta; class Magnoliopsida; order Alismatales; family Alismataceae; genus Alisma; species Alisma plantago-aquatica. The sequence continues at coordinate 764,923,748 of OY856412.1, read as the reverse complement.
ATTCAGTTTTCTTTGATGTTCGCGGGATGGCTTGAATTCTTCAACCATTGGAAGTCTGTGCATACATAGGGCTGGATTAATGCCCGTTAGGTCAGTTATCTTATATCCAATGACCTTTTTATGCTTCTTCAGCTCATCCAGAAGCTTTTCTTCCTGATCTTCTATAAGGGTAGAGCTGATGATGATCGGGTATAGTTTTTCCTTATCTAAGAAAACATGTTTAAGCCCTGTGGGTAAAGTCTTTATTTCAGGGGCTTTTGGTGGCTCAACTATTTCTATAATGGTAACAGCTTTAAGTTCTTCAAAAGTGGCCGTTGATGCTTCTTCGACCTTTTCTAAATGTTGCAGATACTGTTGAACTAGTTCGTTCACAGAGAATTCAACATCCGGATTGATTAGGACATTCTCTAGTTCGTCAACTGGCTCAGATATTTCTAACTGAGACATTTGTTGTATTGCGTCAAGAAGAAAAACCTCCTCTTGAATACTAGGACCTTTCATGCTATTAAGGACTCAGAATTGAATTGCTTCTTTTCCGAGCCTAAGAATAATGGTGCCAGCTTCGACGTCAATAAGCGCCCTGGCGGTAGCGAGGAAAGGTCTGCCGAAAATAATCGGGTATCTCAAGTCTTCTTTAATATCCATGATAACGAAGTCACACAGGACGTAGGCATCCTTGCCTATCCTTACTGGGATATCTTCAATGATCCCCAGAGGTGCGGTTATGGTGGAATCAGCTAATTGAATAGTCATTGCTGTAGGCAGCAATTTGGTGAAACCCAGACGTTTGCACATAGAATAGGGCATGATGGATATGCTGGCCCCTAGATCAGCTAATCCTTTTTTAGTAGATGCATTTCCAATGCAACATTGGATTCCGAAGGAGCCTGGGTCCTTCTTCTTTTTGGGCATCTTGTTTAAGATGATGTCAGAAGTGGTCTGAGCAAGCTTAACAGTTTCTTGCTCCTCGGTGATGTACTTTCTTGATAGTAAGGTCTTGAGGTATTTTACCCAGGCCAGCACCTTGGAAAGAGCATCAAGGAGCGGAATATCAATGTACAGTTTCTTCATTGCCTCCTTGAACTTTTGAAACCTGGTGTCCATCTTCGTTTCTCGTAGTCTACCTGGATACGGGATTCTTGGTTTATATTGCAAAACTTCAGGTTCTGCGGACGCTTGGTCTTTATCTTTGCCCTTTGTGCCCTCTGAGGGCTTCTCCATTCCTTGTTGCGGGCTCTCATTCGTCATAAAAGCAGGTGTATCATCATTATCTGGGGTGATCTTGGTAGTCTCATGAAGAGTGCGTCCCGATCTCGTGGTGACAGCATTCAACTGTTCATGTCTATTCTGTCCATGCTTAGGATTTGATTCGGGCTGCCCTGCAAATGTGCGTGCCAGAGGCTTCAATTGTGCAGCAATCTGGGCAAGCTAGGCTTCTACTACTTTTTGTTGTGCTTGCTGATTAGCGAGCATAGTCTGTTGAGATTGCAGCATCTGCCTTATCAAGGATATTTCATCTTCCGGTTGAGAAGGAGTGTTTTTCAGAGGACTTTGTTGTTGGGCTTGTTGAGATTGTTGTGGTGGCATCACCAGCTGAGGTTGTTGAGTATGCAGCTGTGGATGGAGCGGAGGATGAGTATACTGATAGTAGGCCGATTGGTTCCTGGGGTAGTTGGCCCTAGGGAAGTTATTCCTAGAGTTCCCTTGATTTTGGTTGAAATTGTTTGGGAATCCAGGTGGTAACCTACTAGAGGATCCCCCCTGTGTCTGATGCTGTGGATTAGCGGTCCCAGCAGGGTTTCCATACTGAAATCCTGGATGATTCCTTGGCTGATTAGGATGGTAGTAGATTTGTCCAGGGATAGAGTGGATAGAGTTGACTTGTTCCGGTAGTTGTTCTTCAGCCTGGTCAGTAATGGGTTCATATGGTTGTGGTGGTGGATGCAGATCCATCATCACATTATAAAGCATACCGCAGGAAAGGGTCGGATGGTCAGAAGCATGACAGACCTCACAGGTTCCTGTGGCGGCCTTGACTTGTTGAACTAGAGGATTTTTCTTCTTATCAAACTCTCCGAGCGAAGTCTCGAGAGCTTGTTGTTTATGAACTATGGTTTTCAAGGCTTCAACTATTGACTTCATCTCTATTGATTCTTCAGCTTTGTAGACCTTGAGGACACCTTTACCGGCTGACCGTCCCCAGTTAGACTGGTTTTCAGCTCCGAGTGTAACAATTTTCCAGGCATCCTCATAATTCTTTCTCATGAAGTTTCCTCCAGATGAGGAATCTAAAAACTGTTTAATATCATCGCTCACTCCCCGATAGAAGGTTTCTATCAATTGGTTCTGGGAGATTCCATGATGGGGGCACTTCCACAAAAGTTCTTTAAACCTTTCCCATGCTTCAGCGAGGGTTTCTCCGGGTAGTTGAGAGAAGTGATTGATCTGCCCTCTGATCTCATAAGTCAGTGAGGGAGGAAAGAACTTCTCTAAGAACTTTTCCTCTAGGGGAGCCCAGGTGGTTATTATGGGTTCCCTGTCAAGCGAGTTATACCAACTCAGGGCCCTCCCAGACATAGTGAAATGGAACAGATGAAGCATTATCGCATCAAAAGCGACTCCGGCTTGCGGAACTAGGCGGCACAGTGCCTTAAACCTTTTCAGATGATCCATGCAATCATCTCCAGAACCTCCGGAGAAAGAGATGCCTTGCATGATCTGGATCCACTGGGTCTGAATCTCAAAGTTGGGGATATTAATAATCGGAGGTCAGACCGGGTGGTTATCCTCATAGTTCTTTGGGACAGCGTAATCCCTCAGTTGCTTGTTCCTTAACTCCAACTGAGCAGCTTGGGTTGCTGCCTTAGTTTTAGCTCTGATGCGAACTTGCTCTTCCGCATGAATCTCCGCTTGGATTTGGGCACGAGTATCCGCGATGAGTTGTGCCCATTGAGCGGCGATGGCGGAATTTACCCTCTCCATCACCAAAGTAGCTTGGCATTGTTTGTCGGCCATTTGCCTGGCTCGTTGGCGATTGAGACGAATGCGGCGGTGGAAGCTTCTCTCTACCTCAGAGTCGTACTCTGGATCAGGGGAGAATCCGAGGTTATGCGCTGGTTGCATACACATTTTCTACCTGAGTAGAGAGAAGAAAACACCTTTTAGATGATGGCAGAGATATAATGAGTTCAAGAAGATAAGGATTAATGACTAAAAGAAAGTGTAAAACCCTAACCAACTAGCAAGATACTAAATGAGATTAAAACGTTTTGTTGTCCCCGGCAACGACACCAATTTTTGATGAAGCTTCCACTTACGTGGAATTGCGTGCACCAACTAAAAATCCTAAAGATGGTAAGTCTTTAGGTTTAGCCTTGCATATACTAGGTAAAGAACTCCACCCACGTATGCTAAGATACGTGGAAGTCTTATCGCAGTATAGTTAAGGGTCGAATCCACGGGACAACGGTCCTGTTGTGAGCAACAAGATGGAAAACATTGGAATTTCACTTAATCACTTGATAATTGGTATTTAGATCAAAAGGTTGATTTGGTTGTTTTAAGCTAAGTGCAAGTAAAGTAAAGGCAAGAAAGTAAACTTAGGTTGTTAACAATGATAAGGAATCACTAGGATGTGATCGGTTTTCACCACCACTACACATGGATCAACACATGCAATGTAAAAGCATAACCTGCAATAAGAGTTAGATCAGTTAGTATCTTTGTAGACTTAGTTTCCTTTCGGATAACTAACTACAAGGAGCGTGGGAATGTTGTAACGCCAGCCATCCATGTAGGTATGGTCACTTACTTTACAATATTCCCTTCACAAAGTGTGTTCCTCGACTCACCAAGGTTGTACTTTCACACGTCAATTGATTCCATTTCATAGCATGAAAGTACAACGATGGGAGTGAGTATACTCCACTTCTTGAAAGACACTCCTAGATACAGAAACAGATGCATGGTGGATACATGCACCAAGAACCAACATGCAAACGAGTTTCAAATCTAATAGTACAAACGTAGACAATTCATACTAGAAGATAAAAGATAACACAAGTTGGTGATCAAGCAACAAGCATTCATTAAACGTTTGATGTTGAACTGAAAAGATATAAACTCTATATTACAAACTATAGATTACATTTACATGATATGAAAGCATGGGTAGCGGGGCTACTCCCCGCACCCTAGTGAGAGAGACTACTTGCTCATGACTAGGACAAAGAAGGAGGTAAGAAGAGAGAGAGAGAGTGTGTCATCCCCACAAAGGAGAGAGGAAAGTCAACCCCTTGGAGAGAGAGAGATCATCCACCAGCTTCACAGGTTGCTTGATGATGAGATCCCTCTTCCCACCTTCTTTGGTGGAGAGAGAGAAAGCAGCTTCGAGGTGGAGTGTGGGTCTCAGACCGGCAGCCCCTGGGCGGAGGATGGAGGTCGGATTTGCTCTGGAGTGATTGAGGCAGCCTTTGGACGTCTGAAACTTCCTTTTGGTGGAGGACCCTTGGGGTCTTATTTATAGGTCTTAAGTGAAGTCCAAACGGTTTGAAAACCATTTGGACCTCAAGACTGTTTGGGCCTGAGACCGTTTGGATCTCAAGACCGTTTGGACCTTGAGACCGTTTGACTCCATGCGGTCTCGGGACCGGTTGGCTTCATGCGGTCTCGGGACCGGTTGACTCCATGCGGTCTTGAGACCGTATGACTTTATGCGGTCTCGGGACCGGTTGGCTTCATGCGGTCTCGGGACCGGTTGGCTTCATGCGGTCTCGGGACCGGTTGGCTTCATGTGGTCTCAGGACCGGTTGGCTTCATGCGGTCTTGAGACTGTGTGACTCCATGCGGTCTCGGGACCGGTCGGCTTCATGCGGTCTTGAGACCGTGTGACTCCATGCGGTCTCGGGACTGATTAGCTTCATGCGGTCTTGAGACTGTGTGACTCCATGCGGTCTCGGGACCGGTTGGCTTCATGCGGTCTTGAGACCGTGTGACTCCATGCGGTCTCGGGACCGTTTGAATCCATGCGGTCTTGAGGCTGATTTAGTCTTTTATGGTTTTTTTGTGTCTTTTTCTGCAAATATAAATGGGAAAAGTTAGTCTAAAGATATTTTTACAATAAGAGGGAATATTTAGCGGTTATGGCTGAATTTAACTTAAGAAATAGTGTGGAAAACTAAATAAAAGACTAAGATAATCATCCAAAAATGGAGGTTATCAAGGAGGGTTACATAACTCTCACTCATCTCTATTATTTTCACTCTTCATATGTGCTTAATAGATTCTTGCCTTTAGATCGATACCTTTCCCTATGATAGTTTTTTTTGTTGAACTTGAGATCTGTTCTAATGGAAAGGTTACGTTTTATTACTTCCTTTACCTTGTTCTCCTTGTGAGGGATGGTATGGGGTGTCTTGAGGTTGAATATGACGAACCCGATATGCATAGGATACCCGATATAGTGTTTGCCTAATATAGTGTTTTGCCCGATAGGTCATGCTTTGGCTGATGGATCATGAGAACTACCCCTTCTCTCCTTGGACTTGAGAGGTGAGACTATGCTCTAGTTTCTTGGGAAAAACACCTCTCTCTCCTTGGTTGTTGAAAGGTGAGCTTATGGCCTAGATGTTTGGGCGATATGTTGAGTTAGTTGGCCGATAGGGTGTTGTTCTACCCTTGTTTCCCGATATGCTAGAGGTTGTGCAAAACCCCTCTCACTTGGTTGTTGAGAGGTGAGCCAACTCTCTTGTTATTCTTGGGCGATATGGTGTGGTGACCAATATCCCTTTCCTACCCTAGGGTTAGGGTTTGGACGTTATGGTTGGTTGACACCTAGTTGGTCCCTTGGCCGATATGTGTATTGGAGGAGTTGAGCTCTTGGGCGATATCTCCCTTTTGTGTTGATCTCTTGGGTGTCACGGCCTTGCCTTGCATGACACCCATGATGGGTAGTGATTCCTGATATCCCTTGAAGGCATTGGCTGATATGGTGCTTTGATGGGTGTCTTGACCACCGTCTACCTTGGACGTTAGAATTGAACCTTGGATGGGTTGTTGCCCGATATCCCTCTCCTTCCCTTGAGCTAGGGTTGGGCGATACAATAGGTGGTTGCCTTGTTGTCCCCTTGGGCAATATGGGGTTGTGTTGGGTGTTAGGGTTGTTGGTGCCTTGCACGACATCCTCCTGGATGGTGTTGCCCGACACTCTGTTGTGACACGCTACTGGCGTTGCTGCTGTGTTGCATGATGTTGTTGTTGCTTTGCACGATACCCCCTTGGGTAGTGCTGCTCGTTACCCCATGTAGGTGTGTTTCCCGCCATGGTGTTGCCCGATAGAGCGTTACCCATCACAGTGTTTCCCGGCATGAGACGTCGCCTGTCGTGACGTGTTGCCTGCTGTGAGGCGTCGCCCGACACAGTGTTGCACATTATAATATGATGCTAACTCGGTATGAGCATGTTGTGTACATGATTGCTTGGGAGACACAAGGGTTGAATGCTTGACTGATACCCTATATGAAGATGTGATGCCTTTGCCCGATACATGCTTGGTTACCCAACACATAAGGAGGTATAGGTTGTTATATCTCTGAGCTTGGGAGATATGGTGTCTAGGACGACACATGTTGAGGGCTTTGATGGTATGGTATTATATATGAGATCCATATACTCATCCTTATGTAAATATGCAGCCTAGGGTTTGAAGTTTATTGGCTTAGATAGTATGCATGTTAATAATGATCATGGATGAGGAAAAAGGGAGTTGACCATGCTAGGGTGGACCTAGAGAATACCTTAGTTTCTATAAGGTTATGTGGTTCTTGGCTGACATGGTTGTAAGGTTGCCTAACCTGATATGAAGCGAGATGTGTTAGATACATGATTTTCCTGATAACCTAGAAGATGGTCCCTTGACCAGGATGGGTTGAGGTGTGTTTGAACGATATGACCTTGGTGGCTTCTTTGCATGACATTCTTTGCCCCATACCAGGCATAGGTGGAGCTTGTGGGTCTTACCTGATACGAATCTTGTCAGATATCACCTTGGTTTGTGGTGTTGATGCCTTGTAGCCAATACTGGCTTTTAGTGAGGGTTTGTTTGGTCACTGCCTGCTTTTGGTGAGGGTAGGAGACACCTTTAGTGAAGGTTGTACCTTAACTCGATAACCCTAAATGTTATCTTGAGCCATAGATGTTAACATGCTTATCTTGTTACCTTGGGCCATATCTTTGGTCATGATGATGATGTATGATGAATAGGTGGTAAACCTTAGTATGGTGGTTACCTATGGTTGATGATAGGTGAACCTTTAATGATAGATCATGGTTGTATAATCCCTAAAGACAAATCCTTAGGGATGGTACTCATGGTGACATGGGAAGTAGGGTATTGTGATAGTAATGTGTATTATACCATTTAAGACATTATGCTCCATGTGTTCATAATAATGGATGATGTTCCAGATCCTAATGATGTGATAATCATGTTATGTTTCTTTAATAAGTTGTTGTTGGTGATTAAGTTATCTCTATTTCTATGCAACCATGCAGGTGTTACTAATTGAAATACATAGCCAGGCAAGGGCTATGATGCTTATGTGAATATGTGTCTTGTGTGGCACCTGGTATATGTGAAATATCTGAGAAATGTTAGTGTTCCTTGATGATGAGATAACAGGTATCACTAGTATGATGTGAGAGGTCTTGTGACCTAAGTGCCTGTTTGAGGTGTTATCCTCTAGTTGTGATATGAGGGATTGCTATCCTATGATGATTTATGATGATGAAGCCTCATGAGAGGCAGTGGCTCTATGAGATGAAATGAGGGATTGATATCCCAAGGCAAACTGATAGTGTTGATGGCATTGAGAATAGCAATAACAGTGTGACACAAGTTAATGGAATCTATGTTGTATACTCTTGTTTGTATAATACAACTTGATTGCCCCCAACAATTCACTTAAAATTCATTAATTAATTACAGATGAACCTTTCATGTAGTTTGCCCTGGCCATAGATCCATCATCATCAGTAGCTGGTGATGTACATATAATGAAGTACTTGGTGAGTAGATTTGGTGGCATGAGTCTATTGTATGGGTAGTTGGGACATTATGAGATTCCTTGGTGTAAGGGATTTAACTAAGTTCATGCATGGAGTGTTGTCTAGAATTGGTGATTTTGTAGATGGATCTTTGTTGTGAGGGGGGAGCATTTTATGCTTCATACATATCTATAATATGAGGATATTCTATGTAGTTATTTTGAAATTATAGAATTTATCTTTATATTATCATTATTTCTTTCATCCTTTCTGCTGATATTCTTATTTTTATCTACTCTTCTTTCTTCTTTACATACATTCTGTTCATGTATCTTCCAAAATCCTAATTGGTACTTGTTGGAAGTATGCCCTGAGAGCCAGTCATATGATAACTGTAATGGCATCATTTGTAGTTGATTTGAATATTAACAAACACAATAACAATTATTGTGTTTGCTTTAATATGAGATAATGAATAAATATAATAATGTCCTAAGAATGAATGATTCAATGACATGTGATTTCAGGTTGAGGAATTGAACACGTGATCATGTCCATGATAACAATATTCATTCTTGTATAGGTCCCTAGTCGGATATTATTAAGGAGACTAGAACAAAATTAATAAATTAAGACTATAAGTGTCTTAGCTGATGGCTACATCTCATTATTCATGATATTAGATATCAAGGATGTGGCACCCATCGCCACAAAAAATGAGATTACTCAAAACAAAGAGCGGAATTACCAGCTAACAACAATTTTACCACAAAATAGGGTAAATTAAAACCAAACTAGTAATATCATCTCAAGTGAAACATATCACATTAATTCCACAAACTTGTGCCACCTATATCATATAACATGCCAAAAGACATTACATATCATTGTTCAGTGGCCACCATGCCACAACCTATTACTATGATAACATGTTCACATATACAAGCCATATCTGTACAATCATGGCATATTACCAAAAACTTGTATCGATGTATAACATCTACAAAACACCCCCAAGGACCTGATAGTACATGGATGACACATAGGACTCTACTATAAGACACTAGTAGCATATCCAACCTTCAAAAAACTACTGATCTTCTTAGCGCTCAGCCTCAACCACACAATCTCTACCACGGAATGCACGACCACCTAAAAGATGTGGAAACCCACAGGGTGAGACCAACATCCCAACGAGAGATATAACTCTCAGCCAACAACTACTATTAGCACAACAAGGATAGCAGAGCAGATAAGCTTTATGAACAAATTCTAGCTAAATGATATACATAAACCTATTAACACAGTTTAGGTAGTTTAAGCAACTACAAACTGAGCAGAATATCATCTTATACTTTTTAGAAGAAATATGAAGAACATGTATATCCGTTACCAACTAAAAAATATAAGAAACAAGGCAACGAGTCATCCAATGTGAATCGTATTTGACCCTATGCAAATATACAACACGGCTGTATCATGTCTTTTATTATGCCCTGAGGATTTGAGTCGTACAATCCAAATCCAACCGATCTCTACACCAAGTCAAAATCAGTGCCATACAAGATCTATGGAAGAGACAAACTCCATGATCTCACCAACAACTCCTGGTTAGTGCGAGAAACAACACAGAGACTTAAAATTCAACTGCCAACAATGACATATAGTCAAGCTGATAACAACTAGCCCGCCTTGATACATGGCACGACGTTAGAGAATAGGTCACGCATGCCCATTCAAAAAGAGGTAATCCTGCACTTATATTTTTGCCTTTCACAAATCACAAACTCTGAGGCATGACCGTAGTCATCCTCCATAACAATTATGGATGCAAGGAGATACCACAACTTGTGTCCCCACATATTCAACAATATGCGCTTTGAGTTTCTCATAGGAATTACTCGTTTCACCATCCAACAAAATACTGACAATGAAGATGGATATATGGCACAAGGCAACTACATGATTAGGGTTTCACTTGATTAGTTATGCCAATTGGGTGAATTAAGGTTGCATCATACAAGTGGACATACAAACACTAAATCATTCTAGAAAGCATAACTATAAAACAACCTTAGAAAATATAAAGCGTATGAGGTATAAACTTGTTGCATCACCACATAATATCACTACCATACAAGGCCATCAACATAATCACATCAATAGTGGATAACAATCCCTTATCACATCTCACTGGAGGGTATCACCACACATCTAGGCATTAAGCCTCTGCCAAGATCACAAGACCTAATCATATCATCATTATCTTACCATGCCTCACCAAGGCTTATATTCATCACCCTGTATCATATAAGATATATCACAACATTCACAAGCTATGATGTGTGTTCAACCTGTGCATTAGGGTTACACAAGTAGGAGAGATAAAACATCATTTTATATTGACCACTTCAAGCAAGATAAATGTTACATCAAAATATTCCATATTAGAGTTAGGGTTTTTCATATAGAACTTATCATAATACATCATGGTACATCATTCCCACATTCTTGGAACACATTGGGGTTAAGCATTATTACTTATGTAAATAATGACCAAATCATGCATATCATCATTAGCAAGCAAACCACATGTCGACCACCTGACTCAACATGAAAATAGTGACTTTAAGAGCACACCAAGGGGGTAGATCCTTTAGGGTTATATTAAAAATGGCGAATGCTAAAGCCATGCAAATTAGCGACCAAAGCACAATGCCACTATTAGAGACCAAGGCACAAAAGATAGCAACCACACAAGGGTCAAGTCACACAACACATAGTGATCAACACTGGTGAGGGATATCATCCATTATGGCCTCAAGGCACAACAACCTCACATGGTCTGCCTAAAATAACAACCACTAGTGTTACACCCCAATCTCACAATTTTCCTCAAATCATGAGATTAGAGCGTAAGATGGGATTTATATTTAACACAAAGAACACCCTTAACTTTTGCTTTTCTTAAAAACTCTTGTTTCTTCGCATTGAACCACATAAAACATCTGAGCAAGGGAATCTGAACATTTCCTTTACTAATCAAACTTTAATAGAAAAGATACATGTATAAGCATTCACGATGTCTTTCACACATTAAGCACATTAAACTTGCTAATTAGCATACATATCAAAGAGGAACAATATTACACATCGTTCTTACAACTCTCTCTCTTATCTCTTACTGAGGACCTAGAGTGACCAGGACCGACTGACTCAACTAATCTCATACTTGACTCCTGTGGCAGATCTACTCTGACGCTCTGATCATCTTCAAGTCCACGCGATTAACCCTAAAATGTTTGAGTAGAGGGGTGAGCCTACTCGCTCAGTGAATGAGTACTTCATGGAAACAGACTAATGCACTAATGGGATTACAGATATAATTTGAGGAAACGATATGAGAATTAACAACAATAAATACTACACTGAGCAGTTCTAAAACAATATAATTGAAATAACAAAGAATGTAAATATTGCATCCAAAGAATAACTACTAGAAGACTATGCTCTAGTCTTCCTTAACTCTATCATTTATAAATAACTCTGTGAACCTATATGATCATATTTTAAATTATGCCCTAAATATATGCAGTGTACTCTGCATATAAAGATCCACAACAAGTCCATGCTATGGTCCCACCGTACAAGACTTAGCGACACACCTGGGAAATGCTAAGTCTGACGCCAGCCCTGCTCTGCCACAGGGTCACTGGCTCGCCGGCTAGAAACATAGGCTCTACGGCCTCAAGCACTACTCTGAGTGCACCCGACTCCTCCTTAAACTTGAGTACACCGGCGGAGAGTCACAGGGTTACCTTCTTGACACAAGCACAAATGGTGTTAGATAACTGTGTTTTCCTTTTTCCTTGCCCAGTGCCATCGTGACACAAGCACGATTGTTGTTAGACACTGCATTTTCTCTTTCCTCGTTTGTCCGTGACACAAGCACGGATGATGTTGCAACACGAGTTTCACCCCTAAGTTGCAGATACCTCTTAGGGGTTCTAAGGTGTTAGGGCACTTAGGTCTATACTTGATTAACAATTAAATATCATAGCTCATGTATTCAACATATACCATGTCTCAGTAACATCCCTTTCTAGGGCATATCATATTTCATCACCTGCAATTTCCAAGATATATATATTGAAATATAAGAAGCCCTGCAGTATGTAGATAACATTTCAGAGAGAACAAGCATATAAAGTTAAATGCACTAGAAACATACAATTTAACAATTAAGCATCACCACATCTCATATCAAGACCTTTCATATTACCATAGCATGATTCATTGAACACCCTATCCTTAGGGTTTCATTTGCCTTATTCATTCATCTCATGCCAACACCCTACTCTTAGGGTTGCATTTGCCTCATTCACCTTTTCATTTACCTCATTCACTTGTCACATGGCTCTCATAAGGATTTCATAGGATACAAGCATTCACTAAATAAAGATTGTTTCCAACAAATCGTATGCAATCAATATAGACATGAAACCATGGAAATTTGACTAAATTTAGGTTTTCCATATCATCACTGCAATATCATGTATCCAGAATAAGATTCAAATAAGATAACCCACGAGGTACATCCTAACCACTTATAGGATTACTAGTCCTTTTCAATAAGGTTGAAACTCTAGCGATATCTCAATTAGGTCAAATCCTAATTACATTATTTGATATAAATCTAAAATCATCTTTACTAGGAAGTGTTGTATACGTATCTGATATGAATCTACCATTTAGGAGTCATTCAAACAGAGAAGGGATCCATATCATATCAATTTACAATAACTTAAATCAAATGGACATTTCAGGATTTAGAATTCACATGTTAAGCATTTAGGGATTTGGATGTTATAATCAAATTCGTGCATTAGAATGTTTGAAGTAAGAACCCACTCACCCTAAGGTGTGAGAACACCTTAAAACTGCAGCTCAACTCAGGGAAATCTCGAATTCATATCAACTCCCTAGCAAAACTCCCAATTCTTCTTCCATTCAACTCGGAAACCTTGAAAATGAGGGATTATGAAGAAAGGGTGAGAATAGAGGGAATTTAGACATCATCTTGGATCAAATTAGAGCAAGGACGGAATCTTGACATGAGAGAGAAGATTCACCATAAAAGTCTATGCAAGGAATCCGAACTTACTTGATTTCACCCTTCCTGGAATCGCAAAACCCTAATTCAGCAATTCCCCCACTTTCTCCACTCAAGCCCTAATTCTCCCTCTCTCTCTCTAGGAGCTCGTTTCTCTGGAGTGAATGACGAAGAATGAGAGCTTCTTGTGTGTGTGGTCGTTCATATAAGTCAATTGAGCTGCTTGGGTCAATTGCATATTGACCCAACACTTAACTTTAATTATATAGGCTGAATATTCAGTTATACAAAAGTTACTGTAATTCGTTTATTTAAGAGATCAAACATTCTCCAACAATTATGGGAATTTAGCACGTTGTTTATAATTATTCTATAAATCTTCAGTTAAAATTTGAGATCATTTGGAGTTACCACTAATTAATTAAAAATCGAACAGTGTACTGCTATATTGCAGTCAGCAATATATTCGGCCGAGTTTGTCCTGCACAAACTCGACCGACACCCTTACTGTAGGGATTCAAAAGTCATCCAAAAATTATGCCAATTTAACAGAGTGTCTAAAATTGTATTTATCAAATACTTTTAAAATTTGAGATCAATTGGATATACCAATAAAAAGATAAAATTCAATTACCACACTGCTGTAAAATTCTGAAATTGTGATCGGTCGAGTTTGAAACTCGGCCGACAAACAGGTCAGAGCATTCTTCAAAAATTCTGATATTTTCCAATGTTGTTCACATTTTAGATATATAAATCATATCCAAATTTGAAGTAAATAATAGTTACACATAAAATACTAAAAATCATTTAGTGAGACATCTTACTTATCAAATTCTGTATTCATATGTCATTGAAACCCTATTTTGGGCCGATTAGGGTTTATGCTTCTCAAACCCTAATTCTCAAGACAAAAAGAACATTTAGACTTCTTATCATAGTTAAAACATCCTAATTGTGTTATCGTCATTAATTAGATTTCAAGAATGAGTATTCTAACTAATCTTTGCAATTGTCTAGGTAAACCCTAGTTTACCAATTAAGCTCAGATGGGGTCGTAACAACTCTCCCCCCCTTAGAATGTTTCATCCTCAAAACATAAACCTACAAGAAAGATACATTCAAGGTTATTCTAAGCTTCTAAAGCCTTCCATATCATTATATTCTTGTATTTCATACCTGAATGTAGTTTTCAACATTAGATCTTTTAATTCTTTACTAAATCACAACATGTTTCAAATAGTTTTCAATGATATCAAGCAAATTCTTTATGCCACAGTCAAACATAGAATGCAAAGATAAACTACCACGCTTTCGCTGTGCAACTCTGATACTCTGATACAACTATCTCAACTTTTGCTGCTCAGAGAGTTCTATTGTTCTGTATCACTTTTAAGTGACAAAAGCAAGTTCACCATACTATTTTAAACTTTAATCACATGCTACTCAAATAGCAAAACAGTCTTGAATTAAAAGACTAGATTCAATAATCAATTGCACAATACTACTCTTGGCATCCCCATTGGGTCATGGATGCATGAGGTGAAGCATTACCACCTCATTTCATACTATCCTGTTTCGATCCTGGGACCTGTGGGTTATGGGCCCACACACAATTCAAAGTGTAACCATCGTATTATATCATTTTAGGGTTTCAACAACAGTAATAAGGTAATCCACAATTGTATCAGTCATTCAAGCATTAATCATACTCAATTACCATCACTCAGTTATATTAGAGCTAGGTATAACAAGCTACACCTCATTAGGGTTACTTGTCTAAACAATCTGATTATCATCCTTTTCTATTAATATGAGTGAATATGTATGACTACCTTGTTCAGGGTATCTCTCCATGTGTTCTAACATCATCCAAACCGTATCCCCATATTACAAATACACAATACTAGGATGCATATCAGGTATGAATTACTACAACTATCATACGCCTTTAATTTAACATATAGCTTGCACACATACACTGAAATCATATGTAGAACCAACTTTCATACCCTAATATGCCTTCAACAAATCATACATGCAAGAACAAATTTACATATTACACAAAGCTAGTGTTTTCCCATATCTCTCTGCTCATTCATTACTTCTTTACTTTTTGCTACCTATCCTTTTCATATGATTATATACGATAAACATCATTAACATTGAAGCATTTAAGATAGGAATAGATTATTCATTATTCTTGCTATCACACAAGAATTTTATTTCTTATCGCACTTCATCATACTGTATGTCACTATTACATTCACTAGATGACCCCACCAAGGTATTTATGCACCATATATGATTCATTTTCTCTTATCATTTCATTCCCATCTTGCTCTCATTAAGGAATATATGAAAGAGAAGATGATTTTGAGACTTGGAATTCTTGTATTCAAACATTCCCTTAATACATTCTCGTATGCAGATTTACTTAGTTATCAACAGAGATATTTGATTAATTAGCACTTGCTTGAATCTCACAACCTCTTTATTTTATAACTGCTCCATCATATTTCAAACCCTTTCTTACATTTCATAGTCCTCTATCCCTATACTACTCTTTAACCTGTCATCTTTAATTCTAAATTTTTCTTCTTATGACCATGTTGCTTATTCATATGTATGGTCATGTATACCATGTTGCACCTATTTCCTCCTTTATCTTTATACTATTGTGAAGTTAACATTCTAAATTAATAGTCCTTCTATTAGTTTTTACTCATGTTGAATACATTACATATTCTTCATTTTTACATCAAGTGGATCATGCATGGGTCAAACATAATTTCTCTTTCAATCAAGTTTTTCTCTTATGAATACAGTCTACCTTTGTATGACTTATTCATTCGTTAAACTACACCTATGTCCTTTGCTTAGAAACTAGTTTGTTGTTCTAGTCTTATGAATTACATATTCATACGATCCTTTTTACTTTTATGGACCTATTGAAAGCTCACTCTATTCTTCTACTTAGCCTTTGCTTTAGAGTTCATAAAAGCATTATACGCTATTATATGATTCATTCTTCATGATTAATTCTTGTTATCTTGAACCATACATACATACATACATTTCACATATCTTTTCTATATTTCATATGTATAGTTCATGTAATATTAATCAATAAACTGATTATGAACTTCTTATCATGTTCTATTATTCCCAATTAAGGGTTTCACATTTGAGACCCCAAAGTTAAACCTCAGATATCAGTTTCAACTAATTCTTAGTTTTTCTGATCTTACCCATATGTTTCAACGTCTTACTGTATGTACATTCTTACTCTGATGTGGGTCTAATTATTCCAATTCTATTCTTATTATGCTATTGATAGGATTCATTAGATCCTAATAACGCATCCTGCCAACCGGACCAGGCCAAACCTGAAGTCCTGAAGCCAAGAACTACCAAGGATTACATTCTTCCTGAACTGCCACTCACAGCTCAGAAACTCGGCCGATCACTCTGGAACTCGGCCGATCACCTTCCAGGTTCTGAAACTCGGCCAACCAACTTCGGCCGATCAGTAGGAAACTCGGCCGACCAACTTCGGCCGACCAAAACGCTGTTTGAAATCCTAGACTAGGAACTCGGCCGACCAAAACACGAACTCGGCCAAACCGCGCACAGACTGAAAACCTAAACAGACCTGCTGATGTCAATTTCACTCGAATCAGCGGGCAAAACCATAGAAACAAAAGCCCATTCAAAGGTCAATTCTAGTCTACTTGTTACAAAGAATAAAATCAATAAATGCTACAATTGCATAGTGTACAACAGATATTAAAGACCCATATTTCAAAGTATTGAATATTTCAATTCAAACATATAAGAGCATTTCTATACATTTCCAACAAAAACAACATTATGAAATGTAAGTTCTATCTCCTTTTACATTTATGTTCTTAATTCTTGTTTCTTTTCTCGTTTTCTAACCCTAACATTTCTAGGGTTCCTCTCTAGCCCATTCTTCCACTGTATACCTGGCCAGGGTATACGTGAGAGAATAGACAGAGTAGCTTGTACTGGTTGATCCAAGTACTCAGATATCGGGCCAGGATATCCAAATACTCAAATCCCCAAAGCTAACATCAAAACATCTCCTATCTGCCACACATAGGACTCTAACTTACTAACTTAATGGTCCTTGACAACTCACCCTAAGTTCTGATACCAAGCTGTTACACCCCAATCTCACAATTTCCTCAAATCATGAGATTAGAGCGTAAGATGGGATTTATATTTAACACAAAGAACACCCTTAACTTTTGCTTTTCTTAAAAACTCTTGTTTCTTCGCATTGAACCACATAAAACATCTGAGCAAGGGAATCTGAACATTTCCTTTACTAATCAAACTTTAATAGAAAAGATACATGTATAAGCATTCACGATGTCTTTCACACATTAAGCACATTAAACTTGCTAATTAGCATACATATCAAAGAGGAACAATATTACACATCGTATTTACAACTCTCTCTCTTATCTATTACTGAGGACCTAGAGTGACAAGGACCGACTGACTCAACTAATCTCATACTTGACTCCTGTGGCAGATCTACTCTGACGCTCTGATCATCTTCAAGTCCACGCGATTAACCCTAAAATGTTTGAGTAGAGGGGTGAGCCTACTCGCTCAGTGAATGAGTACTTCATGGAAACAGACTAATGCACTAATGTGATTACATATATAATTTGAGGAAACGATATGAGAATTAACAACAATAAATACTACACTGAGCAGTTCTAAAACAATATAATTGAAATAACAAAGAATGTAAATATTGCATCCAAAGAATAACTACTAGAAGACTATGCTCTAGTCTTCCTTAACTCTATCATTTATAAAGAACTCTGTGAACCTATATGATCATATTTTAGATTATGCCCTAAATATATGCAGTGTACTCTTCATATAAAGATCCGCAACAAGTCCATGCTACGGTCCCACCGTACAAGACTTAGCGACACACCCGGGAAATGCTAAGTCTGACGCCAGCCCTGCTCTGCCACAGGGTCACTGGCTCGCCGGCTAGAAACATAGGCTCTACGGCCTCAAGCACTACTCTGAGTGCACCCGACTCCTCCTTAAACCTGAGTACACCGGCGGAGAGTCACAGGGTTACCTTCGTGACACAAGCACGAATGGTGTTAGATAACCGTGTTTTCCTTTTTCCTTGCCCAGTGCCATCGTGACACAAGCACGATTGTTGTTAGACACTACATTTTCTCTTTCCTCGTTTGTCCGTGACACAAGCACGGATGATGTTGCAACACGAGTTTCACCCCTAAGTTGCAGATACCTCTTAGGGGTTCTAAGGTGTTAGGGCACTTAGGTCTATACTTGATTAACAATTAAATATCATAGCTCATGTATTCAACATATACCATGTCTCAGTAACATCCCTTTCTAGGGCATATCATATTTCATCACCTGCAATTTCCGAGATATATATATTGAAATATAAGAAGCCCTGTAGTATGTAGATAACATTTCAGAGAGAACAAGCATATAAAGTTAAATGCACTAGAAACATACAATTTAACAATTAAGCATCACCACATCTCATATCAAGACCTTTCATATTACCATAGCATGATTCATTGAACACCCTATCCTTAGGGTTTCATTTGCCTTATTCATTCATCTCATGCCAACACCCTACTCTTAGGGTTGCATTTGCCTCATTCACCTTTTCATTTACCTCATTCACTTGTCACATGGCTCTCATAAGGATTTCATAGGATACAAGCATTCACTAAATAAAGATTGTTTCCAACAAATCGTATGCAATCAATATAGACATGAAACCATGGAAATTTGACTAAATTTAGGTTTTCCATATCATCACTGCAATATCATGTATCCAGAATAAGATTCAAATAAGATAACCCACGAGGTACATCCTAACCACTTATAGGATTACTAGTCCTTTTCAATAAGGTTGAAACTCTAGCGATATCTCAATTAGGTCAAACCCTAATTACATTATTTGATATAAATCTAAAATCATCTTTACTAGGAAGTGTTGTATACGTATCTGATATGAATCTACCATTTAGGAGTCATTCAAACAGAGAAGGGATCCATATCATATCAATTTACAATAACTTAAATCAAATGGACATTTCAGGATTTAGAATTCACATGTTAAGCATTTAGGGATTTGGATGTTATAATCAAATTCGTGCATTAGAATGTTTGAAGGAAGAACCCACTCACCCTAAGGTGTGAGAACACCTTAAAACTGCAGCTCAACTCAGGGAAATCTCGAATTCATATCAACTCCCTAGCAAAACTCCCAATTCTTCTTCCATTCAACTCGGAAACCTTGAAAATGAGGGATTATGAAGAAAGGGTGAGAAAAGAGGGAATTTAGACATCATCTTGGATCAAATCAGAGAAAGGACAGAATCTTGACATGAGAGAGAAGATTCACCATAAAAGTCTATACAAGGAATCCGAACTTACTTGATTTCACCCTTCCTGGAATCGCAAAACCCTAATTCAGCAATTCCCCCACTTTCTCCACTCAAGCCCTAATTCTCCCTCTCTCTCTAGGAGCTCGTTTCTCTGGAGTGAATGACGAAGAATGAGAGCTGCTTGTGTGTGTGGTCGTTCATATAAGTCAATTGAGCTGCTTGGGTCAATTGCATATTGACCCAACACTTAACTTTAATTATATAGGCTGAATATTCAGTTATACAAAAGTTACTGTAATTCGTTTATTTCAGAGATCAAACATTCTCCAAAAATTATGGGAATTTAGCAAGGTGTTTATAATTATTCTATGAAGCTTCAGTTAAAATTTGAGATCATTTTGAGTTACCACTAATTAATTAAAAATCGAACAGTGCACTGCTATATTGCAGTCAGCAATATATTCGGCCGAGTTTGTCCTGCACAAACTCGACCGACACCCTTACTGTAGGGATTCAAAAGTCATCCAAAAATTATGCCAATTTAAAAGAGTGTCTAAAATTGTATTTATCAAATACTGTTAAAATTTGAGATCAATTGGATATACCAATAAAAAGATAAAATTCAATTACCACACTGCTGTAAAATTCTGAAATTGTGATCGGTCGAGTTTGAAACTCGGCCGACAAACAGGTCAGAGCATTCTTCAAAAATTCTTATATTTTCCAATGTTGTTCAAATTTTATATATCTAAATCATATCCAAATTTGAAGTAAATCAGAGTTACACATAAAATACTAAAAATCATTTAGTGAGACATCTTACTTATCAAATTCTGTATTCATATGTCATTGAAACCCTATTTTGGGCCGATTAGGGTTTATGCTTCTCAAACCCTAATTCTCAAGACAAAAAGAACATTTAGACTTCTTATCATAGTTAAAACATCCTAATTGTGTTATCCTCATTAATTATATTTCAAGAATGATTATTCTAACTAATCTTTGCAATTGTCTAGGTAAACCCTAGTTTACCAATTAAGCTCAGATGGGGTCGTAACAACTAGGGTCAACTACATTAGCGACCCACAACTGGGCCAAGGATAACGACCGTCACAACATGAGTAACGACCATCACACGAACTAAAGATAATGATCGTGTCAAAGGCATCATGGATAGAGACCAAAATTGCTATGGTTAGGATTATGGTGACCAAATAAGAACCCAAGCATATCACCAACATGATCATAATGACCGCAAAGAATCCAAAAACATGTCAATCGAAATAAAAGCTTAACACCAGACAACTCAAGCGTGCAAGGTGAAAATACCTTGAAAGTTTGAGCATCAAAACCCCAAAAATGATCATTACAAGACCAATAAAGGAGCCTTGTCAAGAGAGATGAAATCAAACGTCCAACACATATAAACAATGATCAAAACCTCCATCAAACGCATGATAGCGGAACCATAAAAGTGGTGATAAAACCAACAATAAAAAATGCATGTAAGAATCATCAACTCCATCAAAACTTAGATTCAGGTGCAAGGATTTGGGTTTAGAAGAAAGAGAAAATGATACAAGAATACTATACAATCTTAAACCCTAAATCATGATAACATCATCTAGCAACATATGATCATGTTTTAGAGATAAAATAGTAACTTGCAAGCAAGATATAAGTACAACAATAGTAGAGGAGAGAGTTATATAACCCGTGTTGAAGAAGATCAACTCCAAAGCCACAAGTTCCAAAAGAAAGAAGAAAAGCAACCAGATTGGATCCACCTCCACAGCCAAACAAGGTCACCTCAAGAGAAGAAGAACACACCAAAGTCAAAGGAAACCCTAGGCCAAAAAGATATAAGAAGAAAGAGGGAAAGCTTCATCAACTCAGGTATTGCCATGGACAAACCATTGTCTCCTCAAGATAGCCACCATGGAAGAACTACAGTCTACGGCTAAGAGAAGAAGAAGGGGGGGGGGTAGGGTTTCAAGAAAAAGAAGATCAAGGGTATGAAACCACTTCCTAAGAAGGAATATCACAAAGAATATCCACAAGGAGGATGATCAAGCTCTAGACCACCACACACAAGAGGAGGATGGAAACCTTCTCCAAGATCAACACCTCCTCAAGCACCACCAAGCTCAAGGATGAACACAAGGAAGAAGAGAGAAAGAAGAGAGCTAAAGAGAATATTTGCATGTGAAAGAGAAGGTTTATATACTCAAGAGTAGGAGGGAGGTAAAGATCATGAGGAGTCAAGATATGAGAGCATCAAAGGACACATATCCCTCAAAGCCATGGCCTTACAAGTGCACATGCATGAAGGATCATAAAAACCAATGTGATGTAGCGACCACTTTTGGTCCAAGGGCTATATCGAACACTAAACATCAAAATGGGCAACTACTCATAGCGACCAAGATGGTTCAAGGAGGGATATTGGTCGCCATGATCATGGGAGTACATTAAACCATATTGACCATTATAAAGAACAACCTAAAGGTAAGAATATTAGTCGCTATGAAGGACCAACAACATGGTTGACATCACCAACTCAAGCACCCATGCAAAGTATGCAAACCTAGAACCAACACATGATGTCACCTCATCAACCAAAGCTCAACAAGGTGCCCCTATGCAACATACTCTCTCTCATGATGCCAAAGAACAAGATGCATAACCTACATGTTACAAATTACAAGATAAACCCTCAACATCGATAAAATGCAACTTGGTCCAAACCAAGCACACATATAGCATAGCTGGCTCAAACATCACCTAAACTGGACCAACTGAAAACATGTTATTAAGGTGCATCACAAGTTTAGGTTAAGGTTTAAGCATCTTATTAAGCAAAAAAAGTAATATCAAGCACTATTGTAGGTTAGGGGTCCTATGACCATAAACTCCTAATAAGGATTTCACCTGCGAATTCCTACACGAAAAGAGACATATACTTCTTGCGCATCTCATCCTCAAGCTCCCACGTGGCTTCCTCAACGCCATGATGATGTCACAAAACCTTAACCAAAATGATGTCCTTATTCTTCTTCAACTTCTTCGCCCTTTTATCAAGGATCAACACTAGACCTTCCACATATGACACGTCCTCATCTAACTCAACCTCCACAGACTGCAACACTTGCTCTGTGTCAGGGTGACACTTCCTCAACATTGAAACATGGAAGACATGATGCAACCTGTGCAACTTAGGTGGAAACTCCAACTTATAAGCCACCTTCACAACATGTGCCATCACAGAATAAGGTCCCATATACATGGGAACCAACTTACCCTTCTTCCCATACCTCAAAACACCTATACAACGAGAGTCCTTGAGATACACCCTATCACCCACTTGGAACTCCAAATGCCTCCAACAATTATTAGCTTAAGACTTATGCCTCTCCTGTGCTGCCTTCAACTGTGTTGAATCACTTTGATCTTCTTTATCATCTACTGCACAAGCTCAGGACCCAAAAGTTGATACTTTCCCATCTCATACCAACACAATGGAGATCTGAAACGTCTCCCATACAAAGCCTTGTAAGGTGCCATATCAATGCCCCTATGATAGTTGTTGTAAGAAAACTATATCAAATTGAGGTGCACATCCTAACTACCCAAAAATTGCAAGACATAAGCTCTCAATAGATCCTCCAAAGTATGTATCATCATCTCAGATTGTCCATCTATCTACGGGTGGAACATTGTACTAAACCTCAACTATGTACCCATCACTATATGCAGACGTTCCCAAAAATGACAGGTGAACTGAGACCTTTATACGACATGGTGGTAGATGGAGTACCATGCAAACAAACGATCTCATCAACATACACCTGTGTTGACTTCTCAGACGTATATGTTGGCTTCACAGGAAGGAAATGTGTTGACTTGGTCAACCTATCCACTATCACCCATATGGAATCATGACCTTTGGCCATTCTAGGAAGTCCAACCACAAAATCCATCGTGATATGATCCCACTTCCACTATAGTATAGGTAAAGGTTGCAAAGTCCCTGTAGGTATCTGATTCTCTGCCTTAACCTGCTGACACATAGGACACCTATCCACAAACTCAGCCATGTCATGGTTCAAACCAGGCCACTAATACAAATCTTTTAGATTATGGTACATATTGGTGCTACCTAGATGCATAACATACAATAAAGAGTGAGCCTCTTCAAGAACCAACTTCCTCAGATTATCAACATCATGAACCATTATTCTATCATGGTAACACACCATCCCATCCTATGACTCGTGGAAGCCATCACACTTCTTGCTACCCAAATATGCTCGGATCCATTAAATCACAATATTATCATGTTGTGCTTCTCAGATCTGTTGACTTAGCATAGGTTTCACCTATAACTAGGCTAGAAAACTTGCCAACATGGAGACCTCTAACTTCACATTCATATGGTGAAGAGACACTAGCTTATGGAACACCAAAGAACATAATTGTGCCTTATCATCCAATAACAACAAAGAAGACTTCCTACTTAGAGCATCTTCCACCATGTTCACCTTTCCTGGATGGTATTCTATGGTGCAATCATAATCTTTGATCAACTCCATCCAACGTCACTGTTGTATGTTTAGTTCTTGTTTTGAGAAGATGTAATGTAGGTTCTTATGTTCGATAAAGATATGACACTTATCACCATAAAGATAGTGTATCCATATTTTCAAGGCATGGACCACATTAGCAAGCTCTAAATCATGCGTTGAGGAGATTTCCTCCGGCTTCTTGAGTTGTTGCAAAGCAAAATACATCACGTTCTTATCTTGCATTAGCACACAACCAATACCGTTCTTCAACAGATCACAGAGGATAATGTAACCTTTCCTTATTCAGGAAAAACTAGAAGTGGTGCACTAGTAAGATTTTCCTTTAGTAGATGGAAAGAACGTTGAAACTTATCGTCCTAGATAAATGATACACCTTTCCTCATCATCTTCATTAGGGGTAACGCCACTACGCTGAAGTTCTTGATGAACCTCATGTTATAGCCTGTCAAGCCAAGGAAACTGTGAACCTCTATCAACATCTTCAGTTGCTCCCATTCTAACACAGACTATACCTTCTTGGAGTCCACATTAACACCCTTAGTAGATATCATGTGTCCAAGGAAAGACACCTCCTTTAGCCAAGATTCACACTTGCTAAACTTGGCGTACAACTTGTATTGTCTCAACAGGGTCAACGCCTGTCATAAATGCTGCTCATGTTGCTGGCTATCTTTAGAATATATCAGGATGTCATCATTGAACACAACCATGAACTAGTCAAGATAAGGCTAGAACACTCTATTCATTAGATCCATGAACATTGTTGGTGCATTAGTTAGCCCAAATGGTATAACCAAGAACTCCTAATGACCATAATGAGTCCTAAAAGTTTACTTGGGTATGTCATCAGCCTTGATTCTTCATTGATGATATCCTAACCTTAGATCTATCTTGGAAAAGACTACAACTCCCCTCGAATGATCGAATAAATCATCTATCCATAGCAACAAGTACTTGTTCTTGATCGTTACCTTGTTGAACTGTTGATTAATCGATGCCCAACCTCATGCACTACAAAAAATAATTGATTTAGCTACACTTAGAACAACTACATGTGTTGTATTTATAGTTAAAACCATTTTTCTTTACAAACTATAAAAATGTAAATAAAACATTTATAGTTAGTACTAGTAACTACAAAAATGACTACATATTAGGACTGACTACATTTTTTATTCCCTATGCCCCTCTCCCCAAATAACTAACACGTTTCAAAAATAAATTACACCCCAAAAGTTCAACTTTACCACGTGTCGTTCCCCAACAATTCTCCATCGTCAGTGTACTCCGTCTTCCCACTTTGAAAGTGCCACCACCCACATCTCTTTCCTTCTCACTCTATTCTCGCTCCAAAACCCTTGATCTGATCGCCCTCTTTCCCAATCACCCTCTTCTCCTCCCTCTCACCCTATCTCTTTCCCTCTTCTAGCACCTGGCCCTATGGATGGGAGGAGAAGTGGTCCGAGCAATGCAACCCTACGAGGATATCAGAAAGGGGAGAAGTCAATGCTCACCAGCTATGTGTCGTCCTCCTCTACAGAAGGTACGTCAAGGCGAGTGAGACACAATGTCCTAAGGGGAAGGCCACACTCAGCCCCTGTGCCAGGAACCAGTGAAAAGATCTGATGGAAATTTCTGGGCAGAGCACCGGCCATCACAGCCTCATCGAGTTGCAGAGGAAGAGGGCCAGAGCGATCTTACTAGGCGGTGAACGGGACAGCTGATCTTTGTTTGAAGGTAAATGAGAAGAGATCCATGGCGAAGTCGGGACAGCTTTCCATGCCTACTCTCATCAGACTAATCAAGATCCTTTCTGTAGGGAAGATGATCGAACTGTAGAATTTCCCTTTTGTGTGTCCATTATCAGTTATCTTGGTAAACATTTGCTTTGAGTTAAAACGAAAATGGTAGGGACCTGAATCTGGTGGGCATGCATGTAATAATTAATTCTTCGGACTACTAACAAGTCAACCTAACCATTCCAAGTAAATGCACAGCTTGATCTTTTCATTAACCGTTGGCTGGACTAGTTAATATATATTAGCTCGCCACACACTATTTCTTCCTTCCCCCGAGTCTGCTATTTGCTTTGTCGATCCTGCTATTTCCTTCCAATTCATCCTCCTTTCCCTAATCTAGGGTTCTTTGGAATCCAGTTTCCATTCTCACTATCTCTGTTCACCTGTTTCTTTGATTTGATCGATCACTATCTCTCTATCCCTTGGCATTTTGGACTGCAACCGTGATGAACACTGTGAAATTGTATACTGGAACCTATATTCAGGAATACCAACTAAATAATATAGAAAAAGTCTTGTCCCATACGAAGTTGTGCTTGCTTTGATTTTGATACAATCTCACAATTTGCTAAGTTCCGTTTGATTAAGTTGCTGCTTCCTCACACTTTCATAGGTTCACTTTGATTTCTAAAAATTTAGTATATATTTCAGGGCATTACGATGATACTAAATACCCAAGAAACTAGTTTTACTTTTCTTTACTCTTTTCAGCATCTGAATTGACTCATAATGATCTTATTCATAATCATATATGTACAACTATGATTTCTTTATGTTTCTCTAAGATGGAAATCCCAAGCCTGCTCATGCAGTTCTCTTCTCTAATAATGTAAGATGGGCCTATTTGTAGGCTATTCATTATCCAACCTATATATGATGTTTATTGGTGCAAATTAGCTACGATCCTGATGCTGCATAGGTACTGTTCACGTGCATACTTCTGATAAGCTCTTCTACTCTAATGCTAGATCCAGCAGGTGAACCAATGGGAAATTAGTATGCTCATGTTTATCATAATAGGTGATCATTATGTTTGGTGATTGTTACATGATCTGGTCATTGATCTCATACTAAGTCTGGATTTTCCTTGGTTTAGATTTCCCCATTTGATACTAGCTGTTAGCTTGCCCTTGATATTGTGAGGAACTGTCCAATTTTTGTAAGCCACGGTCCCAAATAAGATCGTGAGTGTTCAGAGGTGCACTTATATTCTAGTTGGTGTTAAGCAACCATATATTCTAGTTGTGGAGTTGAATCAAGGTCATAAAATCAAATACTATCAGTCTAACACTTTCAACAGACGAGGGTATGCCCTATTATGTTCTTTATCATTGTTTTGCTGAAACAAAGATCAATAACTTTCCTATTTTACTAAACTCTAAGACGTCCTTCAAGAAGGATGGTCTGTAACTCATACAAAATGTGCTACTTTTATCTTTATTTCTGCATGACATGTGTTTTATTCTTATCTTGTTGAAGTTTATGTGGTTCATTCTAAGTAGCTATACTTATTGTTAAAAAGTCAAAATCATCTTGTCTACTTCGTTCTGTTTTTTTTTTCAGCTCATGAGGATGAGGAGCTTGTATCTCTTGCATACGTGTAGATGAGGTCTTGATTATGCTTGTTGTGGTTCTAAAGCAGGATTCTTACTAAGGTGATGTGACTTTGGATTCTTTTGCTTCTCCTTTTGTAATAGTTAATAGTTTTTTATAGCTTAGAACTACTGAATTTTTGTTTTTCTGCTGTAGATAGTAATTATTCATTGCTTTAATGTTGTAATGTTGGGCTCCGTAATCCTGGTTCATATTCATTGTTTTCTTGCCACTAGCAACTGTTGGAGGAAGCTTTACGTGGGAAACATGGGTGTGCCAACTGTTGGAGGGAGCTTTACATCAAGGCAATTTGCAGCTGAATGGAATTTTTTTTGAGCTGGAGGCCTCTCTTTTCTTTGGCATGGGAGTAGGGTAAACAAGATTGTTCTCTTCAGTGTGGGAGCAGGGTAAACAATAAAAGGGAAGTAGTTGATAGAGCAATGCAAGTTGAAGCAGGGATAACCAATTCATCAGGTACACGTCCATGAATATTGAAAACCCACTAAATTGTTCAATATAGTAACTTATTCAAGGTGATGCTTGTAAGTATATAATGTTGGTTTATTCTTTCTTATACATGTTATTTACTAATCGTGTAACTAGATTATCATCAATATCTTCTTGGTTTCTTAACTCTAACCTCACTACTGTATTGAAACAAGACAATGAAACATGACAATTGTTCAATGGGTTTTTTATATGTCCTTGAATAAATTTCCATCCACTAATTTTCTTATGATAATCATGTCATTATTATGCAGTAGCATTCTCTGTATATATATTGCTATAAGTTTTTGTGGACATAGGTATCAAGATCCAATCTTAAGGCTAGAACATCGACTGGAATATGCTCTAATATGATTTACAGTACAATTTACGTCCACTTGGTTTGGGAACATTGGGTGTCATGATGAGCTTGCCCCAATTTATTTGTGTGACTCAGATTTTGCCTTTCTCCCTTCATTATACAAGTACGTTTAGATCATAAATGCTCGATTAATATATATGCATTCTCAAGCCCATACTTTCCTACTGTCATGTTATAGTTAGTTGCCAACTTCTGTTATCTATTAACTCTGGTTATCAGATCGAGTGCAGAACAAAATTTCCTGCATTTCCATTTTCCCCTGCAACTCTAGAAAACAAATGAATATAGCTTTTGCAAAAGGAATCAATGCTTTTCGGTATCATCTTATAAATAGAGAACAACCTCTTGTGTTCCTCTCCAAGATTCAACCACTAGAGCTGGTGTAATTTTAGCTGAATAGAACATATCCAACATGGAAGTCGCAACTACAAGGGCCTCTTGTACTCCTCTAGAAATAGAGGTAAATGTACATGTAAGAAACTGCTTGATGGCCACAGGAGGCGTCGAAGAAAATCTTATAGAGAACACAGAGAGGTCCTCAAATTCCTTTTCTTTTGACGCTCCTTATTGATATTAAGCTAGTTCAGTCACTGTTACATGTACTTTTTCTTGGGTGTCCTAGAGTGTCTAAGTATGTTCTCAAACCTGGTCAAGAATTGATGTGTTCATTATCACTATTCTTGCTGAAACCTTCATTTTGTTGTTGTGGATTTGTTATGGTTTTAGTGTCAAGTGTTTTTGGACCAGTCTGGGATAAAGAGAGAGCAAACAATGTCAGTCAAATGCTAATGTAGTGACTAAGAGTCATCACATCAAAATGCAGAAGAGAATATCCACGGAGAGAACACCATCAGTGGTTCAGAATCTGAAAACTCTATCATCCTAGCATCCTTCTAAGGTATGTTTTCATATCGGAGATATAAATAGTAAATTTTGTAGGTAAGTTAACTGCTATATTTACCTAATACATCTAGATAGAAGACTTTTGTGGTTAATTTGAATTGGAAAGGCTCAAGTGGTCATCCTCTACATAGCTGTTTACAAGGTCATGCAATTTAGTAATTATAGAATCTCCATCTCATTAACATGTCTAAGAAGGGGTTCAACGAATTCAGTTATAGTAAATCTAGAAATTTGATAGAAATTCCCTACTGTTATCTTGGCTCATGATAAAAAAGAACTATATTTCTTGATTTCAAAAATGAAGAATTTTCAAAAATTTATCTGCCCACCATATTTATGCCTAGTTATGGAGATGACATAACAAACTAGTCAACTCTCATACACCAATATTGACTCAGGATTGACCTAGAAAGTCAACTAAATGATTACACTTAGATCCTTTGGTAATAAAATTCTTAGAATTCATAATCAATAATTTGGAAAGTTTCCAGACAAGATCCATAATCATATGATCCAAATGTCAGAGAACGGGCCCTATAGTCAGTCACCCTATTAATTCCAAAATGGTCACAACCATCCACGCCTAGTTGAATGATCTACATCATATATTTTAGATTTAAATTAAGATACATCTAAACCTCTAGAAGTAAATAGTCATCGTTGATCATTTGCATCAACATCCCATTAATTGAGCCATGTAAATTCAAGGTTGTTAATGAATGTATCCAGATCCCATAGTATTTTTAAGCCCTTCAACCTGAATAGATCATCAAGCACATTCTATGATAGTCAACTTTTAATTCTATAAATTACATATCTCTTGTAGTGACTACAATAGATTTAATTGTATGTTTTTCATATTATAAAATGTGAACTGGATTGTTTTAATTGATTAAAGCCTTAATCAAGGATCAATAATTAATTGTATGGATGGTTTTGCTATAACTCAAATGACAAGTCATGTACTTATGAACATAAGTTGGCTGTAGTAGACCTCATAAAATGTATATGCTTCATCACACCTCAATATGTATTAGTGTTTTCTTTGTTTATATTAACTTTGCCAATCCGTAACATCATCCTTGGTATTGTCATTATAGATATACTGTGTTACTGTGTTATTTACTTGTTGGTTTACTGTTTTACTTTTAGTCCCATATTGCTCACTTGTACTTATCAGTGTTCTCATATGCCCCGCATGAGGCCGCTTATGCGGCCGCATATGCTTATGCGGCCCTCAGCTGCTCCGCATATAACTATGCAGTGCTATTTTTGGGCATGGACCGAATATGCGTCCTGCGGTCCGCATATGCGGCCGCTTAGGCCCCGCATTTCATTTGATGACTTAAGTAAAAAAAAAATAGAAACTCAAATAAAATCAACCAAATTAAATGACAACTTCTATATAGTTGGCTTTAGATCAGATATTGAAATTTTGCAACCACAAAAATAATTCTATTTTGAATGAGTGGTGCAAAATATATTATTACATTTTACAATTGTCAATGTTTCATTATGCTCTTTCCTTTTGCTCTTTTTTTCTCTTCTATTTTGCTCTAAGATTAGAACCTGTTGCACATGCAACAGTTCTGATTTTGTCTTGTATAAAAGGGGAATCTATTGCAGGATATTAATTGGATGTGATATTTTCTTTTACAAAGTTTCAAATTTGTGTCCTGCCTAGGGAGTAATTTATATTCCCTACAACTTTTTTTTCTCTATTTATTACTGACTTGATTTCTTCATATCATTTTGATGTTTTGATTTTGTTTTTGATGTTCTTTTTCTATTTCTACTTTGAACTACCATGTTTTGTGTTACTGTGGTTATTCTTATTGTGTTCATTCAATAAATGTTCTGCTATGAACTGCATGTGTTAGTGTGTTTTGTTACTTGTATATTCTAGTACATTATATAAACTTAGGGTTTTGTTGATTGATTTTTCTTCTTGATCATTGGAAAATATGTGTTTCTTCTTCCATGATGTAATGATCCATTGGTACATTTTGGACTATTAGGCTACAAACTAGATAGCATGAAATTTATGATTATGATTCTATTTTTTAAATAAATAGATGTATAAAATATAGAATTAATTTAAAAAAAATCCAAAAACGCATATGCCCCGCTTATGCTCCCGCATTCCGCTTATACTCTATGCGGTACCCTGACCAAACGCATACCACATAACGCATTTCAGAACATTGGTACTTATGTCTCTACTCTCAGTAGCTATATTAGAGACTATCTTGTAACCTATTTTACTCACTGAATAAACAAATCCATTCCCCTCTAGATGGTATCAAGATCAGGTCTCTTTTTCCCCACCCACCCGTCCACAATGACGTATGAAAACCACCCCCCCCCACCACAGACCCCTCCCCTCCTTTAGCCCCCGCCCCCCCATCCCTTCCCTACTCGCCACCCCACCCCCCTTTCCTCACCCTCCAACCGCCGCCCACCCCTCCTACCCGCCACCCCCCTTCCTATCCTGCCGCCGCCTCCCCTCCCCATCCTCCTTTGTCCCACCACCAACCCCCCACCCGACAGCCTCCACCCTCCAAGCCTCCTCCCCTTCGGCTCCTCCTCTTCCCATCCCCGATCCGGCTGCCACTAGTTTTTACCTCTCCTCTTCCTCTATGTCCAGGTGATCTTCGTATCCAAGTTCGGACATCCACTGGCCGTCTAAGTTGAGAGTCTTTCATCTCACCATCTTCTCTACCTACGCCTCATGAAGGAACATTGAGCTTTCCTCATGACGGCGTAGGTTTCTCTCTATATATGCATATTATGCCCTATATGGGTTTTCTGATCTGACTCGTCAAATCCCTGTTGCTGTTATCTGCCCCTTTGTGGGTCTCTGATCTACTCTGCTACTGCGCCAACTACTGCCTCTACCATGGCCTTATCTGAGCCTCCCCACTCTTTGTGTGTCACCACGGTGAAGCTCGACGGCGGATCCAACTATCATCTGTGGTTGGCGTCATTTGTTCTATATGTCAAAGCACAAGGCCAGTATCACCATCTTACGACTGAGCCTCCTTTTGTTCCTACTGCTGATGCGGATGACAAAACCAGACAAATCTATGCACAATGGTCCAAGAATGACTCCGGCATCATGTCTTGGATCCTCAACAGTACAAAGCCCCGGATTAGCCAATCACTTCTATGCCTTCATGATGCTAAGGCTATGTGGGATCAACTGTCCCACATCTACTCTCATCAGGAGAATCCCAAGTGAGTTTTTAAAATTTTCAAAAACTTGGCTAAAAAGGAGACCCACAATGCTTCTGAAGCCCCGGGCGAACCAAATCCTGCGTTTGCGGTTGATCCACCATCCACTGAGGTATTTTCTGACCTGGATCTTCTTATCAGTTTACGCAAAGGTGTTCGAACATGTACTAAGCATCCTATGAGTAATTTCTGTTCATCTGACAATCTTTGTGGTAGCTTTGCTTGCTTCAATTCTGTTTTGTCTGTTGTGACAATTCCTAAATCAGCCGAAGAGGCCCTTCGCATTCCTTCCTGGAAACATGCTATGGAACAAGAAATGCATGCACTATGTGATCGTTAGACCTGGTATCTGGTTGATCGTCCCTCTTCGTGCCATACTGTTGGCTGCCGCTGGATATTTACTATTAAATATCAACCAGATGGTACCATTGAACGCCTGAAAGCCAGATTAGTTGTAAAGGTTACACACAGACATACAAGGTTGACTACTTTGAGACCTTTTCACCACTTTCACGCCTGAATTCTGTTCATATTTTGATTTCTATTGCTATAAATAAAGACTGGCCTTTGTATCAACTTGATGTCAAAAACGCTATTCTCTATGGGGATCTTCAGGAAGAGGTATACATGGAGCAACCGCCGGGATTTGTTGCTCAGGGGGAGTTTGCCTTCAAAATATGTAAACTCCGAAAGTCCATCTATGGTCTTAAGCAGAGCCCGTGTGCCTGGTTTGATAAACTCAGTCAGATCTTAATTACTTTTGGCTTTTAGCCATCACAATCTGATCATTCTATATTTATTCGTAAGTCAGCAACATGGCTTGTTATTCTGATTGTATATGTAGATGATATTGTTTTATCTGGTAGTGATAATGTGGGTATCCAGGCAACCAAACATTATTTGGCACAACACTTCATCACCAAGGATCTTGGCAAACTGCGATATTTTCTAGGTATTGAAGTTGCCAGATCATCTGTAGGAATCTGTCTTTCACAAAGAAAATATGTTATGGATTTATTGCAGGAAATCGGCATGTTGGGCTGCAAGCCTGTCAATACTCCTCTAGATCCCAACATAGATTGGGATGATGATAGCTCTCCACCTTATGATGATCGTCACCAGTTCCAGAGGCTGGTAGGAAAGTTTATCTACCTGACGGTCACTAGGGCTGACCTAGCAGCTGCTGTGGGATTCATAAGCCGGTACCTTGATAAACCTCGACAATGCCACTGGGACGCTATGTGTCACATTCTACGATATCTTAAAAGCTCGCCAGGGAAAGGTCTTCTGTATAAAAAGCATGGCCATTTCAATCTATCTGGATTTTTTGATTCTGACTATGCAGGAAGTCGATCTGATCGAAAGTCCACTTCTGGATATTGTACCTTTGTGGGAGGCAGCCTAGTCACCTGGCGGAACAAAAAGCAAACTATGGTTGCTAGATTCATATAAGGAGTGACCCTAGCCATCGGGAGGGTGCAAGCCGGTTAAATCTCAGAATCATATTTGTTATACAGAGTTTCATAAAAAATTGTAGCTTCAGCGCCCACTTCAGCAGGTGAATTGGTGGCTGAACCATCAGCTCTTGTCAGCGTATGAATGGCGTCCCTCATAACATTCCTTTTCACCGTGTTGTGGTACGTCTTGGTGTTTCTATCTCCATCATGAATCCATTTCAGTCTGCTTCTCTGCCAGAAAGAGATCTCTTCAGCTTTCTCAATCTGACGTAGCTTCTGTGCCGCCCTCTCCTCCTCGAGAATGGCTTGCTCTTGCATAGGATTAAATCTGAGGTTCTTGGCAGCTTTGTTGTAATTGGTCCTAGAAAGAAAGACCATATTGCGGATATCATACAACCCTCTTGCCCAGGCCTTAAGAGCCGCCTTCACTCTTTTTAACTTCTCAGCATCAATATACAAAGGGTTCCCCTTTACCTCTTTAGACCACACCTCCTTGATGGTATGCTCACACCCTGGCCAATCCAACCACCAGTTGTAAAAACAAAAAGGCTTCGCCTTGTTTGCCTCATTGTTCATTCGAACCACCAAAATGGTATGGTCACTGTTAGGATGTTCACCAAGTGTAATGTTGGACATAGGAAAAATGTCCATCCATTCACTATTGACAATCGCACGGTCCAAATGACTGGCTATCCTTCTTTTATTAACTCTTTTGTTCTGCCAAGTAATGAACCCACCATTCAGATTCAACTCAATCAAACTGGCTACAGTGATAGCGTCATTGAATCTCGCCAAGCAAGAGGCTGTAACAGGGAGGCCACCCACCTTCTCACTAGCTTTCCTAATGTGGTTGAAATCACCAATAAAGATCTGTGGCAGCTCCCTTTGGTTAGCATTATCAAGCGTCTCCCATAATCTTCTCCTACACACCTCCAAATTATGTCCATAGACAGCAGACAAGACAATGTGAATTCCACCTTGGTTGATTGAGCTGGCCGTGACAAGCTGATCCATAGCGAAAATAACCTGTACATCCTAGACCAGGGGGTTCCACCCAATAGCAATCCGGCCGCCTTCCACCTGTTCTAGATTTGAAGCTGCTCTCCAGCCAGCAGGGAAGAGACCACTGACCCTCTCAGCCACATTCCGCTTGATCCTAGTCTCCAAGCAAACAACAAGGGTCGCCTGGTTGTCGATGATGATCTGTCTCAGTCTTTCTTCTCTTCTTCTCCGGCAGAGATGCACCCCGCACATTCCATGCGAGGATGCACATTATGACTTCCTACTTGAGCCCCCCGGTCCGGGGTTGCTCCTCCTCTCCTTTTCTTCTTAGGCGATGCTTTGAACCTCACAACCTCAATTATCTGTTCAGTATCCATCTCCAATCCATCCAATGTGGAGAACTGAATGACTGCTCCACTGTGGACGCCATTTGTGTTGTTACCACCTCTGCTGTGGGGGGGGTGATCTTCCACCATTCCTGACTACTGTGAAGGCCTGGTCAGTGCCCCCATTCGGGGAAGGCATAACCTGGACCACCTGTTCAGCATCAACCTCATCGGCCAACTGGGGCATATCATCATTCACCTGCCCCACATCAAAAGCATCCTCCCTCCTTAGACCCCGCGGAGGCAGGGCCAACCACCTCCCTGGTCCCGGTAGTAGCTGTTGAAGGACCGGCCTCCTCATTGCTGGCCTAGACTTGCTACGCCCTCCAGCATTCCTTCTCACCTTGCTTCTCTGCCGTCTCCTCCTAGCATTGTTCGGTTCTCTAGAGGTCTCCCTCCCTTCACGCACCACAGGGACATCTGCCATTGTGATTCGATCACCTGGGCAACATCCCGTAGAATGTCCGAAGACCAAGCAACTCTCACACTTGTCAGGGAGGGCGTCATATATGACCTTGATCTCCAGTGCCGAGCTATCAGGCATCTCAACCATGACCGTTGGGGGAGGTTTCTTCTCGGCAGATATCTCGAAGCAGAGATGAGCAGCTCCAGCGTATCTGCCATTGGGAACAACATCAATCACCTTCGGAGTCCCGATGCCGTATCCAATTATGGTAATGGCCCGCCTAGTCCAGTGTTGTCCGACGTCGGGAAGCGTAACCCAAATAGGCGCCATTGTGAGGGCAGCTCTGCGGATGTCGGCTTCCGGTGTCCACTTCCTGGTCAGCACGAGCTTCTTGTCGAAAAACCACAGTCCTTGCTCCAAGGTCGTGTTCATATCCCTCTCATTGGTGAATCTCACGAGGAACAGACCCCCAACAAGAGGTGATAGCTGAAGCACCCCTTTTGGCCTCCATGACCTCACCATCCAGCCATACAACTGCTCTCTCACTGCCAAGTTACCCAGCACCTGCACGATGATGGAGTGTTTGTGGAAAGAGTCCATGGTCGCGACCACCGGCTCCATAAACTTCATCCAGGGTCTATCGTAACCGTCTTTGTACTCTGGGCATCACGGATCATCCGGAAGAGAGACGGGTTTGAGATTTTGTTTACTTCTAGAGGCCTCAAGAGGGTACCCGCCCAGGATCTGCCTTTTGTAACATCAACACTTGGATCTGACCACACCACTGACGACAGACCAGCAGAGTCACCGGCAGGTGGCCCAAAAGCTTCAGAGCCTGGAGAGGTAGAGGATGGGGTAGAGGAGCCCGTTCCGCCCTGGCCATCCCCCCGCCATGGCCGCTCCGTCAGGCAAAGGAGTAGAGGAAGAAGGGAGGTTTGCCTAGGTCAAAGGAGCAGAGGAAGAAGGGGGTGGGGGTGGGGTTGAGGGGGTGGTGGAGGGATTGGAGGTGGAAGGGGTGAGGGAAGCATGAACGAAGGTCGTAGCAGCAGAAGGGGGTGTAGGCATCCCCCCTGCCATGGCGAGGAGAGCGCCAAGCGAGAAGCCCTTCCTAGAGATGGAACAGAGCTTTCTCACACTACCTCCCTCACTATCTTGTCTACATTTTCAAATTCTTGTAAATAAAGGATAGAAATGAGGAAAACATTAAGACTAGCTAACCTAGTGAATAATGGGTAATATACCAGGTATGTATTTTGCTATAATCTCCTTATAGGTTGGCTTCCGTAGTGTTAAGAAGGGGTTTGGGAGCAACCTGGCTTACTCCCTTTGTGGCTCTCCCTTACATGTGCAAGCAGCTGACTTAAACTACGTATGCTACAATGATGAAAAGCTATAAATATATTCTTTAAATGGTGATTGGGGCTTTGAAAGCTTCTTCTTAGTAATAGAGAACTCCCTTTTGGCCAAAAAAGTGCCCATGGGCTAGGTGAGT
Organism: Alisma plantago-aquatica; assembly: GCA_963693085.1. Classification (NCBI taxonomy): domain Eukaryota; kingdom Viridiplantae; phylum Streptophyta; class Magnoliopsida; order Alismatales; family Alismataceae; genus Alisma; species Alisma plantago-aquatica. The sequence goes on along the minus strand of OY856412.1, from coordinate 764,886,435 downwards.
GCGTGATATTTGGGTGAGAACCCTCAAATTCCTAACCTCTATTATACCTCAAGGCTCACCTTGACAATTTTAAGCGAACACATTTTGTCCAGTGGGTGTTTGTTTGCATCTTGGATACTTGTTGCCATCATGTATAAAATAAGTCTAAATGTGTTGTTTTAATCTGTGTATAAGTAAAGAAGCAAATCTTTTGTAATATCTCTATTCCACATGACATCTATTATTCACTAGCTTTTCAATATTTCTTGAATTATAGATTGAGTTCAACATGATACATCTGTAGGACCTTTGTAATACCTATATAAATTTGAAGCTACCATGCACTAGCATATCAAATGGACTATTGTGGGAGTAACTCTGGCTTCGAAGGAAGTTGTAATTCCTAAGATTTATCTTATTTGAATGTAGCTAGTTTCTCTCCCTGTTTCTTGAACTCCTAAGATTTATCTTATGTGAATTACTCCATCTCCTATTGGATTGTTGTCACATCTTTAATTCATTTCATGAAGCATTCATTTTGTTTTCATCATGTGTTTGTGTAGTGCTGCTATGATTATATCACTATCCAACTGACCTACAAAGAGTCAACAACTTTGCATGCTTTTAGAAATTGTGCTTCTGTCCATTCCAAGCAAAGTTATCTTCAAAACTCATTCTTCCATAAGAAATTGAAAGTCCTTGTTTCTAGACAACATGTCAATATATGCAGATCCTTCTTGGGCTCAAATTGTTGTCATTTTGATTATTGTGTGGTGTGCTAAAGCTTTTGTTCATGTTGCAGACATAATCTTACATGATTTGTCTTTGAACTTACTGCCAATGTGGAAGCTTCTGTAGAATGACTGTGATTTTTTTGGTAAAGGTATGCAACTAATTTGACTTATGTATTTACATTTACGACATCTTGGAGACAACTCAGATCAAATGCTAGTTCTTTTACATTCAAGACTTCACTATTGAACTATTTAGTGTGAAAAATTTGCAGATAGGGAAAATTCTTTTCCATTTGTGATGGCGGGTGGTGTCCTGGGAGCAAATCAAAGCTGGGATACATGGCAGTTAAAGCCTAAAGCTGCTGCCACCTAGTTTTCCTCTTTAATGAATTGAATTTGTGGCTCACCACATGGATGCATGGCTCACCTATTTCTCTCCAGTTCCATCCCTATCCCCCATGACATATCCATTGTATGAAACCTATTGCTTGTATCCCTGTCTTTATTTTTTATATGGACACACACTATAGTAATCACAAGCTATATCTTTTCTAGGATCATTTGGACAAGCAACTGCCTTAAGAAGGATGTTGAGCTCAGAAGCTCTTTTCTGGAATAGAAGGACGTTCCACAGCTACAACTGAATGTAGGTAGTCCTTCATATCTCAGGTCCACTTCTTTAATTCTCCCTTGCATGTCTTGCACTTTGTTATATGTCTTGAGAGTTTTGTTGATGTTTATGATGATTTTTTCCTTTTGTGCACTACTCCAAAAGGTGCTTTCAGTCTCTAGGATGTTACCTACCTTGCATGCAATGAGTTCAAGAGATTCATCAAATTTGTAGTTGAGTGGGATCGATATTGTAGAATCGTACCCGGAAGGGGGGCTCAAATTCAATTTTAAATGATAGGTCACATGCATTTATCGTCTTTAGTATTAACAAAGAGTTATAAATGTTCCACGTAGCCCTTTTAATAAGTATCTTATTAGTTTTCTTTGGCAAACAATATGGTCATAGTATCATTCTCTATTAATCCTCCACGCTGGATCTTTTGCAGGGTTTTTGAATCATCTGGAATAATGCATCCCCTGGTCTAGGTTTTCTTGATCTACATTTACCAAGTGTGTAGCAGGCTCCCATTATCTTCTCCATCTCTTGGGCGCTTCAATGTAGATATCTTGTGGGTCCTTTTCTTTATATTCCCCTTTTATGCAAGATAATGCTTTGTTGTCATTTTTTTTCTTGGAGAACATAACAATCTGATAGTTTTTACAGGTTGATCCTTCTTTTGCATGGTCACTTTTGGACAGCTGGATCATTCTTTCCTTCTGTTGAAGTCAATCATGTGAATTTCAATGGTTACCACGCTGAGGCTACTTTATACGCATCAAAATTAAAGATGTATGTCTCTTTGGAGTAAGCCACTTTGAGCAACAATATTTCCTTTAGAATATGAGACTCAAGTTCTATCTAGTGCAATGATAATCGTTGCATTATATCTTCTTCAAAAGATGAGACCCAAGTCTGTAAATTTTTATCCAATACACGTTCTTCTTCGTGATGGTGCAACAACAAGTACCCAGCCAATTGCCAACTCATTGAACAAAGGAAAAGACGATATGGATGCCAAAACGGGACAAGAAAGATACGTACTCTTTTGTCAAGTTGTGTCAAGGCCTCATTGAATCACTAATATATGTATATCCTTTTCTTTTAACACATTGTGTAATAGGGGCAAGGTATACGTCCTCCCCATGTACATTTGAAGTTTCAGTATAAATGAAAGTGAGATTGTTGGCATAATGAGCATAACTGGGTCTAACTACTATAATTTTGTTACTAAAAGAGCTTCTATACTAACAAATTGCACAATATATGAATAATCTAACTATGCTTATATGTATGTGTAATAAATAATACTACATATGTAGCTAGATGCATAATCCAACTACACACACATGTACATATATATATAAATGTTGCCTTTCCCTACACATTAACTACATATAAAATGTATTAACTTCATATTTTTGCTATATACTGACTATATATGCAATTGTAGTCATACATTTAGCTATAATTACACTTACATTTAAATATGTAAGGACAATATCTAGCTACGCTTCTGACTACATATGAATTTTTAGCAAAAGGATTATCTAACTACATATTTAAAAAATATAGTTAAAGGCTTTAGCTATACGAGCATATACTATAATTTTTATATGTAAAGAAATATGTAGTTAAAGCCTTTAGCTACAAAATATGGGGTTTTTGCTACAATTTTTTTTTGTAGTTAAAGACCATTTTTTTGTAGTGATGGATCCATCTTTATTTTTGACAAACAGTAGGGGAGCACCCCAAGGAGACTTGCTTGGTCTGATAAAACCCTTCTCAAGCAACTCCTACAAATATTTCTTTAACTCTTGTATTTCAACTGGCGTCATCCTATACAATGTCTATGTTATCGGTTGTATACCAGGAACTAGATTGATCTCAAAATCAATCTCTCTAGGAGGGGGAACACCTGGGAACTCATCGAGAACCACATCCTCAAACTCACAAACAAATGACATTTCCTGAATATTAGGACTTCTCACCTTTGTATCCACCATATGTGCCAACAATGCTTCATAGCCCTGCCTCATTAGCCTCTCTGGTGTCATCGCAGACACCAGACACATTGTTAGAATCTTCCTATATCCTTATAAGATCCACGAAAGACCACTATCACAGGTTGTAGCCACCTTGGAACTACAGTCCAAGACCACCTGATACTTCTCTAGAGTATCCATACCAAGAATCACATTGAATCCGTGCATATCAAGTGGTCTAAGGTCCACTTGAATGTTTCATCCTGAGAAAGAGAGAACACATGATGGACACACCTCCCGCAACTCAGCAGAACCAACCAAAGGGGTTTTTAGGAAAAAATTATCTGACCTACAACTAATACGCAAAGAACAACTAGCAATCACTTCTCTACTGATAGAAGAGTGTGTTACACTCAGGCTAACCAAAATAGATATAAAGAATGAAGAAGACAAATTAGAATGAAATAACTCCACTTGACCTGTCAGGATCTGAGGGTTGACTACTCCTTCTGGCTGACTGATAGCATAGAATCGAGTCGTTGACTATTGTCACTCCCGTCCTCTACTAGCTTGCCTAGACAAACCATCCTGCGATGCCTGACTGCATCCTATGCCACTTCCATTGTTGAACTTCTATCACTACTACAACCCTTGATGACTCTATCTTGGATACTGGGTCACCTCCTCATCCTTCATTGGGTAATACAACTTTGTATGCCTGGTTTGTCCACACCTGAAGTAGGTCTTGCTCTCATGCCATGGCCTAGATGGACCTATCACTGAAATTGATGTCATGCTATGAGCTCCTACTGGCAAAAAACTACAACCTCTTCCCTTACTCGATGACCACTCTGACTAAACAACTGATCTCTGCTATGATTGAGGTGCTGAAAACCTAGGCTTCTTGAAGCCTCTAGAAGATTATCCTTCATACTGAACCGATCTGTTCTTAGTATTCTCCTCACTTTTCTCCAAATTTGATCTCTCTATCCTCCTTAAAGACTCCATGAATATGCCAAACCTCTCTCTGTTCTCTATATTTGAAACCGTCATCATCAACTTTGAGCTCAAACCCTTCTCAAAATGGTTGATCCTCTCCTTGTCTGTCACATTCATGTGTAAGTAAAACCTCAGAAGCTCCATGAGCTTGGCCTCATACTCATTGATCATCATAGATCCAAACTGTGTGATCTTCTCATCCAAACATGTGTATGGGAAGTATCAACTCACAAAATTCTGTCAAAAATCTTCTCAACTAATCACCACTCCAGGCCTCTTCTCCTCCTCGATGGACCACTAATGGTCAACACTCCCCTTCAACAAGTAAACATCATGCCTCACCTTATCATCCTCTGGTATGTTGAGGATCTTAGAGACCTTCTCTATCTCGGTCAACCACATGTCAGCATCATCATGATCTTCCATACCCACATACTCCAATGCTCCAACACGTGGAAGTATCTCAAAGGTCTTCTCAGAACCTTGGGATTCCACATTGGGGACATCTGCCCTTGCTTGGGTTACATGCATTCTATCCACCATATGTGTCATTATAGCCATGAACAATCCAAACATTGACTAAAAAGCATGATTTTCTATAGTTGTTGGGTTGAATGGGGCACTTCTGGCACTCCATCATCCCTAGCCTGCGTCCTAGCACCAACTCCTGGTGAAGCAACACTACTGTTAGCAACATGTTCTTTGTGTCCTCCAGACATATATTCTCTTCTTCTAGATAAGCAACAACTGCAATCATATATACCAGATATATGAGAACAAACACAATCATATTCCTATGTCCCTTTAGACTCAGTGAACCTAAATCTAAGATACCAACCTTGTCTATGACGTCTGTCGCCACAAAAAATGAGATTACTCAAAACAAAGCATGGAATTAGCAACTAACAACAACATTACCACAAAATAGGGTAAATTAAAACCAACCTAGTAATATCATCTCAAGTAAAAAATATCACATCTGAAGCTACAAACTTGTTCCACCTATATCATATAACATGCCAAAAGATATTATATATCACTATTCAATGGCCACCATGCTACAACCTAGTGCACATGATAACATGTTCACATATACAAGCCATATCTTTACAACCATGGCATACTGCCAAAAACTCGTATCGATGTATAACATCTATAAAACACCCCCAAGGACCTAAGAGTACATGGACGACACATAGGACTCTACTACAAAACACTAACAACATATCCAACCTTCAAGCAACTACTTCTCTTCTTGATGCTCAGCCTCAACCGCACGATCTCTACCACGATGTGCACGACCACCTAGAAGTTGTGGAAACCCATGGGGTGAGACCAACGTACCAATGAGAGATATAACTTTCAGTCAACAACTATTGTTAGCCTAATAAGGATGACAAAGTAGATAAGAATTATGAACATATTCAACTGAATGATATAAGTAAAATTGTTACATAGATTAGGCAGTTTAAGAAACTAAAAATTGAGAAGAAGATCATCTTATACTTTTTAGAAGAAATATGAATAACATGTATATACATTATCAACTAAGCAATATAAGAAACAGGGCAAAGGGTCATCCAATGTGAATCATATTTAACTCTAAGCAAATATACTATATGGTTGTATTACGTCGAGTCGTACCACCCAAATCCAACTGAACACAACAAAGTCAAAATCAGTGCCATAAAATATATATGGAATAGTCGGACTCCATGATCTCACAAAAAACTCCCGGTCAGTGTGAGAAACAATGCAGAGACATAAAAGTCAACTGCCAACAACGACATATAGTCAAGCTGATAACAACTAGCCCACCTTGGTACATGGATGGCGCCAGAGAATGAGTCACACATGCTTGTTCAAAAATGAGGCAATCCAACAGTTATACTACTGCCTTTCACAAATCACAAACTCTGAGGCATGACTACTGTCATCCTCCATAACAATTGTGGACACAAGGAGATACCTCGACTTGTGCCCCTGCATATTCAACAATATGCGCTCTGAGTTACTCGTAGGAATTACTCATTTCACCATCCAACATAATACTAATGTTGAAGATGGATCTATGGCACAAGGAAACTACATGATTAGGGTTTCACTTGATTTGTTATGTCGATTGGTGAATTAAGGATGCATCATACAAGTGGACATACAAACCCTAATTCATTATAGCAAGCATAACTGTAAAACAACCTTAGAAGATATAAAATGTATGAGGTATAAAGTTGTCACATCACCACATGATATCACCGCCATACAAGGCCATCAACATAATCACATCACTAGGGGATAACAATCCCTCATCACATCTCACTGAAGGGTATCACCTCACATCTAGGCATTAAGCCTCTACCAAGATCACAAGACCTAATCATATCATCATTATATTATCATGCCTCATCAAGGCTTATATTCATCACCCTGTATCATACAAGAGATATCACATCGTTCACAAACTATGATGTGCGTTCAACCTACACATTAGGGTTACACAAGTAGGAGAGAGAAAACATTATTTCATGCTAACCACTTCAAGCAAGATAAATGTTACATCAAGTATTCCATATTAAATTAGGGTTCTTCATATAGAAATTATCATTATACATCATGATACATCATTCCCACATTCTTGAAACACATTAGGGTTAAACATATTACTTATGTAAATAACAACCAAACCATGCATATCATCATTAGGGACCAAACCACATGTCAACCACCTGACTCAACATGAAAATAGCAACTGCAAGAGCACACCAAGGGGGTCAATCCTTTAGGTTTGTATGAAGATGGCAACCGCTAAATCCATGCAACATATCGACCAAAGTACAATGTTTCTATTAGTGACCAAGGCATAAAAGATAGAGACCATACAAGGGTCAAGACACACAACACATAGCGATCAACACCAGTTAGGGATAGCGACCTTTATGGTCTCAAGGCATAGCGACCTCACATGATCTTCCTAAGATAACGACCACTAGGGTCAACTACGTTAGTGACCCATAATAGGGCCAAGGATAACGACCGTCACAAGAACTCAAGATAACAACCGTCACAAAGGAATCATGGATAGCGACCAAAACAGCTAGGGTTTGGATTATGGTGACCAAACCTGTTATAACCTCAAATTTCCTAAGTATGTAATGAAAGGTGTAATTCTCTTTTAAAGAATAAATGAAATCTATTTTTGATTTGTGATGGATTTCATTTGAAATGGCCTTGATTGATTGATAATGGGCTTTGTTGGCCATTGAGCCCAATTGAAAAGAAAAGAGAAATACAAAGGAAAATGATTAAAATATTAAAAGGAAAATAGGTGAAATTGACAATAATAAGAGGATAAAGGCAAATAGATATTCCCCAATATGGCAATTCATGCCTTTAGGATTTCTTGAGATCCAAGGGACCCAAGATAACAAGTTAATGGCAAAGGGAAAAGAAATACTAATTAAATTTGGATTAAATGATGGATAACTTGGGAGGGAGGGAAACCTTCCCATCCATTGAAATTTGTTTCCCAAATTTGATAAATAGTTAGATAATGCCAAGACAAAATTTCCCTTAAAATTTGAGACAAAAAGGAGCTATGGTTTACGAGATATGAATTTCTCAAGTTATCTCCAAAATATGGAATTATTTTGCAAATAGGAATAATGATTTTCCTTTTGGATGATCGCATGCAATGAGAACCGTTGGATCTCAATCCAACACTGGTCACTCATCGTCTAAGTCCCACATGGACTGGGACTCTTCCGAGTTGTAGAGGGATTTTACCTCTCAAAATCCTCATGATTAGGAGCGTTAGCAAATCAGGACTTGTTTCCTTTGAGTTCAGGAGATGAAATAGACGAGAACCATCCCTACTGTGTAGGGGTTTGGTCGTCGTTTGGGGAAGTTCCCAAATCTCACAAACCTGCCTTCAACCCTATATATAGGGGAGGGTGAGGGAGGGTACCAACATGCCTATTTTCTATCCTAAGCGCTACGGTAGACTGCAAGGAGTGCTCTTGTCCTCCAATTTCTCCTTTCACCCTGACCTTCCCCCTAGTCCACCCAGTTTGCCTCGCCGGAGTCTGGTGAGTTGGCGGCCGTGCTAGCGCGGTTAGGACGGGCAATTGAAGGCCTCGTCAGGTTTAGTGAGGGACGTAGGAGCCTTTTGGATCCTCACCTTGCTCATAGGTGGTCAGTATCCTAGAGTCAACCACGAGGTTGACCATCACAGCAACAAGCAGGGTCGCGAGGTTGAAGAAGAAGAAGACCCCGTGAAATTACCCGATTGCCCCTCTGTGTCTTCTGTCCAGGTAAGGCTATTCCAGTCTATTCGCATACTTCAGATCGTAGAATAGGTACATGAATCCTGAGCCATTGGATCCTCAGTGGATCTGCGGACCATGGATCAAGCGATCCTCATTTTTCTAAGGATTAACAAATAAATCAGAAAATGATTTTCTTTACAAAAATCATATCTTTTACTAGAAAACACGAACGAGAAAAGTTTATCATGAAAATTGATCAGAAAAATATGAGGGATAAGTTAAACATGGTTTGGAAGCCTAAGTTTATATCATTTTGTAGAAGTGTATTATTTTGATGGAAAAAGTATTAATTTGTGGTTAGAAACCCTAATTGATGATAAAGGGTAGATTTAATAGTACAAATAAGTTAATTCGAGCATGGTTAACTTGTTTAATGATAAAGATGAATATTAACCTATTTTGAAGATGAAATTGCAAGATTTAGGGTTTTTAACCTAATATGGCGGTTAATATACTTAGAAACCCTAAATAGGAGAAAAAGGAAAGAAAAGTGCTTGTAATATGAAATTAGGGTTTCATGTTGCTAAAAGATGATCTTAGGATCTTTTGTGAAAGAAAGATGAGATAATTAGGGTTCGTCAGTAATTTTATAAAATTAGGGTTTAAAATAATAAAAATGGAGTGACACCCTAATTGTAATCAAAACCCTAAAAAGGACTAGTAACCCTAGGAAACAACTAGGATTAATAGACCATGATGGCATGATTAATGATAGGAAAATTGGATGCCTATTTCAGGATCAACTTTGGTGTGCTTGCTTGGTTTCTTGATTGGTTGAATTATTTCTGCATTCAAGTCAGCTTGACAGGTATGTGGTTAATTATGGTTAATCGCATTAGTTTTCCCGAAGATTTTCTGGATGGTTAATCGCATTGAATGCAACCTATCAATTTGGATGTTCATACTTGCAAATTATAAAGTCACTATGATTATCACAATTGAAATATAAATTTGTATTCTCACACCTACATGCCACCCTGATGGATGATGCAAGAAGGTCAAGCCCAGGAGGGAAGACCAATGGGCACCATGAGAGGTGACCCCAGACACCAAGCTCGGGAATGAGAAGGTGGTCTATGTTACATGACTAATGGGCACCATGAGGGGTGACCCCAGGCACCAAGCTCAGGATTGAGAAGGTGGCCTTAGGTCAATGGCAAAAGAGAAACCCTAGAGGGGGTATTCCAGGGTTAGGGAAAAAGCGGTGGACAATGACACATTGAAAATGTAATTTGGCTTGTTAATTACCTTGATTGTGATAATTAGTTTGTTAGGCATATTTGTAAAAAAAATTAGTTGTCCCCACATACCGACATATTTCAATATCCTGACCGACGTTTTGTTTGTCGGCGCCCAAGCTGTGGAAAGAAGTAGATTTCCAAAATTTTGAAAAGGTATGCAAAGTTTTATTTTATACCAGATTTCATTTTAGTTAGTAGAATTTCATAATTATTATTGATTAATTGTTGAACCTTTGATCCGGTTTATTGGGATAACGGATCCGACCTCTTAGTCTCCCTCAATTGGGGATTACCGGGAGGCGGGGTCGTTACAAAACTAGATCCAAGAATATCACCAACATGATCATAACAACCTCAAAGGAGCTAAGAAAGATGTCGAATGAAATAAAAGCTTAATAGCATCCAAATCAAGAATCACCAAGGTGAAAACACCATGAAAGTTTGAGCATCAAATCCCTAAAAATGATCATCACAAGATTAATAAAGGAAACTTGTCAAGAGAGATAAAATATGTCCAAAACATATAAACAAGGATTAAAACATCCATCAAACACATGATAGATGAACCATAAACATGGTGATAAAACTCAATATCTATAGAGAGAAGTTCTTCAAGATAGCCACCAGGGAAGAACCATAGTATATGGCCAAGAGAAAGAAAGGTGGGGGGGTAGGGTTTTAAGAAAAATGAGATCAAGGGTATGAAACCACTTACTAAGAAGGAAGATCACCAAGAACCACCACAAGGAAGATGATCAAGCTCTTTATCACCACATGCAAGAGGAGGACGACCACCTTCTCCATGATCAACAACTCCTAAAGCGCCACCAAGATCAAGACTAAACACAAGGAATAAGAGAGAAAGAAGAGAGATAAAGGGAATACTTGCATGTGAAAGAGAGGGTTTATATACTCAAGAGTAGGAAGGGGGTAAAAATCATTAAGGGTCAAGATATGAGAGAACCAAAAGGACACATGTCCCTCAAAGCCATGACCATGCAAGCACACATGCATGAAGGACTGTCAAAACCTATGTGGTGTAGAGACCACTTTTGGTCCAAGATCTATATCGACCACTAAGTATCAAAATGGTCAACCACTCACAGAGACCAAGATGGTTCAAGGAGGGATATCATTCGCCATGATCATCAGATTACATCCAAATATATCAACCACTACAAAGCACATCCTAAAGGCAAGCATATCAGTCACTATTCTAAGGACCAACAACATAGTCGACATCACTAACTCAAGCACCCATGCAAAACATGCAAACCTAGAACCAACACATGACATCACCTCTTCAACCAAATCTCAACAAGGCACCCCTATGCACCATACTCTCTATCATGATGCCAAAGAACAAGAAGAACAATCTACATGTGACCAATTGCAAAATAAACCCTCAACATGGGTAAATTGCAACTTGGTCCAAAACAAACACATATATAGCATAGCTAGCTCAAACATCAACCAAACTAGACCAAATTGAAAACATAAGTATGTCACATGCTATTAAGGTGCACCAAAAGATTAGGTTAAGGTTTAAGCATCTTAATAAGAAAAGCAAGTAAGATCAAGCACTAAGCTAGGTCAGGGGTCTTACAAAGGCAAACACATATGTATTCATTGTGAACAAGTGTGCCAGACTGGCCCACCATGAGTATAATATATGGAAATTATTAGTAGTAGTCAGTCTTATATCTCATGTAACAAAGGTGATTGTGGTCCTTAGACTTGAAGTAACTACAATGATCACATATTATTCATAATTATTTAACACTATTGAACGTGACCTTAAGTAACGGTTGCCATACAAGTAGTTCTTGGGTACAGTGTGACACACATAAATAGTTGTGAGTGATGTAGATGGAATTTTTCCCTCCTATTGGAGTAATATCCAGACCACTTGATGAGCGAGAATATAAAATGCATGGTCATGCTTAAGTGAATCAACATATGATTTTGATATGGTAAGTATCTCAAATAGTCTAATCTAGATAAAGAAACAAAGATTGAATATTAAGAGGATGATGTTTCCATGTGTTGGATTCAATCTAGATATTGGAGACAAAGGGATTATAATCATTGTAGTACTAGTCATGATACTAGGTTGATGTTGTTATCCAACTTCTCCGATTATTTGGGTGACAATAAAATCTTGCTAGATGCCAGTCATTGTTTGTGAAATTATGATATGATTACAGATATTAATACCAATGTAATTCAAAGCTTATAGAGTTATACACATACGATGCATAGGGAACATGAGTACAATAATGGACACACAATTCATTAGTTTCTAATAGTTTAGGAAATTAATTGAATCATTGATGGACTAATTAGAAGTCATGTCGGTCGATTGGAAAGTCTAGTCTTCTGATTGGACAGTTTGGTCAATCAACTAGATGGTCTAATTGATTGAGCATGTTGAGATCTTCCCAATTGGTCGACTAGTTATTCCAATTGATCGACTGACTAGATCATCCAATCAGACGACTGGTTGGTCTAGTTGTTTGATTGGGCTAGATCACCAAACTGATCCAAAAGGGTTTTACTTACTCTAGTTGATTGACTGGATTAGACAGTTGCTTGATTAGATGTCCCAAGTGAGCTGTTGTAAAGAAGCATACCCATGCCATCAGTCGACTGGATCAAACCAGTTAATCGATTGGTTGTCCATAAGTAGGTTTCTAAAAGATAACTATTGCCTTTTGTTTCCTAAGATTTATTAGAAATCATGTTTCCCTTCCTTTCCTATGAATAGGGACATGATGACTAGGGTTTTTGAGAGACACTTAGGTGAGATCTTTGACCATACATCATTACCCACAAGGAGAGATATAGAAGTTTTAGGACTCTAGCACTTTGCAAACTGATAGGTGCTCCTTGTAGACCAACTTTTAGTGTGTGAAGTAGAATTCCCCTTCATATGCACGAACGACATAGCGACATACAAGCATTGGTGGCTATGTTGTGAGAACGTTAGAAAAATCCTCTTTTGTCTGTATAATTGTGAACACCATCACCAGATCTATTCCATGGTATAGGTATACCTCACATCCCTTTCTCCTTGTTACATCATTTTTTATGAGATTTGCTTGTGGGAATTTGAATTATATTAATTTTTTGTTGCTTCCATTACGCCTTTGACATCCATAGAAACCTATAGTTGTATCAATACCATGTAAATCTATGATATATCATATTTATAATTGATATGATCAAATTTGGTTTTATGTTGCTTGTGCCAATACATGTGATTTGAACAATTTGATGTTAACTTGCATATTTCGGAGTAATTCCACATGCATCAATATCTAGATTTTTGATATGAAAAAGGGGTAAAATATGAAAAAAATGTGATTTTCCCCTACATACCAAATAGTTTGCATGAATATCAAAGATTGATTCAGGGGATTGTCCACATGAAAAATGCAACCTTTAATATATATTTATCTATATGTTGTACACATAACTATTGAAATATGTTTGCATGGTGGATGCATGCATGGTTCTGGCCAAAGACCCTTTTGTATGTGCCTAATGTAGATGTAGTAGTATTTTATTCATTCTTTTCCAAGGGGTAATATCTGTCAACGTGTCACAACCTTCCACATATGCTATAAAAGGTGGATATATGTTCATGTTTGATATTAAAATCCATAATACTGCCTTATTTTTTTTGTCATGTTTGATATTAAAATCTATAATACTGCCTTATTTTTTGTACTTCTTTAATATTTTCATTGGCTTCAAGATATTTATTATGATTAGTACACTCATTAACTCTTCCCACCCCAAGTTATTCCCACCTACAATACCTCACCAATTTTTCCTGCAATGTTACGCATTGATGTTTTTCCCTAAAATGTTTTTCTATATAGCCTCACAAAAAAGGGAATAGATTGATGTTATAATTCAATTTTGATATCCTTGTTCACTTACTTAGTTGGTGTGCCATAACATGCCTTATATCAATCATTCCACTAGAATAATTGGATGAGAAACATGGTTGTACTAGATTTAAGCATAATCTTGGTTGCTAGAGCCCATGACTTAGTTATGTGGATTAAAACATAGTCTTATTTTCTAGATCCCATGAATGAGTTAATATTCTCTTCGCCGCCTAGAAATTATGAAGTGTTCTTGAGCAACATGCTCATTTATTTCTTGTAATCAACTTAGAGTTGCAATCACTTATAAGTCGATTCATCTTCCATCATCAAGGTTGAAGAAAACAATAAAGATATAGGAAAATCTTGAACTTTGCAAGGGAGAGGAGTTGACAAGGAGTACTGATAAAGATAACTCACACCTATCCCCTAATCCTGTACCCTACACTAAATACAATCTATCTTGCATTGTGTGAGATATCAAAAAAATTTCATCAAATCTGCATACATAGAGACGAATTAGAAGAGACATGGAGAGAGGAAGAGGGATTGGGTCTAGAAGAGAGGCAAGGGTAAAAATAATAACTATAACAAATGCTCACTTATTCTTTTAAAGAGAGGGGAAATGGAATAAGATGTAAGTTCTATCACAAGTAATAAAAAAATAGAACAATGCACAATTTGAAATTGAGCAATGCACTTATATGTGCTAAATAATGATAGATATGATATAGGTTAAACAAGGAAACCTTTGGGGTGTGGGGGATCTAGAGGCAAAGAAAAGGGGATTTTAGGGTTTGTGTCAGAAAAACGATCGATGATTCTGATCGAGATCACAAAGAAAGTGGAGGTTTGGGAGATCTTGTAGGGGGGTTATCAAGAGACATTTAAAAATGGCAGAACATGTTGGAGTGGAGATTCCTATCTCAGAAGTAGTTATTCTATTTCCATTTGGAGGTATACGAGGCTCATCTTGTAGTGACCAGTGACTGGGTTAGGATGCTCAAAATCAAATACAATTAAAGGAGCATCCATAGAGGAACACGATCTCATCAGCAAGCTTGGAAAATGTTAAGTAGATGCAATCCATAAGCCTAAACATGAATACAACGGAGGACATTCCTACAACATGGAACAATGAACACGTGTCCTTTTCTAGCATGGTCTCAGACATCCAAACTACAAAAGCAATGAGTTATTTTTGGATAAATTATTCAAATAAGATCTATCTCTTGCATATGTCACTTTGGGAGAAATTGAAGGTATACCAGTTTTGGTTGTTAATCCAAATGTAAAGGAAAAGCTTGGATCACCACAAAAGTACAAAATGCTCATGCAACTCATTAGATCAGAGATCGGATGTATGTCACTAAAAGAAAGGATAAGACTGTTATGTAGTTTATTAGGCAATTTCAATATGTATGAACTTGATACGGGACAATTCATGGTCCAACTATCTTATAAGAGAGATTATGAAACTTGTCTCATAGGGTTCCATGGAAATTATCCAGAAGTAGCATGGCAGTTTGGAATTGGACTCCAACATACACCTCTCATAAGATTTACCTCAGTACATAGTCACCTAGGTTCTCATATTAAACCTCTCTCTCCATCTGTATGTACGTACAATCTTTGAGTATATTGGGATATGACTCAGTCGGTTAATCAAGGTCGATTCCCACATAGTCAGACATAAATGCAATAAATTTGTTATACTTATACTGGAAGTCAGAACACAAAAGAATCTTATACTTGTGGTCCTTATTAATGGAATTGAGTATGAAATCGAATACGAAGGTTCCCCACTTCCTGCTTGATCATGTGGAAGAGAGAGACACATCTTCAAGTACTGTAGGGAGACCCAATCACAGTCAAAAAATCATGTAGAACATTAGAAAAGGAGATGTGAACCCCATCATCTAACCGAGTTAAACTGTCAGCTAATGAATGGAAACACAACAAGGTAGAGGAAAAGGTAAAAGAGGACATGGATAAGCTCTAGAGAAACTGCCCGATAAATGTCCTAGAACCAATAAATTTGCAAACATGTTGATTGAGGATAGATCAGAACATATTGAAGATCTAGATGAAGAAAACGTTGCACAGAAGAAGAAAAATGAGAACTATGCTAGGTCAACCAAAACTTAGAAGAAGAAGGCAAACAAGATGATAGTGGAACGACATACCAAAAGAAGGAAGTTATAAGGGATACTTTAAACAATACGAGCAATCAATAACAAGCTAATGCTAGCATGAATGTTGAATAAGGGGATAAGATATGAGAGCATACAATAGTGAACCCAGATGTCAGTGAACTCATTGAAGTGTTGGATGAACAAGATGAAACTGAGAGTCCATGAGGAGAATGATCAAAAGGAGTGGGATGAAAATAAAGAGGATTGGAATGGAAGAAGTTCCTCTGAAACAAAAAAAAGCCCTAGGTTAGCCAAAAAAACTCAAAGGGAAAGAACATTGATAGTCAAGAAGGAATAAAGGATATGTAGAAGGACAAGGAGTATCAAGAATCGGCCCCATGTTGCTGAATTTGATTCCTTTTTTCTAACCACACGTTCATCACTATTCTATTCCTTGTTACTCCATATGTTAGACCTTCTGTGCTTGAATGTGAGAGGGATTAGTAGCTATGATACATGCTAGATGTTGAAGGAATATATAGTCATCTACAAACCTGATATTGCTGTAATTATGGAACCATGCTTATTTCTCATAATGATTTCACAACTATCAAGTGTTTGGGGTTTATCAACTCACATAGATATGAGGCAAGAGGATTTCTAGGAGGGATATGTGTTTTCTAAAATGAAGATTGATGCAACATACATGGTATATCAACTCACCACCATTTCATAACATGTAAGCTCAAAAACTCCACACCTTTTTCCTTTGTCTATGCTCGACCCGATATTACACATAGAAAACTCCTCTAGAAAGACCTAGTAGATATGGGAAGAAGATACAAAACTATGTGGATCATATTGGGAGATTTTAAATACCACAATTACACCTTCATAGAAATGTGGAGGTTAGACACACTACTCTAAAGCTCACTTATTTAGTGACACCTTAGTAGAAATAGGATTTTCGAACTTGGGGTTCTCTGGATAGAAGTTTACTTATAAAAGTGGCTTACTACAGGAAAGAGTGGATGTGGCTATTTCTAATGATATATTCATTCTAAGATATCCACAAACAATAGTCATACACTTACCTAGAGTACATTTTGACCAATTCCCAATGTTAATTAGGGCCATTAAAAGGATAAAGGGACAAAGATGGTTATTAATGGAGCATCATGTCATGATCATACAAAATTATATAGGACTCTTGAGCAAAGCTGGCAGAGAAATGTGGAGTTCAACAAGCTATGAGAGCTACTCAACCTATGATCCAACGGTGGGACTACAACATACAAAAAAGTAAACACCTCATTAAAGATAGGTTCTTAAGATATATTGATCTCCTTTGACGTTGGTTACACAATATGATCCTATCACTGATTAAGTTTGTATCAATATGCAAGCAGAGCTAAAACAAGTTCTTAAGGATGAAGAGGAGGGTTGGAAACAAAGGAACCATCTAGGATGGCTCAAGGATGGTGATGTCCACACAAAATTTTACCATGTCTATGTCAATCAAAGGAAATGAAGGAACACTATTTCTATGCTTAAAAGTTCATAAGGAGAGTGTATCTTAAAGGAAGAGGAACCTAGGGAAATTGTGACAACCAATTTCAAAAACATGTTCACTACTTCTAGCCATGTTTACAACAAAGTCAGTGCCTGTGTACCAACCTCTTTTGATCATTTATCTAAATACCAATTGGAGGCTATTTCTTAGGAACCGTCCATGGAAGAAATATGAGCGGTGTTGAAGAGAATGACCATGTATAAAGTAGCAAGTTCTGATGGGGTCTCAACTCTCTTCATACAGACAAGCTATAAAACTTTCGTAAATGCACTAACAAGAGCTAGTTTGAATGAGGAGCTTTACAAAACCACCGTATTGCTCCTACCCAAGTGCCCAAAATTGGATTTATGCAGTCATCTCTGACCAATATCCCTAAATAATGCCTTCCACAAGCTCTATTCTAAAATTTTTATGGAATGACTCAAATAATGGATGCCTAAATGGGTCTCACCGGTGCAAAAAAACTTTGTGCCTATGAGAAAAATTATTGAAAATATTGTTATTGTGCATGCTATCATTCACAACATGAAGCATAAGAAGTCTACAAGAATGATGGCCATTAAATTAAACCTTACTAAGGCCTACGACATGATGGGTTGGATCTTCATTGAGGATGCATTGATCAAGCTTGATTTACGATGAATATAAGTAGGTACATCATGGGATCCATTACTGGAGGAAAACTACCATCAACTGGATTGGAAAGAACTCACAACCCTTTAAAATATCCAGATGACTGAGACTAGAGGAATGCCCTGATTCCTTACTTGTTTGTTCTTTGCATTGAGCTACACAGTCATATGATAGTGGAGAGGGTTAGAAGGAGGTACTAGCGACCTATCAAACTCACTAGTACAAACATCAAAATTGCACATCTAGCCTTTTTGGATGACCTTATCTTATTCATCGGAGTAGAAAAGAAGAACATCAATACTATCTTGGAGTGCTTTGAGAATTTGGAGATGGCTTCTGGCCAAATGATTTCCATAGAAAAATTAGAGTTTTTATGTACAAAAAGTGTGCCTCGTGCCATGAGAAATGAGATATGTGAGGCAAGCAACTTCAAGAAGACAAGTGACTTGGGGAAATATCTTGGAGTCTCCATCATTCATTCAAGGATCACTAGAATTACCAACAACAAAGTCTTGGATAACATTACTAGTAAAATAAATGCTTGGTCCTATAGATGCTCTTGCTATCTGGTAGAGTCTGCCTCTCTAAAGAAACCTTGGAAGCTATCTTTACATGCACAATGCAAAAAATGGTGGTGCCTTTGAAGTTGTGTGACTGGGTGAACAACACCATTCACACATTTATCTGGGGAGGTAGTAAAGAACACAAGGTAGTGTCCCTAGTCTCTTGGGAGAAGGTGAAGAGAAAAAAGGATAGTGGAGCATTGGGGCTGATATCAATGTGAGATTGGAATCGTGCATTAATCCTAAAAGATTCATGGGATATCTGTAGAGGGAGGGAAACTCTCTAGTGTCAGGTTATAAAGTAGAAGTATGAAAAATTTGAAGTTAAAACTACTACAAACTCATCTCAACTGGGGAGAGTAGTCTCTCTAGGAAAGAAGTTCATCATTGAAAACTCACTCATAGTCTTAATGAGTGGGGAAACAACAACATGTGGAATGACTAGTAGGTTTCAGATTGAGGAGCTCTCTGTGACTATGTAATAAGAACCTAAGGACATCAGTGACCTCAAAGTCAGTATCTTAGTCAACCTAGAAGGTACATGGGACATCAAACTCTTGGAGTATTGTATCTTGAATGATGTGGTAAAGCAAATTTAGGGTATCAAAAATTCCTCTACAATGGTTTGAGCCAGATGTTTAGGCTTGGAAGCACTCTACAAATGGGTTATACTCAACTAAGATGACATATTCCATCGTCAGGACCTTTAAGGAAAGGAAAATGGAGGGAAACTAGAAAACTATTTGGAGCACAAAAGTAGCAACCAAGGTAAAGATGTTCATGCGGTTGTTGAGCTACAACACCATCATGACCAACCATGCCAAAATCAAGCAAAAGATGATTGTAGACGGTCTATGCATCATATGTAATACCCATGAGGAAACTTCATTACACGCTCTTAGGGACTATACTAATGTAACATATTTGTGGACAAAGCTGCTTACTGATACATACATTGAGAATAGTACATTTTTGACTGAACAAAACCTTGCACAGTAGCTGAGTTAGAACTTGAAGAATAGGACTCAATATGTGGTAACCTTCTTCATAGCCTCTTAGTATGTGTGGAAATGTAGAAGTACAAGTGTCTTTGATAAGAGGGCGTTAACCATCAACCATCAAATTCATTATATTAGAAGAAAATTGTTGTTGAATGAAGAACCTTGGTTAAAACCACAACATGAAGAACACAATCTAAACCATGATAGTTGGTAGCCCCCCCCCACCAGAGTGTTATCAAAATCGACACTGATGCTACATTAAAAGGGAGAAGAAGAGATATTTCTACAATTTCTAGGGATAGTAATGGTTGGTGGAAGGAAGGCATTGGTGATATATTCATGGCTAAAGGAGCACTAGAAGTTGAGTTTTATGCTATTGACCTGATGTTATCAGTAGCCATTGAATGCAACTATTAGGAAGTGATTGTAGCCATAGATAGTTAAATCGTGGCACACATGATTTCTGGGTACTATAGGATAAACCCTTTATATGGTAATTAATTTTTGGAAATCCAAAGGAAGATAGGAGAAAGGTGAAAGGTCATATTTAAAAGTTGTGACACAAATGAAGTGGCAGATTGGGTTGCTAAGGGACACCACAAAAACAAAAATGAACCTTTTATGTACATTATGCCCCCTTAAGAGGTCATTAAACTATGGCCAAAGCAACTATGTAATGATAATAGTACTACCATGTTTAATAACTTGCATTCAGCTGATTTTATAAACATTTTATGAATTTTCTTGCAAGAGGAGGGTGAGATAAATAGATAGTCTCCTAGATTCCCCCAAGAAAAAGGATAAATATATATGTTTTTTGGTCTATTTGTGTATTAGTTTTTAATAATTACTGTGTATTTTATGACATGACAATGCTTGTTTTATAAATTCACAGTACTATGTCTCATATTTTAATGTGAAATAATGTGTGCATTATATATATTAGAAAACTTTAATATATTTTTGAGGATGAAATAATAGTATATATTATAAGTGCATATAATATTATGATTATTTCTAATGAAATAAAATGTATTAATAAGTAGTTTATACATGAAAATACATTGCATAAAAATGTACAATACATATACATGAACAATACATGAATAAAAAATAGGTATTATGCATATTTTCATATCAAACAATACTTGTGTCGAATATTTACATAGTAGTTTGAATAAATTTATGTGAAATCATTAATGTACAATATTCAAAATTACAACACTAGGTATCTTAGGTTACAATAATTCATGTTAGATATTTATATAATTTATAACACATATTTTAAAATAAATAATACACCTTAATAAATATTAAAAAAATACTAAAATCAAATAATTTGTATTCATAAAAGTTATATCTCTATCCATCTATT
The DNA here is from genome assembly GCA_963693085.1 of Alisma plantago-aquatica. Lineage (NCBI taxonomy): Eukaryota > Viridiplantae > Streptophyta > Magnoliopsida > Alismatales > Alismataceae > Alisma > Alisma plantago-aquatica. Next base: position 764,865,386 of record OY856412.1, on the reverse strand, counting down.
TAATATTCTCTCTCCATGCACTATTTTTTTTTTTGTCTCCACATCGACAATTTCCTATTTAATTTATATATATTAGTATCTTTCATTCCATTACTTTGACTAACACTAAGTTTTTCTATGTTAGTTATCTCCTCCACAACTACCCATATGTGGGTGTAGAAATGCACATGAGCATGAAATAAATAAGAAGAGCCATATGGTAATACTTCCCTTAACAAAGTACGAGGAAGCTTTCACAACCCTAGTTGCCATATCACCTAGGTTTTTCTATTAGAGGGGGAGAGCGACGCTACATTTTCTAAAGATAAGTAAGGATATGTAAAAGGATATGTTAAATACATATCACCTCCTTGTCAGGAAAAAGAGATTGTGGAACACGTGGATTACAACCTCATATACCAATGCATAACAAAACAAGTCAATATGGTAGGATATACTCCTCTAAGGAGGCTCATAAGCATTGTACAATGATCACCTCTCAAATAACCCAAAAAGTAGGTGAGGGGGCACAAACAAAATTCCTCCAAGCATTGTAGTTTTTGTAGTATCTAAAGATTGAGAGACCCAAAGCATGTCCTCTATTGAGATCCCTAGCCACTATAGGGAGAGTTGAAGTAGGTGGGGATATCAGGAAGTTGTGGTGGAGTACATGCTCAAATAGTGAAGCCTTCATTTTGTTGACCATGAAATGTTTTTTGTCTCAGCATAAGAGGCACCTTAGGTTTGTCAAATCCCTCTTATGTTGCAAAGGGCATACAAACATGCCCATCATGATGTTGAATAATAGGGTGTAGTTAAACGAATGGTGGATGGGTGGGGATCCATCACTCTACATAGATTGGTCACATTGTACATCACATGGATCCCTACCTATAGGTTGTTGAACATTCCTAGAGGGGATGCAAACACCATCAAAATCTCATAATATGTATAATAAAGGATTCCTCCAATGAAAGAATAATTTTGGGTTCCCACCTATGAGCATACCTCCATAGTGGAGTTTGAGCTTCCACTTTCCAAGTTAATGCCAATGTATGTCCTCTGATTGAAATATTTCCATCCTTAGGGTGCGGAAGCTAAAGAGGAGAACCTGGTCAATGTCTAGGCTTGTTCTGGAAAATATGTATATTTTCCATGCCTCCCTTGCCATCCTCCTTGTCCTATCCCAAATGGACAAGGTTGAGGTAAATTGGACGTCAAGTAACTGGTGCACCACTATATCTAAATGTTCCTTCAAACTAGTTGGGTTAGGATTCCATAGAGGAATCCACACTTTGAATTAATGTGTAACACTTGAGCCCACTGCCCAAGAATCTAATAGAGTTTTAGGAATGATGATTGGCCCAACAGGCCACCACTAGCCTTAACTGAGTGCTTTGTCCTCACTCATGTGCAAGTCTGGATACACTTCTTGACTGTCACCCATCCGAGTACTACTCTGGCCCAAGCATGCTTAACCATAAAGTCTTTAGTAATGGGCTCCCTGAAAAGGAGGTGCACCTTGGTGATATGGGTATTCTAGTCATTCCCTTTAAGATCATTTTATCCTAGGTCACAAATCCTGGGACTTCAAAATCTCCCCCACTTAGACTCTTGATGCCTTATCAAGGCTCAACTATATGGCCTTGTGATATATCCCTATTTCGGTGCAGACCCAAATAACCCATGGACACCTAGATCCCAATTAAGGAATACCAATGCAAGGATGACTACATCATCATGGAAAACCATTTACAACATACTTTTAATTGATGTGTAACACCTGAGCCCACTACCCAAGAGTCTAGCAGAGTTTTTATAAATGATGACTGGCCCAACATGCCACCACTAGCCTTAACTGAGTGCTTTGTCCTCACTCATGTGCAAGTCAGGATAAACTTCCTGACTGTCACCATCCTAGTACTACTCTAGCCCGAGCATGCTTAACCAAAAGTCTTTAGTAATGGGATCCCTAAAAGGGAGGTGCACCTTGGTGATATGGGTAGTTCAGTCCTTCCCTTTAAAATCATTTTATCCCAGGCCACAAATCCTGATACTTTAAAATCTCCCCCACTTAGACTCTTGACGTCCTTATCAAGGATCAAATATATGGCCTTGTGATGTATCCCTATTTTGGTGCAAACCCAAATGGCCCATGGATACCTAGATCTTGACCAAGGAATACCAGTGCAAGGATGACTATATCATCATGGACAACCATTTCCAACATATTTGGACTACATGACCCAAGACTGGCATGCCACATGCCCGTGTGAGCCCCACCTATTGTAGGGGTTTTGGATTTAATAACATTTGTAACACCTGGGCCCACTACCCAAGAATATAGTATAGTTTTAGGAATGATGACTGGCCCCACAAACCACCAATAGCCTTAAATGGACACTTTTTCCTCATTCACGAGCAAGCCATGATAAACTTCCCAATTGGTCACCCATCCTAGTACTACTCTGGGCCAAGCATGGTTAACCATAAAGTTATTTAGTAATGGGATCCCTAAAAATAAGGTGCACCTTGGTGATATGGGTAGTCTAATCAATCCTTTTAAGATCATTTTATCTGAGGCGTCAAATCTTGGGACGTTCCATGATGCTTGCATATGACCTGATGAGATGTATAATGTAAGACCCCTGACCCATGTTTTGGGTTAACCATGTTTGTTTTGTCTTGGTTATGTACTTAGAACCTTTCTCTAATCCTTTGAGATGATCTTAGAGCATGTGGAGAGATTAAGTCTCCAGTTTGAGCTTGTTTGGATGTTGTTTGTGCTTTCTATGCTAATTTTGGTGCAAATTGCAAATTACTGATTAGAAGGGGTATTCTTGTAATTTTCCACCTCTAGAGTGTTCATTCTCCCTCTTGTCTTCATTAAGGAGGTTGTGGTGCTTTATGGCACCTTGGTGGACTCTTAGTTGAGTGGTATCACCCTTAGTGGTGATTAGGGTTTTCTAGGGTTTGGCGTGCCTTGACCATGTGACCCTTGTTGGTTTGTTTCGAACTAGGTCACGACCTAGGGCCTGGTTGGAGGGTGTCACGATCGAGACAACTCCCCTAGGTATGTTTTTCATGACCGAGATGATCTTGGGTGTCTTGGGTCGAGATGTGTGCTCATGTGTAGAGTGTCTCGGCCTAGGGTTTGTGATGACCTTGTGCCACGACCTAGTGGTCCTTAGTGTGTGTTGTGACCATGGGTGGTTCCCTTGGTGTGTTACAGTCACGACATGAGTGTTATGTGGCCTAGGTGGTCTAGATCCAACCTAGAGTGTATCACCATATCTTGCATTTAGGCTTTAAGCGGTTGCATGTTAGTTTCTTGAGTGGACAAGTGACCCTTTAGTTCCCTACCTTGTTGACACCTCATCTCTTATCCTACCTCTCTCCTCCTTTTCTATATTAACCATCTTCTCTCTATGTAAGTGATATTTTTCAGCCATCCTCTTTATCCTTCCTTTCTTGGACAATCTTGGATGCTTGGTGGAACAAGAAGCATCTATTCTTGGTGCTTTGGAGGTGGTTCAACAGTTGCATGTGGTACTTGTGGTGATCCTTGGTCATCTTCGACCTCAGTGAGTGTTTATCTTCCTTGTTAACATTTTCTATGGATCTTCTACCCCATCTTCTTCCATTTTCTTGGCCCTAGACTATGTTTTGACATGGTGGTCGATCTTGAGAGTAAGCTCCTTATCACAAGGGTAATAATAGGCCATGTTTTGACAAGGCGACACCCAAGAGAGAGGGAGTTTCTTCTCTCTTTTCCCCCTTATTTCTTTTGGTTCGGCCTTGAACTCATTGCCCTCTTTATTGAGATATAATTTGACCTTGGTGTTCCATCTTTTTTGAGGTGATCTCATGGCTGAAAGTGGAGCTTTTGGTGGGGATTTATCTTCCTTTATGATCGTGTGCTTAGAGCCTACCTTCCTTGGAGTTGATCATCATTAAGGAAGGTTATATAACTCTTAACCTCCTCTATTATTGCACCCCTTATGCTTGCATGTTACTATTTTCTCTCTCGAAATGTTTCCTTAACCTGCTAATGGATGGTGATATACCTTTTAACTTGGATGATGTTGAGATCATGCTTTGTTTGGATGTAATCCAAAACCCTAATTTCTATGTACCGATTTCAAGTGTTTGAGGTGCATGGTGGTTTTACTTCCTTCCTTGACCTTGGATTGAGTTGCATTGCATGATGATTGAGTGTTTCTATGTTCTATGAAGTTTTGGTTCGGTTTTGGTAATAATGATCTTGGTTCCTTTCTCTTGTTGAGGTACCTTTTCATGGTGGTTTCATGAAGCTTGTTTTAGGGTTTGATGACCGTTTTGTATGAGATTTTTCCTCTATGATGATAATGAGTTTCCCTTATGGGGTCACCTATTTTAGTCATGGATTTATCTCTATTTTGACCTTGGTTTTTTCATGGTTCTTTGTCTTGGTGGTGTCTTGACCCTTAGTGGTCACCATGCATCGTTTTGTCTTGAGTCGCGACATCTCTTTGGCTTGAGGTTTTGGGTCGCGGTCGTAACACCACATTTGACCTGGTTTTGGTCACAGTTGTAATGCCATGTTTTGGTTTTGGGGTCAAGATAGGTCTCTTTTTTGGTGTGTCACAATCGTGACATCAGGGTTGGTCATGACCCATGAGCTATTTTGGTGGGGATGCCCTGTTTGAGTATCATTCTCTCCTACCTTGACTTGGTAGGACCTTACTTTTATTTCAGATGAATACTTACTATTGTGTTGGGCACGACCCCTATCCTTTTCGCGGTCTCAACATGCATAGGGTTGGTGGTCGCAACAACCCTTCTTCTTGGGGTCGTGACAAGTGCTACTTCGGGTGGTCGCAACCTGGTTGCATGAGTGGATGGGGCATTTGTATGATGGGTGGTTGAGAGGTATGCTTGATCACATAGTTGATATACTTCTATGGGTAATATATAATTCATGTAGAGTGTTGTTTGGATAATGTATACTCACCCCTAATTATGTTCCTCAACCTAAAATGCTCCAGGATAGTGGGAGGTGGTGTACCTAGGGTTTGGTGTTTATATCTAGCTTTAAACCATAATGCTAAATTATGTGTTTTCTTTCTCTCTCATGAGATGTTCATCATGTAGAATGTTTTTATCTCTTTTTTATAATCCCTAACCTTGTTGGTGATATGTGTGTCATGGCTTGTGTATGATATGGTGATGGTTATGTGATACAAGATGGTGTTTATGCACACTAATGAGACAATATGTGATGATGACCATGCATGGACCAATGTGATATGTTCTATGACATGGTGATGTCTTGATGCCTATTGAAAGGGGTGATATACTCAAGTGATGTGATTAAGGGATTAATATCCCATGGTGATATGTGACATTGATGATTTCCTTATGGATGGAAAAACTTTGAGTACCATGTAGTGGTTGTGTGACAAGATCACACCTTGTATGTTTCATATCTTTTGGAGTTTCCACACACCCTTAATCATGTAGTGTTTGTTTTAGCTTATTACGTTGTAGCTTGATTGATTCTAAAAGTCCCCCAATTGGCTAACTAATCAAGTGAAACCTAAATATGTAGTTTGCCATGTGCCATATATCCAATTCCAGCATCATCTTTATTTGTTGGATTGGTGAAATGAGTCTAACTCAGAGTGCATATTTTTAAATATGTGGGGGTGCAAGTCGAGTATCTCCTTGCATCCACAATTATAGGTTATGTGATATGGCCATGCATCAGCCGATCTCCTTGTGATATGGATGGCCATCCATAACCTGATCCTTTTGTGACCATATGTCACTCCTTTTCTATTGACTGGTATGTCTTTGCAGTGTTCTCTTTTGCTGACCAAGAGGTGTTGGAGAGGTTGTGGATTCTGGCTCTTCCATGGACCTTATATGGCAACGTCGGTTGCCCTTCGCAGGGGGCGTTTGGATTTGGGTGGTACAACTCAAATCCTCGGGGCATAATAAAAGGTGTGATATAGCTGTGTCATATATATGCTTAGGGTGACATATATCTCACATTGGTTGAGCCTTTGCCTAATCTTTTTATTGATTTATTGAATTATAAGACGATAAGAGAAGTCAACTATTATACATTTCCTTCATATTCCTTTCTAGAATATACTTGATCTATTCCTTAGTGGTGGCTGCCTAATCTTGTTTACTCTACTTTATCCGTTATACACATATCATTTAGTTGAATATTCTCATTTGCTTAGCATGTTGTTTTACCTTCTTAGCTTATCTGTGCTTTAATAGCATTGGCGAAGAGTTATATCTCTCGCTGGTTTGTTTGGTCTCAACCTATGGGTTTCCACATCTTTTAGGTGACCTTGAATGAAGAGGTATAGGTCATGCAGCTAAGGAAGAGAAGAAACAAGAGCAATAGCTAATAAGGTTGGATGTGTTTCTAGTCTTTTGGTGTTAAGAGTCATAGAGTCGTCCCTATACACTCAGGTCCTTGGGGTGTTTTTGAGATGTTTTTGTAGTTATGTAATCGATACGATGTTTTTGGCTTGTATATATGTGGAACCAATATCTTGTATAACATGTTGATTATGGGAATGTCAATCTGTAGTGATGTAAGCACCTCATGACATGTTATGCACTGCATGTGGCAGGCTTTATGGATAGATATGTAAGAAGTTTTTGGCTTATGGTGCTTTAATGAAATTGGTTTTAATTATCGATGTTTTCTAATGTTTTGCTAGGTTAGTGTTATTTCTGCTTCTAGTTTTGAGTAATCTCACTTTGTGGCATGTTAGGGCATCAAAATTGGGGTGATATCAGAGCTTTGGGTTTTCCAAAGTCTACATGGACCTAGGGCTAGGTTGTGTATCTATTCTAGTGTACTCCAGTTTGTCTTATAGTGACATTTGCTTATATAGAAGAAGAAGAAAAGTAGAAATGATGACTAGAGAACATGAAGAACATGGTGTAGAGAGCAGTGTTGCTACACCCGATGGTGGTGTGAGGGTTCAGGAAAGAGAAGACCGGGTGCCTGATGAGCCCCAATATGACCCGACTGTGATAGAGAACCTTGCCTTCCATTCTTTGTTTGGGAAGTTTATGGCAACGATGACGCACATGGCAGACAGAATGCCTACCCCTCAACCTAGGGCAGCAGTCCCCGGTGTTGAATCTTTGGGAGTTGGGAAGACCTTTGAGAGGTTGAGACGTATGGGTGATGTGGAGTATGCTGGTATAGATGATCAAATAGATGATGATATGTGGCTAATAGAGTTGGAAAAGGCTTTCAAGATCCTTAATATCCCCGACTGATAAGGTGAAGCATGCAATATATCTTCTAAAAGGGAGTGCTAGAAATTGGTGGTCCATTGAAGAACAGAAACGGCCAGGTGTTGATATCAGTTAGAAGGATTTCATGGGAGAGTTTGTCAAAAGGTACTTTCCATGAACCTATTTGGATGGGAAGATCAGCTAGTTTCAGCAAATCCGATAGGGATCCATGTCGATCAATGAGTATGAATCCAAGTTTATGGAGTTGTTGAGGTTTTGTCCTCTAGTGTTGACGGATGAGGAAAGGATTCAATGTCTCGAGAAGGGTCTGAATGGTGAGATAACGACAGTGGTGGCAACACTCGAGAACCATGAGAAGTCTGCAATGTATGTGGAGTTTATCAAGAGGATTGAATTATCTATGGTTGAGAAGTGGGAGAGGAGTGCTAAGAAGAGCCCGACGTAGTCTCAAGGGCAGTCGTCAGGAGGATTTAAGAAGCCTAGGTTTTTTTCACCGCCAACACAACAAAGGTCCAGTGCACCAACCCAGTGGTAGCCCAGTAAGGGCAGAGGACACAATTTTCCACCAGCGGGAGCTTAGAGTGTAGCATCAGCTTCAGTGATAGGGCCGTCTCATCCATGGTATGAGAGCAAGACCTACTACAAGTGTGGACATGTTGGGCATACAAAGTTGTTCTTCCCTGTGAAGGATGAAATAGCCAACAAACAACCGAGGCAGAGCCAGTAGGGCTCACAGAGACAACAATTCAATGGCAATGGACGGGGACATGGACAAGCATCTCAGGCTGGTTCTTCAAGACATGCCAGTAGAGGAAGAGGATGACAACATGCGACGACTACATTCTACGCTATGAGTCAGCCTGAAGGAGTGGTCAACCCATGAGTAGTGATAGGTTAGATGGAGTTATTTCATTTTGATTTGTCTTCTTCTTACTTTATATCTTTTTTGGTTGATTCGGGTGTGACACACTTTTTTTTCATTTGAGAAGTGATTGATGTTTGTTCTTAATCTATTAGTCATAGATGAACTAGTCTTTGTTTAGGAACCCCACTAGTTGTTCCCGTAGAGTTGTGGGAGGTGTGTCCTTCCTGTGTTTTTTCTTTCTTAGGACACAACATCCACATGGATCTCTTACCATTTGACATGCATGGATTTGATGTGTTCCTTGGAATGGATACTTTGGAGATGTATCAAGTGGTCTGGAACTATAGTTTCAAGGTGGTTACATTTGTAGACGATGGCGTGTCGTGGATCTTCCAAGGTGATAGGAAGATTCTCCCTACTTGTTTGGTGTCAATGATGGTGGCTGAGAAGTTGATGAGATAGGGTTGTGATGCGTTCTTAGCGCATGTGGTGGATACCAAGGTGAGGAGTCTGAGTATCCAAGAGGTGCCAATTGTTAGAGAGTTTGAGGATGTGTTCCCAGATGAGTTCTCAGGTGTTCCCCCTAATTTTGAGATCAATCTAGTCCTGGGCACACGACTGATAGTGCATACACCATATAGGAAGGCACCAATGAAGATGGAAGATTTGAAGAAATAGTTGCAAGAGATGCTTGAGAAAGGCTTAGTTAGACCAAGTACGTCACCATGGGGTTCTCCTGTGTTGTTCGTAAAGAAGAAAGATGGATCTATGAGGCTGTGCATAGACTACAGATAGTTGAACAAGGTGATGATAAAGAACAAGTATCCCTTGCCCTGGATAGATGACTTATTTGATCAGTTATGAGGTGCTACATCTTTCTCCAAAATAGGCCTGAGGTCGGGATATCACCCATTGCGTATCAAGGTGGATGACATATCTAAGTCAACTTTTAAGACTAGGTATGGTCATTACAAGTTCATGGTTATGCCATGTGGGCTAACCAATCCAACGACATCATTCATGAACTTGATGAACAGAGTGTTTTGTCCATTTCTCGATTAGTTTGTAGTGGTCTTCATAGATGACATCCTAATATATAGTCGTGACAGCCAACAACATAAACAACATCTTCATCAGGCGTTGACCATGTTGAGAGGACATCAGTTGTACGCTAAGTTCAACAAGTGTGATTTTTGGCTGAAGGAGGTGTCTTTCCTAGGACACATGATATCTACTCAAGGTGTTTGTGTGGACCCCAAGAAGTTTGATTCTGTGCTAGAGTGGGAGCAACTAAAGACGCTGATAGAAGTGCGTAGTTTTCTGGGGTTGGCATGCTACTATTGATGGTTCATTAAGAACTTTAGCTCTATGGCATTGCCCCTAACCAAACTGACAAGGAAGGAGGTACCTTTTGTTTGGGACGACAGGTGTCAGTGTGCGTTTTAGTGTTGAAGGAGAAGATGACAAGTGCACAGATGCTAGTGTTACCTGAGAAAGGGAAAGGTTACATAATTTTATGTGATGCGTCAATGAATGGATTGGGTTGTGTGCTGATAAAAGATAAGAATGTGATATCTTTTGCATCAAGAAAGCTAAAGAAGCACAAGGAGAACTATCCTACCCATGACCTAGAAGTTGTCCATAGTGGTTCATGCTTTGAAGACCTAGAGGCACTACCTTTATGGTGAGAAGTGTCATATCTTCACAGACCATAAGAACCTAAAGTACATCTTTTCATATGAGGAGTTGAACATGTGATATAGGCTTTGGATGGAATTAATCAAGGACTGTGATTGTACTATTGATTACCATCTAGGCAAGGAGAATGTTGAAGAAGATGCACTGAGCAGGAAGTCTTCTTCAACACCATCAGTGGGCAATGCACAAATGAACTCCTTGGTGTGTCATAAGAGAGACATTTTGGTCTCCTTGCATTAGATGAATGTGAAGCTATAGGTGTCCATACTAGCAGGGCTGATGGCACAGTTGCAGGTGAAGCCCATGTTGAGACAATAGATCAAATAGGTACAACATGCTAATACCATGATACAAAAAATATGATTAAAGTTTGGAAGCGAGAAGTGTGATGGCTTCCATGAGGCAGATGATGTGATAGTTTGTTACCACATCAAAGTTGTGGTTCCTAATGTTGATAGTATGAGAAAGATGGTTCTAGAAGAGGCTCACTCTTTGATGTATGCTATTCACTTAGGAAGCACCAAGATGTACCATAATATTAAAGATATGTATTGGTGGTCTGGCTTGAAGTGGGATGTGGCTGAGTTCATGGCCAAGTGCGTAGTGTGTTAGCAAGTCAAGGTAGAGCATCAGAAGCCTGTAGGGACACTATAACCATTACCCATACCGCAGTGGAAGTTGGATCATGTCACAATGGACTTTGTGATTGGTCTGCCTAGGACCGCCAAAGGACATGATTCCATTTGGGTGATAGTTGATCGACTGACAAAGTCGGCACACTTCTTGCCTGTGAAAATGATGTTTTCAATAGAGAAGCTTGCCCAGATCTATGTGGATGAGATAATGCATTTTCACAGTGTCCCAGCTACCATCATATTAGATATAGGTCCCCAGTTCACATGTCATTTTTGGGAGCACTTGCACATAGCCTTGGGAACACATTTGAGTTTCATCACTACTTTCCACCTACAGACGAAACCATGGAGGACCTATCGAGGGCTTGAGTCTTGTAGTTTTTGGGGAGTTGGGAAATCCACCTTAGTTTGATAGAGTTTTCCTATAATAATTGTTATTAAAGGAGCATCGACATGACAATGTATGAGACATTGTATAGGAGACGTTGTAGGTCTTCATTGTGTTGGTATGAGATAGGTGAATATTAGCTTCTTGACCCTGAGCTGGTGCAGCTGAAAACATAGAAGATCATTGTGATTCAACAATAGTTGAAAACAACACTTAGACAAAAGTCATATACTAAAATTGTCAGAGACCCTTGGAGTTTCAAGTGGAGGACATGGTGTATCTCAAAGTCTCTCCTTGGAAGGGTGTTTTGAGGTTTGGGAAGAAGGGTACGTTGGCTCCCTGGTATATGGGACCTTACCTTGTGGTGCCACGTGTTGGGAAGGTAGCCTACACGTGGGAGCTACCACCCGAGTTGCATAAGTTGCAACCAGTGCTCCATGTGTCTATTCTAAGGAAGTGCCACCCTGATACCCAGTTGGTTTTGCATCTAGTGGAGGTTGAGCTTGATCAGGACATGTCCTGTGTTGAAGGGTTTGTGTTGATCCTTGACAGGAGGGTGAAGAAGTTGAAGAAGAAGGACATAGTGCTTGTGAAGATTCTATGTCATCAGCATGGTGTTGAGGAAGCCATGTGGGAACTTGAGGAATATATGCGGAAGAATTACCTGTCTCTTTTCGCTTAGGATTTCGGGAGTGAAATCCTTGTTAGGGGTTTATAGATTGTAAGACCCCTGACCCGTGTTTTGGGTTAACCCTATTTGTTTTGGCTTTATTATGTTCTTAGAACCTTTCTCTAATCCTTTAAGATTATCTTAGAGCATGTGGAGAGCTTAAGTCTCCCGTTTGAGCTTGTTTGGATGTTGTTTGTGCTTTTTGTGCTAGTTTTGGTGCAAATTGCAAATTACCCATTAGAAGGGGTATTCTTGTAATTTTACACATCTAGAGTGTTCCTTATCTCTCTTGTCTTCATGAGGATCATGTTGTTCCTTGGGGTTCCTTGGTGGACCCTTAGTTGAGTGGTGTCACCCTTAGTGGTGATTAGGGTTTTCTAGGGTTTGGCGTGCCTCGACCATGTGACCCTTGTTGGTTTATTTCGACCTAGGTCATGACCAAGGGCCTAGTTGGAGGGTGTCATAGTGTAGAAACCTCCCCTAGGTATGTTTGTTGCTACTGAGATGTTCTTGTGTGTCTTGGGTCGATATGGGTGCTCTTGTGTAGAGTGTCTCGGTCTAGGGTTTGTGGTGACCTTGTGTCGCGACCTAGAGGTCCTTGGTGGTGTGTCGTGACCATGGGTGGTCCCTTGGTTTGTTTTGGTTGCGACATGAGGGTTGGATGGCCTATGTGGTGGATATACAACCTAGAGTATATCAAAATCTCTTTCATGTAGGCTTTAAATGGTTGCATTTTAGTTTCTTGAGTGGACAAGTGACCCTTTGGAGCCCTACCTTGTTGACACCTCATGTCTTTCCCTACCTCTCTCCACCTTTGCTATATAAACCCTCTTATCTCCATTCAAGTGATCTTTTTTGGCCATCCTCTTTCTCCTTCCTTGCTTGGATGATCTTGGATACTTGGTGGAGAAAGAAGGATCTGTTCTTGGTGCTTTGGAGGTGGTTCAACCCTTGCATGTGGTGATCCTTGGTCATCTTCAACCTTGGTGAGTGTTTATCTTCCTTGTTAATGTTTTGTTTGGATATTCAACCCAATCTTCTTCCTTTTTCTCAGCCCTAGACTATGTTTTGACATGGTCATCATTCTTGAGAGTAAGCTCCTCATCACAAGGGTAATAGACCATGTTTTGACAAGGCGACACCCAAGTGAGAGAAAGTTTCTTCTCTCTTTTCCCCCTCCTTTCTTTTGGTTTGACCTTGAACTCATTGCCCTCTTTCTTAAGATATCCTTTAAAATTTGTGTTTTCTCTTTATTGAGGTTATCTTGTGGATGAAAGTAGAGCTTTTGGTGGAGTTTGATCATCCTTAGTGATCGTGTGCTTGGAGCTTACCTTCCTTGGAGTTGATCTTCTTTAAGGCGGGTTATATAACTCTTAACCTCCTCTATTCTTGCACTCCTTATGCTTGCATGCTATTTTTTCTATATCTAAATGTATCCTTTACATGATAATGGGTGGTGATAGACATTAGAACTTGAATGATGTTGAGATCATGCCTTGTTTGGATGTAACCCAAAACCCTAATTCCTTTGTACTGATTTTCAATGTTTGAGGTGCATGGTCATTTTCCTTCCTTCCTTCCTTGACCTTGGCTTGAGTTGCATGTGTGATGATTGATTGTTTCTGTTTTCTATGAAGTTTTGGTAGTGATGATCTTGGTTCCATTCTCTTGTTGAGGTACCTTTTCATGGTGGTTTTATGAAGATTGTTTTAGGGTTTGATGACCATTTTGCATGAGGTTTTTCCTCTATGATGATGATGAGTTTCCCTCATGGGATCACTTATTTTAGTGATGGATTTATCACTATTTTGACCTTAATTTGATCGTGGTTCTTTGTCTTGGTGGTGGCTTGATCCTTAGTGGTCACCATGCCTTGTTTTGTCTTGAGTCGTGAGATCTCTTTGGCTTAAGGTTTTGGGTCATGGTCGTAACACCACATTTACCCTAGTTTTGGTCATGGTCGTAACGCCACATTTTGGTCTTGGGGTCAATATAGGTCTCCTTTTTGGTGTGTCGTGGTCGTGACATCAGGGTTGGTCGCGACCCATGAGTTGTTTCAGTTGGGATGCCCTAGTTAAGGGTCGTTCTCTCCTGCCTTGACTTGGTAGGACCTTGCTTCTATTTAGGATGAATACTTGCTCTTATGTTGGAGACGACTGATGTGCACAAATCATATCTTCTTTTGGATCATGTTTGGTTGCATATCCATGTTGTTTTGACTCAATTATCACTCTCATTCATGCTAGATTCTATATTTTTAGCTATTCTTACTTGTCTCATGGTTTGGATTGTAGGTACTACATTTTACAATGAAATGATGGGGAATATATCATATTATCACTTATTGGATCACTCCTCAAGTATCTACATATTTTGGGGTTTAAAACTATGCAAATACCACTTTGAACGGCATGTAAATCTGACCTACAGGCCGAAAGTTATGAGCAGAATACACAGCAGCCCAGAATAGCCATTGACACGCCGTGTCTTAAAAAGACACGATGTGTCTTATTAGAGACACCCCATGTCTCAGTCCAGAAATTGAATGCAGAACTCTAGATTTGCAGAAAAATGTCATGTTTTGTTAAAGACATGTCGTGTCTTATTAAAGACACGTCGTGTCTTATTAAAGATACGCCGTGTAACTTTCCAGAACTCAACCCAAGCTTCAGTTATTGCATAAGACCCTCCGTGTCTTATAAAAGACACGCCGTGTGCCTGTCAGTTTTAACAATTTTCAAATACGACACCTTTCATTTTAAAAGACGAAACCACTCTATGGAACAGTTATCTTTAGTCATAATTAAAAACTCTTTCGTCCCAGAGCAAGGCTAGAGCAAGGAGGGCGATTTTAGAGGTAGAAGAGGGTGGTTTCTTGCAAAAGAACCCCATTCTTCTTCTTTTCTTCTCCAATCTTCTTCTCCAAGGTGCAACATAGCTTATTCACTCCACAAAGCATCTTGGGAGAGAGGTTTTTCCGGTTTGAAGCAAATGTAGAAGTGGGATTTCATCCTTAAGTCATAATTCTACCTTTCTTGGGTTACACCTTGGGATTACATAGCTTTTCCTTCTCTAAATCATGTTGAATTCTGACAATTCTGCACATTTCGTACTATACACATTCATGGATGAGTAGTTTCCTTTTCTTGGACATGGGAGAGTAGCTCCAATGTCATAGCATGTATGGAACATGAAAATTTCATATGAAATGCTATGTTGCTTGTTTTACCACCTTGTGAGTACCGATTTCTTCTTTTCTGCATATATGGCTGGCCACCTTATGTGTATGTTTTATGCTCTTTTGCTTGATCTGAGAAGATAGGTGGTAGAGTAAGGAGGTACTCTCTTGGCAACTCCTTCTTTACCACGAGAGTGGAAATTATGGAGTTGAGGAGTAGGTTTGTGATCCAAAATGAAATTCATACATGGGAATGTTTAATTGAATTAGGATCGTTGTATATGCACTGATAGGTGAATTACAACATACAACTCTCCTTTAAAACAAGTGCTTAGTATGTTTAAATTCCGTGTATGCTATGATATGTTGGTGAAATCCTAGGTCCAAGATCCTTCCAAATCCGAATCTTAACCTTTCTTAAATGATAATTTACTATTTCGTTTTAAATCTATAATTTAGTTGTTCTAATCCAATCTCTTGTTAAAAAGATCTAGATTATTGAAAATCATAACACTTGTGCCTAGTTAACCGACGCTCCTTGTGTTCGACCTCGGCTAAAACTACTCTCATTTACTTGTGGGAAATAGCTAGTTGAGTAAAAGATCATTCTTATGATTGGAACTCATTAGTGTAATAAACCAACAAGTTTTTGTGAAAGCAACCGACCGGTAGTGTAGTTTTATTTCCCTTTTATCATCTTTTTCTTAGTTGTTGTTTTCAGTTTTGCTCTTCTGGTGGCAAATCTAGTATGATATGATATTCATCTTTTATATGTGGATAGAACTCCTATGCTTAACTGATTGTCCTCTTTTGATGAGAAATATCATTTGGAGAAATTGTAAAAGGCATGCATTAATCAAATGAAACCTTTTGGCCATCAACATGTACTTAACTCTGGTTTATGCTTCTAGCCTAAACATTCATCTTTCACATCCTTGATTGCTTAAAACATTTAATGGTTTCAATTTTTGTGAGTAAATCAACTTTAAAACATCATTTAGAATATATGATGCCCTTGCCAATCTATTAGTGCATTTTCAACCAATTTTTCAATGAAAAACTTTCAAAACAAATGAATGAAATCTAGCTAATGTTGCATTTTAGTTGACTCTCCTATGTTTTGGAAACAATTTAAAATTTTCTTTTTGCTTATCTCATCTTTATACCCCATAAAAGCTGGCTAAACCACCCACATATCATTCTAGCCTAGTGTAAGTCTGATCTGGCCATGATGGTTAGGTGGTATGTCTTAAAAGAGGGAAAAATATGCCAACTGACATTCCATGTGTGCATAAGCCTACATTAGCAGCCGAGTGTCGGAACCCATAATCCATTGTCATATCATTTTTGGGAAAGAAGGAGAGTACAGCTAAAAATTATCAATTTTAACTAAGATTTCATCATTTGTATCCTTAATAGTTGAAAGTTTGAGTTGCACATCCTCTAATTGTTTGGCTTGGTGATCCAAATTCTACTTAGTGTTGTTTAATTGATTGATTCATTTAATTTTGACCACCCCTGCTGAACTAAAATTCTCTTTCTTGGGTGTTTAAGTTGAATTGATGGTTATGAGTATAAACATGTTGATCATGGTTGGCTTGGTCTTATACACATCTTTCTTTTCATTTGATCTATGCATGAACTTAACAATTCTTCATTTGTGTTTTTATGCTCTTTTTGATTGAGGACAAGCAATGGTTTAAGCTTAGGGGGATTTGATGTGCACAAATCATATCATCTTTTGGATCATGTTTGGTTGCATATCCATGTTTTTTTGACTCAATTATCACTCTCATTCATGCTAGATTCTATATTTTTAGCTATTCTTACTTGTCTTATGGTTTGGATTGTAGGTACTACATTTTGCAATGAAATGATGATGAATATATCATATTATCACTTATTGGATCACTCCACAAGTATCTACATGTTTTGTGGTTCGAAACTGTGCAAATACCACTTTTTATAGCAAGTAAATCTGACCTACACGCCGAAAGTTATGAGCAGAATACACAGCAGCCCAGAATAGCCATTGACATGCCGTGTCTTAAAAAGACCCGACGTGTCTTATTACAGACACCCCGTGTCTCAGTCTAGAAATTGAATGTAGAACTCCAGATTTGCAAAAAAACACTGTGTTTTATTAAAGACACGTCGTGTCTTATTAAAGACACCCCGTGTAACTTTCCAGAACTCAACCCAAGCTTCAGTTATTGCATAAGACATGTCGTGTCTTATAAAAGACACTTCGTGTGACTGTCAGTTTCAGCAATTTTCAAATACGACTCCTTTTGTTTTAAAAGACAAAACCACTCTATGGAGCAGTTATCTTTGGTCATAATTCGAAACTCTTTCATCCCAGAGCAAGGCTAGAGTAAGGAGGGCGATTTTGGAGGTAGAAGAGGGTGGTTTCTTGCAAAAGAACCCATCCTTCTTCTTTTCTTCTCCAATCTCCTTCTCCAAGGTGCAACAGAGCTTCTTCACTCCACAAAGCTTCTTGGGAGAGAGGTTTTTCCAGTTTGGAGCATCTGTAGAAGTGGGATTTCGTCGTCAAGTTAGAATTCTACCTTTCTTGGGTTACACCTTGGGATTACTTAGCTTTTCCTTCTCTAAATCATGTTGAATTCTGAAAATTTTGCACATTTCCTACCGTACACATTCATGGACGAGTAGTTTCCTTTTCTTGGACATGGGAGAGTAGCTCCCATGTCATGGCATGTGTGGAAGATGACAATTTCGTACCAAATTCTATGTTGCTTATTTTTCCACCTTGTGAGTACCCATTTCTTCTTTTCTACATATATGGCTGGCCACCTTATGTGTATGTTTTATGCTCTTTTGCTTTGATCTGAAAAGATAGGTGGTAGAGTAAGGAGGTATTCTCTTAGCAACTCCTTCTTTACCACGAGAGTGGAAATTATGGAGTTGAGGAGTAGGTTTGTGATCCAAAATGAAATTCATACATGGGAATGTTGAATTGAGTTAGGATCATTGTATTTGCACCGAGAGGTGAAGTACAACATACAACTCTCCTTTAAAACAAGTGCTTAGTATGTTTAAATTTTGTGGTCCTATTTTATGCTATGATATGTTGGTGAAATCCTAGGTCCAAGATCCTTCCAAATATGAATCTTAACCTTTCTTAAGTGATAATTTACTATTTTGTTTTAAATCTATAATTTAGTTGTTCTAATCCAATCTCTTGTTAAAAAGATCTAGATTATTGAAAATCATAACTCTTGTGCCTAGCTAACCAATGCTCCTTGTGTTCGACCTCGACTAAAACTAGTCTCATATACTTGCGGGAAATAGCTAGTTGAGTAAAAGATCATTCTTATGATTGGAACTCATTAGTGTAATAAACCAACAAGTTTTTGTGAGAGCAACCGACCAGTAGTGTAGTTTTATTTCCCTTTTATCATCTTTTTCTTAGTTGTTGTGTTCAGTTTTTCTCTTCTAGTGGAAAATCGAGTATGATATGATATTCATGTTTTATATGTGGAAAGAACTCATATGCTTAACTGATTGTCCTCTATTAATGAGAAATATCATTTGGATAAATTGTAAAAGGCATGCATTAATCAAATGAAACCTTTTGGCCATCAACTTGTGCTTAACTTTGGTTTATGCTTCTAGCCTGAACATTCATCTTTCACATCCTTGATTGCTTAAAACATGTAATGGTTTCAATTTTTGTGAGTAAACTAACTTTACAACATCATTTAGAATACATGATGCCCTTGCCAATCTCTTAGTACATTTTCAACCAATCTTTCAATGAAAAACTTTCAAAACAAATGGATGAAATCTAGCTAATGTTGCGATTTAGTTGACTCTCCTATGTTTTGGAAAAAATTTAAATTTTCTTTTGGCTTATCTCATCTTTATACCCCATAAAAGCGGGCTAAACCGCCCACATATCATTCTAGCCTAGTGTAAGTCCGATCTGGCCATGATGGTTAGGTGGTATGTCTTAAAAGAGGGTAAAATACCCCAACCGACATTCCACGTGTGCATAAGCCTACATTAGTAGCCGAGTGCCGGAACCCATAATACATTGTCATATCAGTTTTGGGAAAGAAGGAGAGTACAACTAAAAATTATCAATTTTAACTAAGATTTCATCATTTGTATCCTTAATAGTTGAAAGTTTGAGTTGCACATCCACTAATTGTTTGGCTTGGTCATCCAAATTCTACTAAGTGTTGTTTAATTGATTGATTCATTTAATTGTGACCACCCCTACTGAACTAAAATTCTCTTTCTTGGGTGTTTAAGTTGAATTTATGGCTATGAGTATAAACATGTTGATCATGGTTGGCTTGGTCTTATACACATCTTTCTTTTCATTTGATCTATGCATGAACTTAACAATTATTCATTTGTGTTTCTATGCTCTTTTTGCTTGAGGACAAGCAATGGTTTAAGCTTAGGGGGATTTGATGTGAACAAATCATATCATCGTTTGGATCATATTTGGTTGCATATCCATGTTGTTTTGACTCAATTATCACTCTCATTCATGCTAGATTCTATATTTTTAGCTATTCTTACTTGTCTCATGGTTTGGATTGTAGGTACTACATTTTGCAATGAAATGATGAGGAATATATCATATTATCACTTATTGGATCACTCCTCAAGTATCTACATGTTTTGGGGTTCAAAACTGCGCAAATACTGTTTTTACAACATGTAAATCCGACCTACACACCAAATGTTATGAGTAAAATACACAACAACCTAGAACAGCGATTGACACGCCATGTCTTAGTCCAAAAATTGAATGCAGAACCCTAGATTTTCAGCAAAACACCATGTTTTATTAAAGACACACCGTGTCTTATTAAAGACACGCAGTGTAACTTTCCAGAACTCAACCCAAGATTCAGTCATTGCATAAGACATGACGTGTCTTATAAAAGACACGTCGTGTTCCTGTCAGTTTCAGCAATTTTCAAATACAACTCCTTTCATTTTAAAAGACAATACCACTATATGGAGTAGTTATCTTTGGTCATAATTTGAAACACTTTCTTCCTAGAGCAAGGCTAGAGAAAGGAGGGTGATTTTAGAGGTAGAATAGGGTGGTTTCTTACAAAAGAACCCCATTCTTCTTCTTTTCTTCTCCAATCTTCCTCTCCAAGGTGCAACAGAGCTTCTTCACTCCACAAAGCTTCTTGGGAGAGAGGTTTTTCTAGTTTGGAGCAGCTATAGAAGTGGGATTTTGTCCTCAAGTCAGAATTCTACCTTTCTTGGGTTACACCTTGGGATTACTTAGCTTTTCCTCCTCTAAATCATGTTGAATTCTGAAACTTCTACACATGTCCTATTGTACACATTCATGGATGAGTAGTTTCCTTTTCTTGGACATGGGAGAGTAGATCCCATGTTATTATAGCATGTGTGGAACATGAAAATTTCGTACTAAATGCTGTGTTGCTTGTTTTTCCACCTTGTGAGTACCAGTTTCTTCTTTTCTACATATATGGCTGGCCACCTTATGTGTATGTTTTATGCTCTTTTGCTTGATATGAGAAGATAGGTGGGAGAGTAAGGAGGTACTCTCTTGGCAACTCCTTCTTTACCACGAGAATGGAAATTATGGAGTTGAGGAGTAGGTTTGTGATCCAAAATGAAGTTCATACATGGGAATGTTGAATTGAGTTAGGATCATTGTATTTGCGCCGAGAGGTGAATTACAACATATAACTCTCCTTTAAAACAAGTGTTTAGTATGTTTAAATTTCATGCTCCTATTTTATGCAATGATTCGTTGGTGAAATCCTAGGTCCAAGATCCTCCCAAAACTGAATCTTAACATTTCTTAAGTGATAATTTACTATTTTGTTTTAAATCTATAATTTAGTTGTTCTAATCCAATCATCGTGTGTACAACGATCTAGATTATTGAAAATCATAACTCTTGTGTCTAGCTAACCAATTTTCCTTGTGTTTGACCTCGACTACAACTACTCTCGTATACTTGCGGGAAATAGCTAGTTGAGTAAAAGATCATTCTTATGATTGAAACTCGTTAGTGTAATAAACCAACAAGTTTTTGGCGTCGTTGTCGGGGAGCATCAGTAGTCCTACTAGAGTAAGAGTTGTTGATAAGTAAATGAGACTAGATGACAACCTTCATATCCACCATCATATCCATAAATCATAATTCATCATGATCATCATAATTTGTTGTATTTTCCATGTTTGTTTTTGTATCTCACTCACCTTGTTTATTTGTAGGAGCATATGGGGTGTTCATAAAATGATCCTTGAACTATGCATATCTCTACATTCAGAAAATGATCACATCATTTGCAACTCTCATGAAGCAAGAAGAAGTGAAACCCAAACTTGTATGGAGGAATCACAACCCACACAACCATCATCCATGTCACCATCATCCAAATGACTTTCACCACCAACACCCATACCACATTCTTCCACACCCTCAAATCCACCACCTTCATCCATACCACATACACCACCACCATCTACGCCACATCAACCTAATCCTCCGGATCCTCATGAAGAACTAATCAAGGAGGATGAACTTCCTCTTAAGGACTGCTTTGGTACAGCTGCAATGCACATGAGTGGTCCTATTAATATTTCAGAATTTGAGGCAGAGGAGTTTTCTATCAGCCCAGTCATCATATAATTGCTACAGCTGAATGCATTTAGAGGGACACCAATGGAGGATCCAAACCTCCACATTGCTGAATTTCTATAGTTGCTAAGCACCATAAAGATATATGGCGTTCCTACTGATGGGATATGCCTAATCCTTTTTCCATTCTCTCTTAGAGATAGAGCCATTGTATGGCTCTATACTTTACCAAAGAAGTCAATCGATACTTGGGAGGAGCTTCTAAAGGTCTTTTTAGCAAGATATTTTCCACTTAACAAAACTTTACAGCTAAGGAGTCAACTCATCAATTATTCTCAAAGGGATGGAGAGACCTTGTATGATACATGGAAGAGGTTCAAAGATCTTCAACATCTTTGTCCACATCACAATCTAAGCAATTGGCTTCTATTGGAATCTTTATATAATGGTTTGTGCTACAATACAAGGATGTCTATTGATGCAACTGCAAATGGAGCTCTAATGAACAAATCTTATAGAGAAGCCTATGCTATTATTGAAGATATGGCATAAAATCATTTCCAATGGAGTCTAGCTACAAGCTACCACCCATCCTTTTCACAATCTACTTCTGAAATGTAAGTGGAAGATCACATGGTTGGTGCTATAGACTTTATGACAGCAAGGTTAGACACTTTTTCACAAAGGTTTGAGAATCTAAGCACACAACTAATTCAAATAGCCAACAATATTTGTGATGCATGTAGGTTCCTTAGACACTCATCTTCTACATGTTATGCTTCTTCTATTTATTCTCCAATGGGCTACACTCCACCGGACTTCTATAATAATGTCAACCTAAATTTCATTCATCCACAACAACCACAAGTAACTTCTAGATTAGAGTCCATGCTTGCAACATTCATTGTAACTCAAATGCAGCAAAATGAGGAGTTCTATCAATAAAGACAATCAATGAAGGGTGTCATTTGCCAACTCTCTTCTAAGGTGGACGATATAGCCACTCATGCACACATCTTGGAGAAACAAATTGCCCAGCAAGCTCTTTCTAGCAAAGAAGCATTTCCACCTTTCTTGCCTAGTCCACCGGAGATGAATCCTACATATTTCAGGCTGGTGATATTGAAGAATGGTGTTGTCATAAAAGTATATCCTTCAAGGTATGATGATGTTGATACCTATGAGGATTATGAAGTTGTTTGCGGTTCTGCTCTTCTGGTGGGAAATCTAGTATGATATGATGTTTATCTTTTATATGTGGATGGAACTCCTATGCTTAACTGATTGTCCTCTTTTGATGAGAAATATCATTTGGATAATAAAAGGCATGCATTAATCAAATGAAACCTTTTGGACATCAACATGTGCTTAACTCTGGTTTATGCTTCTAGCGTGAACATTCATCTTTCACATCCTTGATTGCTTAAAACATGTAATGGTTTCAATTTTTGTGAGTAAATCAACTTTACAACATCATTTAGAATACGGGATGCCCTTACCAATCTCTTAATGCATTTTGAACCAATCTTTCAATGAAAAACTTTCAAAACAAATGAATGAAATCTAGCTAATGTTGCAATTTATTTGACTCTCCTATGTTTTGGAAATTTTGTAAAATTTCTTTTGGCTTATCTCATCTTTATACCCCATAAAAGATGGCTAAATTGCCCACATATCATGCTAGCCTAGTGTAAGTTCGATCTGGCCATGATGGTTAGGTGGTATGTCTTAAAAGAGGGTAAAATACCCCAACCGACATTCCACGTGTGCATAAGCCTACATTAGCAGTCAAGTGTTAGAACCCATAATCCATTGTCATATCAGTTTTGGGAAAGAAGGAGAGTACAGCTAAAAATTATCAATTTTAACTAAGATTTCATCATTTGTATCCTTAATAGTTGAAAGTTTGAGTTGCACATCCACTAATTGTTTGACTTGGTCATCCAAATTCTACTTAGTGTTGTTTAATTGATTGATTCATTTAATTGTGACCACCCCTACTGAACTAAAATTTTATTTCTTGGGTGTTTAAGTTGAATTGATGGCTATGAGTATAAACATGTTGATCATGGTTGGCTTGGTCTTATACATATTTTTCTTTTAATTTGATCTATGCATGAACTTGACAATTCTTCATTTGTGTTTCTATGCTCTTTTTGCTTGAGGACAAGCAATGGTTTAAGCTTAGGGGGGTTTGATGTGCACAAATCATATCATCTTTTGGATCATGTTTGGTTGCATATCCATGTTGTTTTGACTCAATTATCACTCTCATTCATGCTAGATTCTATATTTTTAGCTATTCTTACTTGTCTCATGGTTTGGATTGTAGGTACTACATTTTGCAATGAAATGATGAGGAATATATCATATTATCACTTATTGGATCACTCCTCAAGTATCTACATGTTTTGGGGTTCAAAACTGTGCAAATACCACTTTTTATGGCATGTAAATTTGACCTACACATCGAAAGTTATGAGAAGAATACATAATATCCCAGAACAGCCATTGACATGTCGTGTCTTAAAAAGACACGACATGTCTTATTAGAGACACCCTGTGTCTCAGTCCAGAAATTGAATGCAGAACTCTAGATTTGCAAAAAAACACTATGTTTTATTAAAGACAAGATGTGTCTTATTAAAGACACGCCGTGTAACTTTCTAGAACTCAACCCAAGCTTTAGTTATTGCATAAGACACACCATGTTATATAAAAGACACGCCGTGTGCCTGTAAGTTTCAACAATTTTCAAATACGACTCCTTTCATTTTAAAAGACGAAACCACTCTATGGAGCAGTTAGCTTTGGTCATAATTTGTAACTCTTTCATCCTAGAGCAAGGCTAGAGCAAGGAGGGCAATTTTGGAGGTAGAAGAGGGTGGTTTCTTGCAAAAGAACCCCATTCTTCTTCTTTTGTTCTCCAATCTTCTTCTCCAAGGTGCAACAGAGCTTCTTCACTCCACAAGGCTTCTTGGGAGAGAGGTTTTTCTAGTTTGGAGCAGCTGTAGAAGTGGGATTTCATCCTCAAGTTGGAATTCTTCCTTTCTTGGGTTACACCTTGGGATTACTTAGCTTTTCCTTCTCTAAATCATGTTGAATTCTAAAAATTATGCACATTTCCTACTGTACACATTCATGGACGAGTATTTTCCTTTTCTTGGACATGGGAGAGTAGCTCCCATGTTATAGCATGTATGGAACATGAAAATTTCGTACTAAATACTATGTTGCTTGTTTTTCTACCTTGTGAGTACCGATTTCTTCTTTTCAGCATATATGGCTGGCCACCTTATGTGTATATTTTATGCTCTTTTGTTTGATCTGAGAAGATAGGTGGGAGAGTAAGGAGGTACTCTCTTGGCAACTCCTTCTTTACCACGAGAGTGGAAATTATGGAGTTGAGGAGTAGGTTTGTGATCCAAAACAAAATTCATACATGGGAATGTTGAATTGACTTAGGATCATTGTATTTGTGCTGAGAGGTGAAGTACAACATACAACTCTCCTTTAAAACAAGTGCTTAGTTTGTTAAAATTTCGTGCTCCTGTTTTGCGCTATGATATGTTGGTGAAATCCTAGGTCCAAGATCCTTCCAAATCTGAATCTTAACCTTTCTTAAGTGATAATTTATTATTTTGTTTTAAATCTATAATTTAATTGTTCTAATCCAATCATCTTGTGTACAATGATCTAGATTATTGAAAATCATAAATCTTGCGCCTAGCTAACCAACACTCCTTGTGTTTGACCTCGACTACAACTACTCTCGTATACTTGCAGGAAATAGCTAGTTGAGTAAAAGATCATTCTTATGATTGAAACCCGTTAGTGTAATAAACCAACAAGTTTTTGGCACCATTGCTGGAGAGCATCAATATTCCTGTTAGAGTAAGAGTTGTTGATAAGTAAATGAGACTAGATCACAACCTTCATATCCATAAATCATAATTCATCATGATCATCATAATTTTTTGTATCTTCCATGTTTGTTTTTGTATCTCACTCCCCATGTTTATTTGCAGGAGCATATGGGGTGTTCATAAAACGATCCTTGAACCGTGCATATCTCTACATTCAGAAAATGATCACATCATTTTAAACCTTCATGGATCAAGAAGGAGTGAAACCCAAACATGTATGGAGGAATCACAACCCACACAACCATCATCCATGTCACCATCATCCAAACGACATTCACCCATGCCACCTTCATCCACATCACCTTCATATGCACCTAATTCACCACCATCATATACACCACTAACACCCATACCACATTCTTCCACACCCTCATATCCACCACCTTCATCCATACCACATACACAACCACCATCTACACCACATCCACCTAATCCTCCAGATCCACATGAAGAACTAGTCAAGGAGGATGACCTTCCTCTTAAGGACTGCTTTGGTACAATTGCAATGCACATGAGTGGGCCTATTAATATTTTAGAATTTGAGGAAAAATAGTTTTCTATCATCCTAGCCATCATAAAATTGCTATAGCTGAATGCATTTAGAGGGACACCAATGGAGGATCCAAACATCCACATTGCTGAATTTCTACAGTTTCTAAGCACCATAAAGACATATGGCATTCCTACTGATGGGATATGACTAATCCTTTTTCTATTCTCTCTTAGAGATAGAGCCTCGACATGGCTCTATACTTTACCAAAGAAGTCAATCGGTACTTGGGAGGAGCTTCTAAAGGTCTTTTTGGCAAGATATTTTCCACTTAGCAAAACTTTACAATTAAGGAATCAACTCATCAATTATTCTCAAAGGGATGGAGAGACCTTGTATGATACATGGGAGAGGTTCAAAGATCTTCAACATCTTTGTCCACATCACAGTCTAAGAAATTGACTTCTATTGCAATATTTCTATGATCGTTTGTGCTACAATACAAGGATGTCTATTGATGTAGCTACAAATGGAGCTCTAATGAACAAATCTTATAGAGAAGCCTATGCTATTATTGAAGATATGGCAGCAAAGCATTGCCAATGGAGTCCGGGTACAAGCTACCACCCATCCTTTTCACATACTATTTCCGAAATAGTATGTGGAATATCACACGGTTGGTGCTATAGACTTGATTACAACAAGGCTAGACACTTTATCACAAAGGTTTGAGAATCTAATCACACAACTAATTCAAACAGCCAACAATATTTGTGATGCATGTGGGTTGCTTGGACACACATCTTCTTCATGTTATGCTTCTTCTATTTATTCTCCAATGGGATACACTCCACCAGACTTCTACAACAATGTCTACCTGAATTTCACTCAGCTACAACAACCACAAGTAACTTCTAGATTAGAGTCCATGCTTGCAACATTTATTTCAACTCAAATGCAACAAAATGAGGAGTTCCATCAACAAAGACAATCAATGAAGGACACCATTTGCCAACTCTCTTCTAAGGTGGATGATATTGCCACTCATGCACACATCTTGGAGAAACAAATTGCCCAACAAGCTCTTTCTAGCAAAGAAGCATTTCCACATTTCTTGCCTAGTCCACCGGAGATGAATCCTACATATTCTAGGTTGGTGACATTGAAGCATGTCGTTGTCATAGAAGTATATCCTTCAAGGTATGATGATGTTGATACCTATGAGGATTATGAAGTTGCAACTAAAGGGGAGAAAGCTACAACACATGCTCTACATGTTGATTCTTCAAGCAAGCCACATGTCCTTCCTCCTCACACTCTATATGACACATTGATTTATAATGAGAACTCTCTTCGCAACTCATATTTTGATGATACTTCAAAGGAGAATGAAAAGACAAATACTATTGGTGTACAAAAGACTGCTGCAACTCATAGGTGTTTTTCCTTGCCCCAAATCAAGGACATATTTGCAAGGAGGCATCAATCTTTAGCACAACAATTTCTAGCCTCAAATTAAAGCAATGGACCTCCATCTTCATCATTCACCATGACAGGTATTCGGTTGCAATCCTCTTGAGTTTGTTATATGCAGTGAGGACACTGCAAATTTCAAGCTTAGGGGGAGAGCAAACCACCGATAGTGTAATTTTATTTCCCTTTTATCATATTTTTCTTAGTTGTTGTTTTCAGTTCTACTCTTCTGGTGGAAAATCTAGTATGATATGATGTTTATCTTTTATATGTGGATAGAACTCTTATGCTTAACTGATTGTCCTCTTTTGATGAGAAATATCATTTGGAGAAATTGTAAAAGGCATGCATTATTGAAATGAAACCTTTTGCCCATCAACATGTGCTTAACTCTGGTTTATGCTTCTAGCCTAAACATTCATCTTTCACATCCTTGATTGCTTAAAACATGTAATGGTTTCAATTTTTGTGAGTAAATCAACTTTACAACATCATTTAGAATACGGGATGCCCTTGGCAATCTCTTAGTGCATTTTCAACCAATCTTACAATGAAAAACATTCAAAACAAATGAATAAAATCTAGCTAATGTTGCAATTTAGTTGACTCTCCTATGTTTTGGAAAATTTTTAAAATTTCTTTCGGCTTATCTCATCTTTATACCCCATAAAAGATGGCTAAACCGCCCACCTATCATGCTAGCCTAGTGTAAGTCCGATCTGGCCACGATGATTAGGTGGTATGTCTTAAAATAGGGTAAAATACCCCAACTGACATTCCACGTGTGCATAAGCCTACATTAGAAGCCGAGTGTCGGAACCCATAATCCATTTTCATATCATTTTTGGGAAATAAGGAGAGTACAACTAAAAATTATCAATTTTAACTAAGATTTCATCATTTGTATCCTTAATAGTTAAAAGTTTGAGTTGCACATCCACTAATTGTTTGGCTTGGTCATCCAAATTCTATTTAGTGTTGTTTAATTGATTGATTCATTTAATTGTGACCACCCCTGCTGAACTACAATTCTCTTTCTTGGGTGTTTAAGTTGAATTTATGGCTATGAGTATAAACATGTTGATCATGGTTGGCTTGGTCTTATACACATTTCTTTTCATTTGATCTATACATGAACTTGACAATTCTTCATTTGTGTTTCTATGCTCTTTTTGCTTGAGGACAAGCAATTGTTTGAGCTTAGGGAGATTTGATGTGCACAAATCATATCATCTTTTGGATCATGTTTGTTGCATATCCATGTTGTTTTGACTCAATTATCACTCTCATTCATGCTAGATTCTATATTTTTAGCTATTCTTACTTGTCTCATGGTTTGGATTGTAGGTACTACATTTTGCAATGAAATGATGAGGAATATATCATATTATCACTTATTGGATCACTCCTCAAGTATCTACATGTTTTGGGGTTCGAAAGTGTGCAAGTACCACTTTTTACGGCATGTAAATCTGACCTACACGCCGAAAGTTATGAGCAGAATACACAGCAGCCCAGAACAACCATTGACATACCGTATCTTAAAAAGACATGACGTGTCTAATTAGAGACCCCGTGTCTCGGTCTACAAATTGAATGCAGAACTCTAGATTTGCAGCAAAATGCCATATTTTATTAAAGACATGCCATGTTTTATTAAAGACACATCGTGTCTTATTAAAGACACGCCATGTAACTTTCCAGAACTCAACCCAAGTTTCAGTTATTGCATAACTGTCAATTTTAGAAATTTTTTAATACGACTCCTTTCATTTTAAAAGATGAAATCACTCTATGGAGCAGTTATATTTGGTCATAATTTGAAACTCTTTCATCCCAGAGCAAGGCTAGAGCAAAGAGGGTGATTTTAGAGGTAGAAGAGGGTGGTTTCTTGCAAAAGCCCCATTCTTCTTCTTTTCTTCTCCAATCTTCTTCTCCAAATTGCAGCAAAGATTCTTCACTCCACAAAGCTTCTTGGGAGAGAAGTTTTTATAGTTTGGAGCAGCTGTATAAGTGGGATTTTGTCCTCAAGTCAGAATTCTACCTTTCTTGGGTTACACCTTGGGATTACTTAGCTTTTCCTTCTATAAATCATGTTGAATTCTGAAAATTCTACACATTTCCTACTGTACACATTCATGGACGAGTAGTTTCCTTTTCTTGGACATGGGAGAGTAGCTCCCACATCATAGAATGTATGGAACATGACAATTTCATACCAAATGCTATGTTTCTTATTTTTCCACCTTGTGAGTATCGATTTCTTCTTTTCTGCATATATGGCTGGCCACCTTATGTGTATGTTTTATGATATTTTATTTGATCTGAGAAGATAGGTGGGAGAGTAAGGAGGTACTCTCTTGGCAACTCCTTTACCACAAGAGTGGAAATTATGGAGTTGAGGAGTAGGTTTGTGATCCAAAATGAAATTCATACATGGGAATGTTGAATTGAGTTAGGATCATTGTATTTGTGTCGAGAGGTGAAGTACAACATACAACTCTCCTTTAAAACAAGTGCTTAGTATGTTTAAATTTCGTGCTCCTATTTTATTCTATGATATGTTGGTGAAATCCTAGGTCCAAGATCCTTCCAAATCTTAATCTTAACCTTTCTTAAGTGATAATTTACTATTTTGTTTTAAATATATAACTTAGTTGTTCTAATCTAATCATCTTGTGTACAACGATCTAGATTATTGAAAATCATAATGCTTGCGCCTATCTAACCAATGCTCCTTGCGTTCGACCTCAACTAAAACTACTCTCATATACTTGTGGGAAATATCTAGTTGAGTAAAAGATCATTCTTATGATTGAAGCTCATTAGTGTAATAAATCAACAACGACCCTTGCCCTTTTCACAGTCGCGACATGCACAAGGTTGGTGGTCGCAACTGTAATATCCCTGACCTACATTATGGCTTAACCCTAGAAGGTTTGATTAAGTAATTTACTTACCAACTTGTTTTAATCTTTTGAAAAGTAATTAAGACTCTTGTAGAGTTTAATTTCAAGT
The DNA here is from genome assembly GCA_963693085.1 of Alisma plantago-aquatica. Lineage (NCBI taxonomy): Eukaryota > Viridiplantae > Streptophyta > Magnoliopsida > Alismatales > Alismataceae > Alisma > Alisma plantago-aquatica. Next base: position 764,835,178 of record OY856412.1, on the reverse strand, counting down.
TTGAGCTTATTTGCAAACTATTTGTGCATTATATGATAGTTTGGGCATAAAGTGCAATTAACCCAAGATGAGGGGTTATACTGCAAAATGTCACATGTTGAATGTACCTCATGTGTTTTAGCATCATAATAAAGAGAATGATGCTAAATTATGGCTTCTGGAAAGCCTAAATTTCAAGTTGAAACTTGTTTAAATAATGTTAGTGCATTGTGCACCAATTTTGGTACAAATTGTAATTTACCCAAAATGTAGGGTTAATATGCAAATTACCCCCCCTAGAGTGTCCCTACTCCCTCCTAGTATCATATATAGGAGAGAGAAAGAAATAGACACCATGTTTGAATCAATTATGAGTAATGGTACTCTTGGTGATGAAATGACCAAGAAAGGGGTTGAATGTGAAACCCTAACTTGAGTTGTATCAAGTTGAAAAGCTTATATATGAGTGCCTATCGACCAAGGATCCATAGGGGGAGTCTCATATCGTTTTGTAGACTCTTGGAAAAGGTCATGAAGAGCAAAGCACCTCAAGGAGGTGAAGGGTATCAGTTTACAACTTCCTTAGAAAAGTTGTATTGGGTTGTGAATAAAGTGGTGATTTAGTTGATATATCTTATTCAAAGAGATAAGTAATGGACGAAATTTCATCCCTATATTATCCTGAAGTGTTTTAAATGTCAATATATATATAAATGCATGCATATACATGTGTCAACCATGCATGGACATGTGGCACCTAGTAGCTCAAATTGATGACACCTCATATACACACTTTTTCATGAACCTCAATTATATATACCCTTCTTTTCACCCACTAGTGAAATGTTTCGAATCCTACCACCTCCTTGATCTAAGATATTGTGTATAGGGTCCTTGTATCATGCATAGGTGAAGTGGTATCGTGCATAGGCCTTGGGTATTGGCCATAGCAAGTTGATATCGGCCTAGCAAGGTGATATCAGCCTAACAAGGTGATATTGGCCATAGTGGAGTGTTTTTGGCCACAAGTGGGGATATCAGCCAAAAGTGAGGGCATATTGTGAATAAGTAGTGAGGTATTGTGCAAGGTGATAAATATCAAGAAGTATCTCAATATTTAACCCTAAGTTTAGGCCATGATCATCTTCAACCTTAGATTGAAGCATGAATCTAGGGTTATGATCTTCCTTTTTTTCTACTTCACCAAATGCTTATCCATGGTGATTCCTTGCATATAGAGGAGTTTTAAAGTTCATCTTCAACCTTAGGAACGTGAATCTTTGGATCTTGGAGCTTTGAAGTTGTTCTTGAGGTGGGTTATATAACTTGAACCCAATTATATTATTATGCACTTCAATTTTTGTCATACTTGTTGATCTACTTGCAATTTCGATTTCTCTTGAATAATTGATGATTATTTGAGTTCTAAAAGCTTCATGGGACTATTTTCCATAACTTAGAATAGTAAGAAAAAGAGTCTAGAGGTTTATGGTGATGACATCATCAAGGGTAAAGTGATATCGGGTTGAAGCACACACCTCTAACCTGATATGGTGATGTAACCCTATATGTTATGAAAATCGATATACCTTGGAACCCCAGACACTTATTGGTTTGTATAATGGGTTGTCAAAGGTTCAACCAGTTGTCTAGCCTGTCACTTAATCCATGGTGAAGGGCAGGTCGATTCCATGAAGGTTTGAAGAGGCATGAGCATAAGGGTCTAACCTGATATGGTGTGAAGCACACACACACACCTCCTTGCCTGATATGGTGTGAAGCACACACACACCTCTTTGCCTGATATGATGTGAAGCACACACACACACCTCTTTACCCGATATGGTTTGAAGCACACATACACCTCAAAGGTGATATGGAAGCAATCATACACCTCTTACCCGATATGGTAAGCACACATACACCTCTAAAGTGATATGGAAGCAAGCATACACCTCATACCCAATATGGTAAGGACACATACACCTCATATGGAAGCAAGCATACACCTCATACCCGATATGGTAAGTACACATACACCTCAAAAGTGATATGGAAGTAAGCATACACCTCTTACCCGATATGGTAAGCACACACACACACCTCTAAAGTTATATGGAAGAAGACACACACCTCATACCTGATATGGTAAGCATACATACACCTCTAAAGTGATATGGGTAGAATGCAAACACCTCTTGCCCAATATGGTGGAAGCACCTCAAAACCCATATGAAGGAAAACACCTCAAATGTAATGTACTTGATAGAGTAACACATGAAGTGTCTTATATGAAGTCATATTTTAAGATGAATGGAGTTTAATTAATATTGATTAAGTAGGCCAATGTACCTTGAAGGAAAGGTTGAGCCAACTTAATAAAGTATGAAGAAATCAACATCCTAGTGAGGATGAGAGAGAAACTCATACTTTTGTGATAATCATGTAATGAGCATACATTAATACTTCTAATATATGTAGGGTATGAATTAGGGTTTGATCCTTGATAATTTGATCTTGAAACCCTAAATGGTTAATAATGGGAAACCCTAACCCTAATGTAGGGTGATGGTATGATTTTGAAATCCTAATCGATAAGAAAGGGAAACCCTAACTCTAATAATGGAATAGTGGTATTACCCTTGTATTGCATGGTGTTGATATGTATTTGATATGGTTGTTATCATGAAATACTAACCATACAGGTATCATGAGATGATGAGCATAGCTAGGTATGAACTATGTTGTTTTATGTGATATAAATTTAAATGGGACTTATGATCCATGTGAGATGCTTGTGCAACAAGTATCATGTATACCTTGGTCTGAGGACCTAGAGGTAATAGTTACCTGATAAGTGGTAACAGTGTTCAATGATGAACTAAGGGTTTGAATACCCAGATCTAGTAATCATGATGATGATAATGTTGAGGGATGAGAATTCTCAGTAATGAGATAAGGGATTGAGATCCTGAATGTTATGTGTGTTCTAAAGATTAGAAAAGTACTTGATAGATGTATTATACCTTTCTTTGTAGCATATGTTATAATAATTCATGTTTGAAACTTGTTGATGCTAAAAGATATTGTAATGCACCTAATTAATCAAGTAGAATCTCATCATGTAGTGCCCTGACCATAGATCCATCAACATCAGTAGCTGCTAAAGGGTGAAATGGGTTTTCCCACAAGATCTCCTGGAGGGTATATTTTTGAATATGTGGGGGAAATTGGGCGATCTCCTTCATTATAATTTCGGGATGGATGTATAAAAATCTCTCGATGATGATGAATCCTGTGGATGGATAACCAAAATCTCCCTGAAGAGAGTGCAAGCTATGACTGTAGCTCTATAGCGAAGATACCAGTATACCTTGGTAAGCTATTTTATAGTTGACACGAGATGTCCTGCTAGTGGTCTCACACTGATCAAGACGGGTGAGGTCATGGAATCTAGCTCTTCCATTGATCTTGTATGGTACCAATGCTTTATGTAACTGTGGTCGGTTGGAGCATGAGCGGTATACCTCATCTCCTCAGGGAGTAAGTGTGATTGTAAAATGTAGTCAGCCATGTAGCGTATTTGCTTAAGGATTAAATACGGAAAACATTGGTTGATGTTACATTTCTTTAATGCATCTTAAATGGATAGATGTTATACATGTTCTTCATATTCCTTATAAAATGAATAGATGAATTATTGCTTTATCATATATAGTTGCAATACTTCAGAAGATGATATTGCTCTACTCTTCTTAAACAATGATTAAATCCTACTTATTAATATAAAAGAACCCTCTGCTCAGTTTATTGCTATTTATCTACAATAATAATATTGTTGACAGAGAGTTATATCTCTCGCTCGGACATGGGTCTAACCTCGTTGGTCACCAACATTTTTAGGTGGATACGGATGAGGAGGTAGGGACCATACTACAGAGGGAGGACAATAGCATCAAGGGCAGCAGTAGCATCTCAGGTTGAGTGTATTGTTTGTCGTGTCTTGTAGATATATGTCCTATGTGTCATCTCTGTACTCTCATGTCCTTGGAGTCATTACTTAATGGTTTTATGAACGATCTGAGGTTTTGGCTTGTATGCCTCAAGATTTTATGTTTCTTATGTATAGTTTTGGCCAAGCAACTGTTATATGTTATCCTCAAGATGAGATGGTACAGGATATGTACAATGTGAACCATGATGTATATAGTACTTTGGTTCTCTTCTTAAGAGTTTCATGGAAATGGATCTCTTTGCAAAAAGGTTTTAATTTTTAGTAATTTTTTTAATCTACTGCTTATGGTTATTCCTCAATTATTTACTGGTGACAGTTTGATTTGTTGTCAGATCATCAAAAAGTTTTGGTATCAGAGCCTAAGGTTCGCTGAGTCTATAGAGACATATGATTAAGGTTGTTGAGTCTGTTCTAGTATCCTCTAGTTTATCTGATAGTGACTTATGCTCATATAGGAGAAGAAGTAAAGCTAAAGATGGATGGAGCACACGAAGAACATGCTGCTGAAAGTAGTGTTGCTGCACCAAGAGGAGGTGCAAGGGATTAGGCTAGAGAGGAATTAGTTCCTTAGAATCCCTAGCTTGACCAAGCTACGATAGAAAACTCATCTTTTCATGCTCTATTTGGATAGTTCATGAACACAATGACACATATGGCAGATCAAATGCCAGCACCAGCACCTAGGGCACCAATTCTCAATGAGGGGCATGGATATGGTAAGACCTTTGAGCAGTTATGTCGGGTAGCAGCCACCAAATATACCAGTACAACTGACCCAACAGACACATATTCATGGCTCACTGAGTTGGAGAAAGCCTTTAGAATCCTCAACATTCCAGAAACAATGAAAGTTAGGCATCTTGTGTACCTCTTAAAAGGAAGTGTTGGCCACTGGTGAGCCATTGAGGAAGAGAAACGACCAGGTGTTGAGGTTGAATGGGGAGAGTTCCGATGTGAGTTCGTTAATAGATATTTTCCCAAGACTTATCTAGATGAGAAAATCTTGCAGTTTGAGAAGATTAGGCAAGGACCAATGAACATTAGTGAGTATGAAGCTAAGTTTATGGAGCTTCTATAGTTTTGTCCACTCATGGCTACTACAGATGAGGAGAGAATTCGACGTTTTGAGAAGGGTCTAAATGCTAAGTTAACCACACCTGTATCTTCTCTAGAGAATAGAGAGAGGTTTTCCACCTTTGTGGACTCAGTTAGGCAGATAGAAAGGTCTGTGATTGAGAAATGTGAGGCCAACAATAGGAAAGTGCATGCATAGTTCCAAGGACAGAGGTCCAAAAGCTTTAAGAAACTGAGGTTTACTACACCAATAGCGCCACAGAGGTTCAATTCTCAAATGTAGTGGACATCCAGATAGGGTAGAGGCCATAGTTTTCCACCAACTGGAGACCATATCTTAGCATCGATGTCAGCAACATGACCATCTAGGCCGCAATGGGAGAGCATAGACTACTTTAAGTGTGGGAAGATAGGACATCTGATGAAGGATTGTCCAATTAGAGATAGGAATGTAACCCAACCACCGAGGCAGAGTCAACAAGGCTCTCAGAGGCAACAGTTTAGCAGTGGTACACAAGGATGTGGACAGGCATCCCAAATTGGTTCATCTGCACCCAACAATAGGATGCGTACCTGGCAACCAGAAATGGCGAGACTCTATGCTATGAATCAGCCGGAGGCAGTGGTCAACCCACGAGTCGTGACATGTCAGACAGAATTATTTCATTTTGATATGTCTTCATCCTGCTTCGTATCTATTTTGATTGATCCGAGTGCTACACATTCCTTTATCACTCTAGAAGTGATTCATGATTGCAATATGACTGCCAGTCATAGAGCAGATAATCTGCTATTAGAAACTCCATTAGTCGAATATGCAGTATTGTGGGAGGTATGTTCTCCCTGTATTCTTTCCTTTTCAGAACACATCATTCAGGTGGATCTTATACCACTTGAGATGCATGGGTTTGATATAACTCTTGGGATGGACACCCTATAAAAGTATAAGGTTGTCTTGGATTGTGGTTCCAAGCAAGATATGTTCACAGACAATGGTGAGACATGGGTCTTTCAGGGAGATAGAAATATTCTTCCAACCTATCTAGTATCAACAATGATAGCTGAGAACTGATGTGACAAGGATGTGAAGCATTCTTGGCACATGTGGTAGATACTAGAGTAGAGAGTCCCAATCTTTTTGAAGTTCCTATTATTAAGGAATTCAAGGATGTATTTCCTAAAGAGTTTCTAGACATTCCTCCACCTCATGAGATTAATTTTGAGATTAATCTAATTCCAGGTACACAACCTATAGATCAAACACCTTATAGGATGGGGTCATCTGAGATGGCAGATCTTACGAAATAGTTACAGGAGTTGCTTGAGAAAGGTTTGATTCGACTGAGTACTTCCCCATGGGGTGCTCCAGTTCTTTTTGTTAAAAAGAAGGATGGGTCTATGAGATTATGCATAGATTATAGACAGCTTAATAAGGTGACTATTAAGAACAAATATCCTCTGCCAAGGATAGATGATCTATTTGACCAGTTGCGTGGTGCAACAATATTTTCTAAGATATATCTAAGGTCATGATATCATCAGTTACGTATCAAGGAGAGTGACATACCTAAGTCAGCCTTTAGGACAAGGTATGGTCATTATGAGTTTGTAGTTATGTAATTTGGACTAACTAATGCACCAACTGCGTTCATGGAACTGATGAATAGAATCTTCCGTCCATTCCTTGATCAGTTTGTAGTGGTCTTCATAGACGACAACCTGATATATAGTAGATATGGTCAACAACTTGAACAACACCTTCGTCAAGACTTGACAATGTTGAGACAACACAAGCTATATGCTAAGTTTAGCAAGTGCGAGTTTTGGTTGTCAGAAGTGTCTTTTCTTGGACACGTTATATCTGCTTCAGGTATTTGTATTGATCCACAAAAAGTGGACTTTGTTTTAGAGTGGGAACAACCCAAGACACCGAATGAGATTCGTAGTTTCTTAGGCCTGGAAGGTTATTACATGAGGTTTATTAAAGTCTTCATTTCTATAGACTTACCCCTAACCAAGTTGACCAGGAGGGAAGTTCCTTTTGTCTAGAATGACAAGTGTCAGCATTCTTTCCAGTTGTTGAAAGAAAGGTTGACCAGTGAACCTGTGTTAGCTTTACCTGAGTAGGGAAAGGGATATATTGTTTTCTGTGACACCTCTAAGAATGGTTTAGGATGTGTGCTGATGTAGAATGATCATGTTGTTTCTTTTGCTTCCCAAGAACTTAAGAAACACGAGGAGAATTATCTGACGCATGATCTAGAATTAGCTGTAGTGGTTCATGCGTTGAAGATCTGGAGACATTATCTCTATGGAGAAACATGTCAAATTTTCACAAACCATAAGAACTTAAAGTACATATTTTCACAACACAATTTGAATATGAGACAATGCTGCTGGATGGAATTAGTAAAGGACTACAATTGTACAATTGATTATCATCCATGAAAGGTTAATGTAGTGGTAGATGCATTAAGTAGAAAATCATCATCACCACCCATAGATAAAGCACAATTGAACTCTTTAGTGTGATTTAAACGAGTCATTCTTGTCTCTTTGAGGCAAAACAATGTACAACTTAAAGTATCTTTGTTAGATGGATTGTTAGTTTAGATGCATGTGAAACCTACTCTGAAACAATAGATCAAAGAGTACTGTGATTCAGTAGATCAGGTCAGAGTATGGTAGTGAGAAATGGGATGGTTTTCATGAGTCAGAGGATGAGGTAGTCTGTTACCATGGTAGGATGGTAGTACCTGATGCCAATGACTTAAGGAAACTAGTCATGGAGTAAGCTCATTCATCCATGTATGCAATGCATCCAAGGAGTACCAAAATGTATCATAACTTAAAAGATAAGTATTGGTGGCCTAGTTTAAAGAAGGATGTAGCTGAGTTTGTTATGCGGTGTCCAGTGTGTCAGTAGGTTAAAGCTGAACATCAGAAGCCCGTAGGAACATTGCAATCTTTATCTATACCACAGTGGAAATGGGATCACGTGACCATGGACTTTGTGGTAGGTTTACCCAGAATAGACAAAGGTCATGATTCCATTTGGGTGATAGTTGATAGTTTGACTAAGTCAACACATTTTCTTCCTGTCAAAACAACATATACTGCTAAGAAACTTGCATAGATATATATAGATGAGATAGTGCGATTACACGGGGTTCCAGCTACAATTGTATCTGATAGAGGTCCCCAGTTTACAAGTTGTTTTTGGGAATGACTACATAAAGCCTTGGGTACTCAGTTGAAGTTTAGCAAAACTTTTCACCCTCAGACTGATGGGCAATCTGAAAAAACTATACAGACTTTGGAAGACTTGCTTAGAGCATGTGTTCTTCAGTTTGTAGGAAGTTGGGACATACACTTGAGCTTGATAGAGTTTGCCTACAACAACAGTTACCAGACTAGTATTGATATGGCACCATATGAAGCCTTATATGGTAGACGATGTAGATCTCAGTTATGTTGGTATGAAACAGGAGAATACCAACTTTTGGGTCATGAGTTAGTACAACAGACAATTGAGAATATTAAAGTAATACAATTGTAATACCCCTGACCTAGGTTATGGCTTAAACCTGGGAGTTTTGCTTAAGTAATTTACTTACAAACTGATTCTAATCCTTTGAAAATTAATTAAGGCTTCTTGTGAAGTTTATTGTCAAGTTTGAGCTTAATTGCAAACTATTTGTGCATTAGTTGATAATCTGAGTAAAATGTGCAATTTATCCAAAATGAGGGGTTACATCACAAAATCTCACATTAGTATCATAAGATAAAGTACGATGCTAAGTGGTGGCTTGTGGAAAGCCTAAATCCCAAATTATAACCTGTTTGAACAATGCTAGCACTTTATGCACCAATCTTGGTACAATTTGTAATTTACCCAATATATGGGGTTGAAATACAAAAATTACTACCTCTAGAGTATCCCTACTCCCTCTATATATCTTCTAAAGGAAAGGGAAAGAAGGGGACGATATGTTTGAATCATCTTTGAATGATGATACTCTTAGTGATGGATAGACCAAGAAAGAATTAAAGGTAAAGCCTTATATGTGTTGTATCAAGTTGTAAACTTGATATAGGAGCTCTATCGGCCAAGGATCCATAGTAGGAGTCTCCTATCAATTTGTTGAGCCTTAACAAAGGCCATGATGGGTAAAGCACCTCAAAAGGGTGGTCCATGACGAGTTGCAAGCTCCTAGCAAAAAGTGTATCAGTTTGCCTTATTAGTGAGATAAAGATGAGATAACATATCCAACAAGATAAAGGATGGTCGAGATATTGTCTCTTGCTTATCCTCAAGACTCTTGCATAGCAATATAAATATGTGTTCATTCATGGCCACATGTCAACCATGCATGTCCACGTGTCATTTAGTAGCTTGAGGTGAAGATACCTCTTATACACTTTATCTCATGAACCCAAGTATATATACTTCACCTTCCACCCACTTATGGAAGTTTATGAACCCCACAACCCTCCTTCTTTTGGAGATATCATACATATCCCTTTAGATATCATGCAAAGTAGCTCAAGGAGCAAGGAGAGATCGAGCATTAAGCTTAAGGTAAGGCTTTTGTCATCTTCAACCTTGGTTGAAGTAGGATATTGGGTTATGGATATTCCTTTCTTTTCTTCTTCACCAAGTGCTTAACTATGGTGATTTCTTGTCTATGGAGGAGTTATGAACGAGCCTTGGACCTTGGAAAAGTTTGTCTTCAACCATAGGAATGTAAAGCTTTAGAGCTTGGAGCTTTGAAGTTATTCACAAGATAGGTTATATAACTTGAACTCAATCATATTATTATTCACCACCTAACTTGCTATACTTAATTATCTACTTCTAATTCCAAAATCTTCTTGAATAGTTGATGAAAATATGAGTTCTAGTAGTTTCTTAAAACTATTTCCCATGAACTATAACAGTTAGAATGATGGTCTAGAGCTTGAAGAAGATGGTATCACTTTACAAAGTGATATCGGGTTCAAGCATACACGCAAATACCTCTAACCCGATATGGGTATGTGCAAACATCACTTGCATGGTATGTTTAAGAGTATTATATCTCCTTGCATGATATAGAGATGAAGATCACACTTGGAACACGATATGGTGTTAATTATACACCTTTTTCACGATAGGAAGTCAAGTAAGGACTCTATGCACGATATAGTGTCAAGTATACACTTCTAAAAGTTGATATACCAAAACCCTAGTTTGGGTAACCCGATATGAATAAAAATAAACAAGTACCTCTTGCATGATATGATCATGTAGTACATGATATCTTAAAGCACACATCTTGTACACGATATGATTGATTGAGCATACACTTGTGCATAATATAAGACATGGATTCAAATACATGGTATAACCCGATATGGTTGAAATACCTTAAAAATGATATGGAACTCAAGGTAGTGGTTCACCCGCTATCAAAGTGAGTGATATACCATGTACGTTATAAGACACGTCCTATGGACGATATAGGAGATACCTAGCATCTTATAAACGATACAAGGTAAAGTTATACCCTTACACGATATGGGCAAAACCCTAGATGGAGAAGTAGAAACCCGATATGTTTTGAAACCCAATTGTCTTTGAAACCCGGCATACCCTACCACCTTGTGATGGGTTGATGAGTAACTAAGTATCTAGCTTGTTATCTAACCATAGTGAATGAATAGAATCTTGAAAGCATGAAATGGTATGAGCTCAAGGGTTATCTAATATAGGTAACCCGATATGATATCCAACACATAACCCGATATGATACCTGATATGGGATCACGATATGACAATCCAATAGAGGGGAAACAAGTATGACAAACCAAGATGGAAAGTTGATAGGGAAATCCAAGACAAGAAACCAATATGGTGTTATCTGTATACACTTAAACAATACATGATGAAGCATATATGCTATACCCGATATGGCGTCCACCTTGTGCACCATATGGCACCAAGCACGTAGCTTATACCCGATATGGGGTCAAGCACCTATCTCATACCCGATATGAAGTCATCTTGAGATGATAAGAACTAAGTGATAGTCAATTTTATATGGGTATACGATATGATGATTAGGGGATACACCCTAAAACATGATATGGTAATGTGGTTATATCACATGCCCCATATGGATACACTACATGAAATAAGAATGTATCTTAAAGCATTATATGATAACATGCACACATCTTGATACACGATATGGTAGGGGACACTTCAATCATATGTGATTGATTGAGTGACATATGTTGTAGGTTGTGTTAATTGCAATATAAGAGATGATGTGAATTGTTAATTATGATCTAATGTTCCTCAAGAGGAGGATTGAGCCAAAAATTTGATGTAACTAATATCCTAGTAAGGATGAGAGAGAAACGGATACCTAGTGTTGATAATCATTCAATGATAAATGATGAGAATAAATAAATATGATTGAATACTTATGATATCAATGTATGCTCCTAGATGTGTGGAGCAATGAATTAGGGTTTGAATTAATAATAAAGAACTTGAAACCCTATTTGTCTATAAAGGGAAACCCTAACCCTAATAATGGGAAGGATGTATTTCTCTTATTGAATAAGCCTTGTGAAACATGTTAAATACTTGTATAACAAGTATAATGCTTATGTGGTCTGATGACCTAAACGATAATTGTTGCCTAGTGAGAGGTGACAAGATGTTTAAATGGGCCTTGTGAGCCATTTGAATAATTGTTGCCTAGTAAGAGGTGACAAGATGTTTAAATGGGCTTTGTAAGCCATGTGAAATACTTGTACAACAAATATGATGAATACCTTGGTATGAGGACCTAAAGGTAATAGTTACTAGTTACAAAGGTAACAATGCTATGTGGTGATCTAAGGGTTTGAATACGAGATCCAGTAATCATGATAATAATAATGTGAAGGGATGAAGATTCCCAGTAATGTGATAAGGGACTGTGATCCCAAATTTTATGTATCAAAATGTGTTCTAAAGATTAAAAAAGTACTTAATAGATGTAGTACACCTTTCTTTATAGCATTTGTTTATGATTAATGCTTATAACTTGATTAATGCTAAAAGATATTGTAATGCACTTAATTAAGCAAGTTAAATATTATCAACTAGTTGCCCAGACCATAGATTCCTTCAGTGTCAGCATTTGCTGAATGGTGAAATGAGTTTTACTCGGTATGCATATTTTTTAATATGTGATCATTAAATGAGGATGCTCAGTGGACTCCCCAAATACACTAGGTTGCTCAGTGGACTTCCTGATGAAACTAAAACCATGATTTGCTCAGTGGTCTTCCTGATAAAATAATCCGAGAAAGTTAAGTGGTCTTCTCCTAAAGAGAGTACATGCTACAACAGTAACTCTATAGTGAATATACTGCTATACCCCCGTCATAGCTAATTACAGTTGGCACAAGATGTCATGCTAAATCTAAGTAGACTCATACTGACCGAGACAGGTGAGGTCTTGACAGTCGGCTCTGCCATTGACCTTGTATGGTACCGATTTCGACTTACTAGTGGTTGGTTGGAGGATGAACGACATATTTCACCTCCTTTGGGCATAAGTGTAATTGTAAAATGTAATCAGCCATGTAGCGTATTTGCTTAAGGATCGAATATGGAAAACATTGGATGATACATGCTTCAGTTATACATCTTAGTTGATAGATGTTATTTATTTTTATTTACATTCCTTGTAAGGTAGATAGATGGATTATTACTCTACCATGGATATATGCATCCTTTTTCTTAAGTACATAGAATACTCTATTATGTTCATATAGTGAATAACCCTGCCTGTTGATATAAAAGGACCTCTTCTCAGTTTTATAAATGCTTATCTGTGATAATAATATGGTCGGCAGAGAGTTATATCTCTCGCTGGGACAATTATCTCACCCCGTGGGATCCACAATTTTTAGGTGGACATGCATAAGGCGATAGAGATCTTTCTACAGAGGAGGAACAAAAGTTGGGGCAGCAATAACAACTCAGGTTGGGTGTCTTGTCTGTCGTGTCTTATAGATAGAAGTCATATGTATTGTCTCTGTACTCTCAAGTCCTTGGAGTCAGTTCGTAATGGTTTCAGGAACAATCTGAGATTTTGGCTAGTATGTCTCGATGTTTTATGTCGCTTTAGTACATGTGTTGATAGAGTAACTGTTAGATGTTGTCCTGGAGATGGGATGAATCACTGATTGTACAATGTAATTCATGATATGTATAAGTTTTGGAGCTTTCAGTAAGAGTTTTCTAGAATAGGGTCTCTGACTCAATCTGACATCAAATCAAATCGTCATCAGTGATATAATTGCGGAATAAGCATAAGCAACGGATTAACAAAAATCACTAAAAATTAAATCCATTTTTGCAAAGAGATCCATTTCCAGGAAACTCTTAAGAAGAGAACCAAAGTACTATATACATCATGGTTCACATTGTACATACCCTGTACCATATCATCTCGAGGATAACATATAATGGTTGCTTTGCCAAAACTATGCATAAGCAACATAAACCTCAAGGCATACAAGACAAAATCTCAGACCGTTCATAAAACTGTTACGTACTGACTCCAAGGACCTGAGAGTACAGAGATGACACATACGACTTATATCTCCAAGACACGACAGTCAATACACTCAACATGAGATGCTACGGTTGCCCCTGATGTTGTTGTCCTCCCTCTGCTATATGGTCCCTACCTCCGCATCCACCTAAAAATGTTGGTGACCAATGGGGTGAGACCCATGTCCCAGCGAGAGATATAACTCTCCGCCAACAATATTATTATTACAGATAAATAGTATGAAACTGAGCAGAGGATTCTTTTACATTAATAAGTAGGATTTAATCATTGTTTAAGCAGAGTAGAGAAATATCATCTTCTGAAGCATTGCATCTATATATGATAAAGTAGTAATTCATCTATTCATTTTATGAGAAGAACATGTATAACATCTATCCATTTAAGATGCATTAAAGAAATGTAACATCAACCAATGTTTTCCATATTCAATCCTTAAGCAAATACGCTACACAGCTGATTACATTTTACAATCACACTTATGCCCTGAGGAGATGAGGTATATCGCTCATGCTCCAACCGACCATGTCTACGTAAAGCATCGGTACCATACAAGGCCAATGGAAGAGCCGATTGCCATGACCTCTGCAATCTCAGTTAGTGCGAGACCACAAGCAGGACATCTCGTGTCAACTACAATTAGCTTACCAGGGTATACTGGTATCTTCACTATAGAGCTACAGTCGCAGCATGCACTCTCTTCAGGGAGATTTCAGTTATCCGTCCCCATCATTCATCATCATTAGGCGATTATGATACATCCATCCTAGAATTATGATGAAGGAGATATCACATCAATCCCTTATTAGGGCGTAAGGATATTCACGCCCAATCTCCCCCACATATTAAAAAATATGCCCTCCGGGAGATCCCGTGGGAAAACCCATTTCACCATTCAACAGCTACTGACGCTGATGGATCTATGGTCAGGGAACTACATGATGAGATTCCACTTAATTAATTAAGTGCATTACAATATCTTTTAGCATCAACCAAGTTTCAAACATGAATTATTATAATAGATGCTACAAAGAAAGGTATAATACATCTATCAAGTACTTTTTAAATCTTTAGAACACATATAACATTCATGATCTCAATCTCTTATCTCATTACTGGGAATTCTCATCCCTCAACATTATCATCATCATGATTACTAGATTTGGGTATTCAAACCCTTAGTTCATCACTGAACACTGTTACCACTTATCAGGTAACTATTACCTCTAGGTCCTCAGACCAAGGTATACATGATACTTGTTGCACAAGCATCTCACATGGCTCACCACATAAAACATCATATCTCATACCTGGCTATGTTCATCAACTCATGATACTTGCATGGTTAGTATTTCATGATAATAGCCATATCAAATACATATCAACACCATGCAATACAAGGGTAATACCACTATTCCATTATTAGGGTTAGGGTTTCCCTTTTCTTATCAGTTAGGGTTTCAAAATACATATCATCACCCTTTATTAGGGTTGGGGTTTCCCATTATTAACCATTTAGGGTTTTAAGATCATATTATCAAGGATCAAACCCTAATTCATACCCTACACATATTAGGAGTATTAATGTATGCTCATTACATGATTATCACAAAAGTATGAGTTTCTCTCTCATCCTTACTTGGATGTTGATTAATTCATACTTTATTAAGTTGGCTCAACCTTTCCTTCAAGGTACATTGTCCTACTTAATCAATATTCATTAAACTCCATTCATCTTAAAATATGACTTGATATAAGACACTTCATGTGTTACTCTATCAAGTACATTACATTTGAGGTGCTTTTCTTCATATGGGTTTTGAGGTGCTTCCACCATATCGGGCAAGAGGTGTGTGCTTGCTACCCATACCACTTTAGAGGTGTATGTTTTCTTACCATATCAGGTAACAAGTGTGTGCTTGCTTCCATATCACTTTAGAGGTGTATGTGTGCTTACCATATCAGATAAGAAGTGTATGCTTGCTTCCATATCACTTTTGAGGTCTATGTGTGCTTCACACCATATCGGGAAAAGAGGTGTGTGTATTCTTCACACCATATCAGGCAAAGAGGCGTGTGTGTCCTTCACACCATATCGGGCAAAGAGGTGTGTGTGTGCTTCACACCATATCAGGTTAGACCCTTATGCTCATGCCTCTTCAAACCTTCATGGCATCGGCCTACCCTTCACCATGGGTTAAGTGACAGTCTAGACAACTGGTTGAACCTTTGACAACCCATTGTACAAACTGATAGGCGTGTGGGGTTACAAGGTATATCAGTTTTCATATCATATAAGGTTCCATCACCATATCGGGTTGGAGGTGTGTGCTTCAACCCGATATCACTTTACCCTTGATGATGTCATCACCATCAACCTCTAGACTCTTGTTATTACTGTTATAAGTCATGGAAAACAGTCCCATGAAGCTTTTAGAACTCATAGGATCATCAATTATTCAAGAGAAATCGAAATTGCAAGTAGTTCAACAAGTATGACAAAATTGAAAGTGCATAATAATATAATTGGGTTCAAGATATATAACCCACCTCAAGAACAACTTCAAATCTCCAAGCTCCAAATCTTCACGTTCCTAAGGTTGAATATGAACTTCAAAACTCCTCTATATGCAAATAATCACCATGGATAAGCATTTGGTGAAGATGAAAAGAAAGGAAGATCATAACCCTAAAATCATGAAACAATCCAAGGTTGAAGATGATCATGGCCTCACCTTAGGGTTAAGACTTGAGATCCTTCTTGTTACTTAGCACCTTGCACTATACCTCACTACTCATGCACGATATTCCCTCACTTGTGGCCGATATACCCTTCACTTGTGGCCAAAAACACTTCACTATGGCCAATATCACCTTGCTAGGCTGATATCACCTTGCTAGGCCAATATCAACTTGCTATGGCCAATACCCAAGGGCTATGCATGATACCACTTCACCTATGCACGATTCAAGGACCCTATGCATGATATATTAGAGCAAGGAGGTGGTAGGATTCGAAAAATTCCACTAGTGGGTGAAAAGAAGGGTATATATACTTAAGGTTCATGAAAAAGTGTGTATATAAGGTATCATCAATTTGAGCTACTAGGTGCCACATGTCCATGCATGGTTGACACGTGTACATGCATGCATTTATATTTATCTTGACATGCAAAACACTTGAGGATAATCTAGGGATGAAATTTCGTCCATTACTTATATCTTTGCATAAGATATATCAACTAAATCACCACTTTATTCACAACCCAATACAACTTTTCTAAGGAAGTTGTAAACCGATATCCTTCACCTCCTTGAGGTGATTTGATCATCATGGTATTTGAAAAGAGTCCACAAAACGATATGAGACTCCTCCTATGTCTCCTTGGTAGATAGGCACTCATATATAAGCTTTTCAACTTGATACAACTCAAGTTAGGGTTTCACATTCAACCCCTTTCTTGGTCAATTCATCACCTAGAGTACCATTACTCATAATTGATTCAAACATGGTATATCCTTCTTTATCTCTCTTCTAGATGATACTAGGAGGGAGTAGGGACACTCTAGGGGTGGTAGTTAGCATATTAACCGTACATTTTGGGTAAATTATAATTTGTACCAAAATTGGTGCACAGTGCACTAACATTATTGAAATAAGTTTCAACTTAAAATTTAGGCTTTTCACAAGCCATCCTTTAGCATTATTCTCTCTCGTATGATGCTAAAACACATGAGGTACATTCAACATGTTACATTTTGCAATATAACCCCTCATTTTGGGTAAATTGCACTTTATGTCCAAACTATCATATAATGCACAAATAGTTTGAAAATAAGCTCAAACTTGAAAATTAAACTCTACAAGAGTCTTATTTTACTTTTCAAAAGATTAAAACAAGTTGATAAGTAGCTTACTTAATCAAAACTTCTAGGGTTATGTAACGACCCTGACCTGGGTTATGAGGTAACCCTATTTGTTTTGGCTAATAAAGTTGCTTAGAACTTTAATATAATCCTCTAAGGTGTTTTGTTATCATGTGACACACTTATGTTTCAAGTTTGGTCCTGATTGAATGTTGTTTGAGCAATGTTCCTTGTTTTGGACCAAAGTGCAATTTACCCAAGTTGAGGGGTTATATTGCAAACTTTCACATGTTGAACGTGCCTTATATGTTTTATCATCATAAGAGAGATAATTATGCAAGGTGGTGGCTTGTGGAAAGCCTAAATTCCAAGTTTGAACTTGTTTGAACAATGTTGGTACCTTGTGCACCAATTTTGGTACAAATTGTAATTTACCCAAAATGTGGGGTTGATATGCAAATTACCACCTCTAGAGTGTTTCTACTTCCTCTATGTATCATTTATAGGAGAGAGAATGAATGATACACCATGTTTGAATCATTTATGAATGATGGTTATCTTGGTGATGAAATGACCAAGATAAGGGTTGAATATGAAAGCTTAACTTGAGTTGTATCAAGTTGAAAAGCTTATATATGAGTGCCTATCGGCCATGGAGCCCAAGGAGGTGTCCCATATCGTTTTGTGAACTCTTGGAAAAATCCATATCATGCAAAGCACCTCAAGGAGGTGAGGTGTGACGGCCAACAAGTTTCCTTAGAAAAAGTGTATCGACTTGACTTAAAATGGTGATTAAACCTGGATGACTTATCCAAATGGATAAGCAATGGACGAATTTGTATATCTATATTATCCTCAACCTTTTTTAATGTCAAAATAAATGTTGATTCATGCATGTACACGTGTCACCCATGCATGACACGTGGCACCTACTAGCTCAAAATGTTGACACCTCATTTTTGCCTTCCTTCATGAACAACAAGTATATATACCCCTAGTTTCACCCCTTGGAGCAATTTTGTGACCCTTACCACCCTCCTACCCTAAGGTATCGTGCATAGAGCTCCCATATCGTGAAGGGATGCTGTGGTATCGTGCATGGGCCTTGGGATATCACCCATGAAAATAGCATATCGGCCAAGTAGGTGAAATTGGCCATATAAGGTGATATCGGCCAATAGGGTGAAGAGTTGAGAGGCATATCGTGCAAGTGAGTGCCATATCGTGCAAGGACACTAGTGTATTCTGCAAAAGTGTTAAGAAGAAAGAAGGAGCTCATACTTAACCCTAAGGTAAGGATAAGATCATCTTCAACCTTGAATTGAAGCCTGGAACTAGGGTTATGATCTACCTTTCTTTTCTTCTTCACCAATTGCTTATCCATGATGATTCCTTGTATATGAAGGAATTGTGAACGAGCCTTGGACTTTTGATAAAGTCATCTTCAACCTTAGGAACGTGTAGCTTTGGAGCTTGGAGCTTTGAAGTTGTTCTTAAGGCGTGTTATATAACTTGAACTCAACCATGTTATTATTCATCACCTAAATTGTTGTATTTAATGATCTACTTTTAATTCCAAAATTTCCTAAAATAGTTGATGAAATCATGAGTTCTAGTGGTTGCTTAGACCTGTTAACATGAACTATATTAGTTAGAACAAAGGTCTAGAGCTTGAAGATGATGATATCACCCTATAAAAGTGATATCGGGTGCATGCACACAAGCAAGCACCCCTAACCTGATATGATGATGCACCTACTTCACTAAAACGTTATGGATATGATTTTATACCTTCTTGCATGATATGGGGGTGTACTATACACCTATTTCACGATATGGAGTCAAGCATAGACTCCAAGAACGATACAAGGTCAATTGTTTACTTGTAAGATGACAAGAGACCCTAATTTGGGTAACCTGATATAAGTGAAGAGTAACAAGTGATAATGCACGGTATGATCATATGATACATCATTGGTACTTATTATCATGAGGTCTATATGACCTTGTATGACTTGGTTGTGCGGCACATGATCTTGCACGATAGGGTTGCCCGATATGGTGAAGAGTTGATACTACTATAACAACATGGCCAACACATATATGTACCATGTACCCATCACAACCAAACCTAAACCAACATGGGTGTTGCAACCTAATGTTTGATGGTGTAGCCCGATATGGATTGGTGCCCTACACTCTCATTGACTTGTATATTGGATTGAGCCTGATATGGCAAACCCTAATTCGTCACAGCCAACCCTAGATGGTGAGCCACCCGATATGGTGATTGAATGCACCTCTAGCCCGATATGGATGGTGCTCATACACCTCCAACCCGAGACACCTTGTAAAGGTGAGAGTAAGACACTCTTAGGAGTAATGAGTGTAACACCAAGTAATGGTGTGGCTAGTACCTTGAAAGGTTGATATAACCTAATCAATTTGAGAGGATGATAGAATGGAATTCATACATGAGTATGATTCATGTGGTGATTAAGGGTATGATCCTTAGTAAAGAGATCATGAAACCATAATCATAAATATAAAACCTAATTGATAGGGCCATTGAACTCTAACACTAAATTGAGGGCAATTCTAAATGTAACCCTAATCTAGGGTGAGTATGTAGCCCTAATCTAGGGTAATGATATGTGAAACTCTAATTTAGGGAAATGAGATGTAAAACCCTAATTGGGATGAATACTGAATCTCTAATTATGGACAATTGAATGAAGTCCTAATGGAGATAAATAGTAAACCCAAATTGTGGGAAACTATGGTGGAAATCCTAATTAAGGATGATTCCATGTGAAATCCTATTCCAGGGTGTCATGAGAAACCCTAAGTTAGAATGATGTATATGGAACATTGATGTGATGATGTGATGTGAGAATCAAATTTAGGGTGATGTCATGTAATGATATGTGAAACCCTAGTTGAGGGTGATTACATGTGAAACCCTAGTTGAGGGTGATTCCATGAGAAACCCTAGTTGAGGGTGATTCCATGAGAAACCCTGACTAAGAATTAACACCACATGATGCTCTAATGCTATGCTGTGATGAGAGGCCCTAAGAAGGGTGAAGGTATGTGAGACTCTAATGTGGAGTCATAATACATAAAGCCCTAATCCTGGGAAATATGACAATGAATTATAATCTTAATTTTAAGCAAGGGTATAAGGAAACCCTAATGATGAAATAAAAGGAATTACCTTATAAAGTTGAAATATTTCAAGTGGCTGATTATAAGTAACATTATTGTAAGCAATGCCTTTAGCATTAGACAAGTCCATATCATTAAAGATAGTTGGACAATTCTAATGTGTGGCCTATGCATTATATTCTAAAGGTGAGAGTTTAGTGATGGAATGTATTAAGAGGAAAATACCTTAATACAAGATAAGTTGGTTAACTCAAGAGAGTCTAAAATGATGAGAAAAGTGATACATCAAGATATGATAGTTATCACATTCAGCACTTCAGGGTTTATATACATTGATACCCTTCAAATCCAATATAATTAGGTAAGAAACATATGAAGTGTGTTATGCAACTATTACAATGAAATGTAATGAGTTGATGCACTTTGATAAGTGTTAAATAATGTACCTTGAGAATGGGGTTAAGACAAATTAATGAGTATGATGTAATCATACCATGATGAGGATGAGAAATGAACTCATACCTTGAATTGATGATCATTAATGATATATGATGAGAGTAATGATCTTGAATAATTATTTATGATATCTTTGAATGCCCCAGAGGTATGGAATAATGAATTAAGGGTTGGACAGATAATATATTCATGAAACCCTAATTAATGAGAAATGGGGAACCCTAACCCTAATTTGGGTAAAGGGAATGAGAAGCCCTATTTGATAGTAAACCATAATTCCTGGTAAAGGAATAATGGTGTTACTATTGTATCACAGGATGTGATGAATAACTTGTATGACTGTTATCATGTCTAATAACCATGCAGGTATTATGAGATGATGAATATAGCCAGGGTTGAGCTGTGACATTTATATAATAAATGTTGTTTGGCCTTATGTGCCTTAATATTGTTGTTTCTTAGTAAAAGTAACAAATGTGCATGGATTTTATGAGTCATATGAGTAAGTTGTTGCCTAGGAAGAGGTGACAAGATATTTTGTGGCCTTGAGAGCCATGTGTGATGTTTGTGTAACAAGTATCATGAATGCCTTGGTCAGGTGACCTGAAAGTGATAGTTACCTAATAGATGGTAATGATGCTCAATGATGAGTTAAGGGTTTGAATACCCAGAACCATATGATTATGGTGATGATATTGTAAGGGATGAGAATTCCCAATATTGAAATGAGGGATTGAGTTCCCAATGTCTTTTAAAGACTGATAAGTAATTGATGAAAGTAGTACATGTCTTTTATAGCATTGTTGTAATAAGTCATGTTTGAGAACTTGGCTGATGCAAAAAGAATATGAAAATGTACTTAATTAATCAAGTGAAATCTTTTCATGTAGAGCCCTGACCATAGATCCATCATCGTTAGTATTTAGGTGATGGTGAAACGGGTGTGTAACAACCCCGTCTCCAGGTAACCCCCAATTAAGGGAGACCCGAAGGTCAGAGCCGTTATTCAATTAACAGGATCAAAGGTTCAACAAATAATCAATAATAATTATGAAATTCTACTAACTAACTAGAATTTGGTATAAAATTAAAACTTTACTTACCTTTGAAAACTTTGGAAATCTATCTATCCAGAGCTTGAATTATTCTATCTAATCCTCCTTGCACTTTATTTCTTATTTCCACAATGTGTCACTTTACTGTTTGTTCTTTCAATTGTTGTTCCTAAAACGCCGACAAACAAAACGTCGGTCAGTATATCAAAATACACTGGTATGTGGGAACAACCAAAATCTTGCAAATATGGATAACAATCTAATTATCACAATCAAGTTAATTAACAAGCCAATTTAAACTTTTTAGTATGACATTCTCCACCACTTTTGCCCTAACCCTAGCATACCCACCTTAGGGTTTCCCTTGCCAATGACTTAAGGCCACCTTCTCAATCCCGAGCGTGGTGCCTGGGGGTCACCACTCATGGTGCCCACTAGTCATGCAATATCATAGGCCACCTTCTCATTCCCGAGCTTGGTGCATGGGGTCACCACTCAAGGTGTCCATTGGTCTACCCATCTGGGCCTGACCTTTGGCATCATCCATCAGGGTGGCATGTAAGTGCAAGAATCCATACCTCTATTATTAATGTGATAATCATATTGACTTTATAGTTTGCAAGTATGAGCATCCAAACTGATAATTTGCATTCAATGCGAGGAAACATTCGAAAAACTCTAGGGAAACTAATGTGATTAATCATAATTAACCACATACCTGTCAAGTTGATGTGAGACAGAAATATTCCAATCAACCAATTGGCAATCAAGCATTCAATAAGATCCTGAAACAATTATACAATTTCCTTTTATTACTCATGTCATTAAGATCTATTAAATCTATCTTGCTTCTTAGGGTTTCTAGTCCACTTTTAGGGTTTCCATTGCAATTAGGGTTTCCCTTCATCTTTTACTATTTTAAACCCTAATTTAACGCAATTGATCACAAACCCTAATTATTTCAACATCTAATCCTCAGTTTTGGGATTAAAGGCATAATTAACCATTAATTAAGTTCATTAATCCTCTTTTACATTAAAGATACTATTTTATCCCTTTAATCCATGACAAGATCATTATACACATTTATCATCAATTCATAGTTCATTATGGTTCAATTCACATATGAACTCTATTTGTCATTAATTCCATCTTGATTCATTTCAAAAACCCTAAAATCTATATTAAGGTTATTTATCCACAATTTAGGAACTTTAATACTAAAAATAATTTAGAACCATCATATTTCATCTTTATTCATGAATTTAAACAATTAAAGCCATTATAAATCATAATTACTAATATTAGGGTTTCAAGGCCCATTAATGCTCATTTATGCACATGGAACCCTAAATTCAACCAATTATATGCAAAGACCATCCTTTTAGATTTAATGTGTCCTTTTTATTAACAACAGGTTAAGATCGACTTTAAACATCCATATAACCTCTCCAAAACATTAATCAATAAAGATCAGGGTTCTTTTAATAGATAAACCATTAAAGATAGCATATTTATATACTTTTTGAATTGAAAGCATAATTAGGCTTCAATTACATTTTTATTGAATTCCTTGTATTTTTCTGATAAAAAAGCACTACTTATTTGTATTTTTCGGCCAAAATATCTATTTTTAGCAATTTATACAAGTTTTAATACTTTTCCTGAATATTGCTCAGAGAGGCAAGTTACCTGAGTTTTTCTGGAAAATCATCAACCGTCGGATGACTGGTCTTATTTTATCACACGCGATCGCATGACTCTCACAACTAGCGCCCACTTACAGACTTACTGGGGTCGCGAAGAAACCAGGGTCGTTGATTCTCTCTTTGGTCCATCATGGTCTCTAATCGAACATCGACAACTCCTTCTTCCTCACCTGATTCAACAGAAACCTTGCGGCGGTGCCGTGGCTGAGGGCTCACCAGAGCAAGGTGCTCTCGTCAGGTTAGGGCACTAGGAGACTAGGGAAGGGGCCGGTCGAGCTCGTGGGGGTCTGCCCGAGTTGAAGGGGTCCTATTTATAGGACATAGGGCTCGCTTTAGGGTTTCCCAATGTCACCGTCGCCCCTGGCTCTTGGCCCGATTGGGCAAAACTTCTAGAATGATCGAAACCACCCAAACCCAGGTGGGTTGGGTGCAGAATCCTCTCACGAACTCAACCAACAACTTTCCATGTTTGCATATGGTCAGATCTATGAGGAAATATCGAGGGAAATATCCCTCTATTGCAACAGCTCCCTTTCCCATTCAGACTCAAGGTAGGAGACGCACAGCTCGTGTCGGATCTTGATCCGACGGCTGGCGTCGTCCCTACAATATCCAAATCAAAACGTGACATTGATGATAATCACAACACTTTAGGGGATTTTGTAAAATCCTTAACTCCCAAACCGAGTGTCCGATTAATCCCAAATTTGGAGGGAAAGTCCATAATGACTTAATCTATCTCTCTACCAAAAATGGACTCATTATCTCAAAGAAAACGTTACATTTCTTTAATTTCAAGATATCTCTTAATTATATATATTGTTCACATATTTTCTATTTTCGTTGCTATCAAATTATTATTTTGAGTTCCTTGAACCTCAAGTAACCTTAATGGCTCGAAATCCCCTCTTGGGAATATTTCCTTAGCCTCTTCCCTTATCTTTCATCCCTTTTCTTATTATCTTACTTTTTCTTTATTAAAAATATCTCTTTTTGAGAATGTCTCTTTATCTTTCTTTTTATTTTCCTCATTGGCATTCCATTTATCATTAGGAATCCTTTGGATACGAAAATACATCAAGGATAACTCCATTATACCTCTTTTGACTTATTTTCCACATTTCATCATTGTTTTCAATTTATTTCTTAATAAAGAAATACTTAATTAATATTTTCTTTTCTTATTGCTTTTCTTTGCAACTTTGGACTCCTTGGAACCCAAGGAACCCATGTGGCACGAAATCCACCTTTAGATTAAGTTCTTTACCTTATATAGGTTTCCACATCTTTCTTTTCTCGATTTCTTAATTAATTGAATTTCCTTGTTATTGGGCCCAATAGCCAATAAAGCCCACAATACAATAATCAAGGCTATTGTAAACGAAATTCATGAATTCAATCAAGAGACATCATTATTTGTTTGTTTATCTTTATTATGAGAAATCATATTTCTCACCACATGAACCCAAAACTCGGGGTTGTAACATCCTTCCCTTCTTATAGGAATTTTGCCCTCAAAATTCCATCAAGCAAATAAACAATTCAGGATAAACCTTTCACATGTCCATCATGGCTCCCATGTGGCCTTACCCTTTCCATAGTTATTCCTAAGAACCTTTATCATCTCATATTCTTCCATATGAGTTCTTTCTTACCTTGGTATATTGTACCCTCATAGGTGACTCAGGATATTTCAGCCTCTCATAAGGCTGAATAGGTTCAAGGCTCAGCACATGGCTTGGGTACCTCACATAGTGCTCTAGATCAAACTCATGGAAGACCTTACACATCATGTTATCCTGAGGGTAAGGCTAAACACAAATATCTCCACCAATCCATCTCAAATGGACCCATATATCGGGGACTCAGCTTTCTCAGTTGTAGCTTAGAGGGGTCGGATTTTCACATCACATATTCTCCCATAGTGAACTGCATGTGATTCTGCTTTGCATCAGCTCGTGACTCATGTCACCACTGGGCTCTCTCTCTCTCGGCCATTGCATGATCAAAGCGACTTCATCTACACACTATGGTTCTCTTCTGACCTTCGCGAGGCCTCCTTCACCAACATCATCTTAATGAAGTGGTGACCGACACAACCTCTCTATAAGACTTCTTGCATCCTGATAAAGGTTATGGTGGTTAACATCACATCTTAAGAACTGTCTCTATGTATCACCCTGGATGAGCACACATGCTCTCATTAGACCCTCTAGTCTGGATCATACTGTCCATTAGTATGGGGTGATAAACTGTACTATTATTGAGTTCTTCATGTATCTACCTCCACCTTATAGAAGTGAACCTTGGTCATACCCAAGAACTTCTGAACTCGCATCATGGTATGGTCGAACCATCTTCCTCTCTTAAGTAGTTCAACCCAATATGTCCCTTGACAGCATTCTTTCTTTCTCATGTCATCTAGGTAAGGCGATCTACCATCGCCCATATTGCATCTTGACCTTATTGGTCAAAGGGAGACTTACCACAACATCTATAGTGGATGAACTCCATTTCCTCTTGGAGATTCTTTAATCTCTAAGTCAAAGCACTGAGTTATTGGTGTTTGTCCTTCACTCTTGTCTTACATGGCCACATGCTACATGCAACTTCACATCAAGCAGCCAAAGTGCTACCATCACTTACTATCTTTGTAGTATCACAGTGTTTGGTGATCTTAAAACCATAATCTCTGGTATGTCGTGATCCCTCAAGATCGATACCTTGCAAACCCTAAACCATTCTCAATAGGGTTTTATTACCTTCCTATCCAAAGAAGTGTATCCAAGGTTCTACAACCATCCTTCTACCACTTCAAGGACAAGGCTGGCTATCCAAACAACCACTAGCTTTATTCAACAGATCTCATTATATTTGAGTGTTAGCCAAACTTATCTCTTTTTCTCAACTTAAGGTTAGCCTGATAACCTCAACTTCTTCTAGATTCCAGCAAAACCAGGCATCTATACCTCAACCCGAGCATTCATTACCACTTCTTACCCTTAGGTGTTAGGTAAAGTTGAAGACATACTCTTCCATGTATATACTTATCATCTCATCTCAAACTCTAAGTCTATCTTCATCAAGAAGCTCTGAGCTCATCCTTATTGTGATCAAACTCAACCTTGGTTAACTTGCAAATTCCACATAGGTCCTGATAAAACATCCTCATAAGCTGACTACTTCTCTTAGTGTTTGTGAACCATCCATGTATCATTCACTCCACTAGGGTATGTTATCCTCTCCGTAGCAACGTCTCAACTCTCACCATCCTTATCCTTGGTGTACGTCATGCATACTGTCCTATCTCTCACTCCCATAACAAGAGGAAATAAGCATTTGGCTGCAGTCCAAATACAAAGTTCTTCCTTTTCCAAGAGTAGAGATGGTACATCCCACCTTGCCAGTACACCTTTAAATCTAGGTTGAAACGTTCCATCATCTTGATATCCACATTACTTCCATGGAAAACTGGTCTCGAACTGTGGGCTCTGATCTCCAAACCATGACATAAACACGATTAAAACTTAGCGGAAGCGAATCGGTAATCAGCGGAAGACAAAAATCACGGGAAATTAAAACTTTTCGAGATAAGAACTTGTATCCATAAAAACTCCTTTCATAAAGAGAGGTAACTGTTTACATCTCAGGATAATTACTTCTTGAGTAATTATATACATCAAGATACAAAATCTCAAGATCACATAACACAAGACTCCAAGACCTGAGAGTACAGAGGACACATAGGACTGACTCTAACTACACCACATGGCAGGACAAATCTCCACCTGAGATTACTGCTGCCCCTGGTGCTGCTGCTGCTGAGACTGGTCACCTGCAGGTTGGTTCCTTCGTCTCCGACGTCCACCTAAAAAGTTGAAGCCTACGGGGTGAGACAATTATACATAATTGTCCCAGCGAGAGTTATAACTCTTCGCCAGAAGCTTTATTATAACATCAAAGAATATTTTAAGCAGTAAAGCCTTCAAAGCATTCTATAACAGTTGCAGGTATAACAAGATCTCTACAATTTAGGAGATATGGAGAATATCAACATTATTGCAATGTAACATCAATCAACTAACTTGGAGTCATCTCTAACAAGTTATACTACATGGTTGATTATGTTTTACAAACAACATTATGCCCTGTGGAGATGAGGCTTACCACTCAAACTCCAACTGATCGCTGAGAAGCCGCATCAGTATCATACATAGGTCATTAAGAGAGCCGGATTCTCATGACCTTCACCTTCCTCAGTCAGTAAGAGGATCACTTGTAGGACATCTCGTGTCTCTACTATCATAGCTCACCAGGGTAAACTGGTCCTTCGCTATTCTAGAGTCACAGTGGCATTCTGTACTCTCTTCGTCATCAGGAGGTTTCATATTTACCTACCACTGATACGGATATCTGTGTTGTCTTCGTCATCAGGAGGTTTCATGTTTACCTACCACTGATACGGTATGGAACTATAGTGAAGGATGGATGGATTACACATCTACATCACTTTCCTACACTAGGATGTAAGGTTCTACACATCCATGTACCCCACATACTCAAAAGTATGTGCTCCAGGAGTTCCCTAAGGAAAACCTGTTTCACCATCACTTAATTTCTGACAATGATGGATCTATGATCAGGGCTCTACATTATTCTTGATTAGTTAGGTACATTCAGTATTCTTTAACAGCATACATGTTCCTTCAAACAATAACAATAGCATAGCAGCTATAAAAGAAGAATACTAAATGTAACAAGCCTAACTCATATTAATCATCATTTCTCATTATCCTCATCACAAGTCATCTCTAAGGCATGACCTTGATGGTATTCATGGCTCTCATAGCCCAGTATCAGCATAGGATGCCACTGGCAAGGCATCAGATTACATTGCTTATTCATAAGGCTAACAACATGCCTTTAATGAATATAACATCAACATCCATACCTGGATATGATTACCTTCATATCAGAACATGCATGGTTAATACATCTGATAAAGGTAATACAACAATAAGGAATGTACTTCCTACTTTTGTCATAAGAGTTAAATCTTTAATTCTATTCAAATAGAGTTTATTGCTCAAAAGCATGCCATTACCCTTGAATTAGGGTTTACTATTCACATCAAGGTGAATTAAACTCATAACATTATCATGTATGAGTAACATCTTCATTGATGCTCTTGGATTAGTTAAAGGTTCATCATTTATCATAATTAGGGTTTCTATGATCTCACACAGGTGGATCATACCCTAATTATGCTCATTTCTGTGTATTGAGGATGCTTCAATTGAGTTTCCATTTAAAAAGGGTACTTTCTCTCTCTATAAGTACTTTCTCTCTCTAGAAGTACTTTCTCTCTCATCATAAGGTTAGGTGATGTCAACATCACTCTAAAACAGGTTGGGTTGAGTCATCATAGGCTTACATAGCCAAAAACATCACCATTAAGTGATTAGAGTTACTTTCTCTCTCTAGGGTACTTTCTCTCTCTAGAGTACTCTCTCTTTCATCATACTAATGGTTGATGATAACATTAGACTAGATCAGGTTAGATAGAGTCATTATGACTAAAAACATCATTCTCATGTAATTAGGGTTTGAAATGAGCAAGGTATAACTCAATTGACCCTTCAGGGGTATATTGGTAATTCACCCCAGTGATCATCATCATAGTCAAAAACCTTGGTCAAATAACCCCTTACTATCCTAGATTATCATTAGGGTTTGATTTGGGCAACATTGAACCATTTACATCATCAAATGATTGAATGTGGTCAACCTTGAGTCACATTGATTAATTCCAATCATTAATCATTAATTGAATTGAGATCGGTTGAAAGTGTTGACCGTTTGCCCACTTTGACCCTCCAAGACCGCGAGCCTCTTTCTAACTCCAAGACCGCGAGCCCCCTTAGGCTTCAAGACCGCGAGCCTCTTCAAGGGTTCAAGACCGCGAAGCCTCCCATTGGTTCAAATTAAAGTTGAGACCGCGAAGACCAATTTGAGTTGAGACCGCGAGGGTCATGAAGACCGTTTGCCCTTCTTTGACCTCAGGACCGCGAGGCCCTTCGCGGTCTTGAGACCGCGAGCCTCCTCTCGGTCTTGAGACCATGAGCCCCCTCACGGTCTTGAGACCGCGAGGCTCTCATGGTCTCAGCCGCTTGGTCCTTCAACAAGGCTCAAAGGTGCAACCGATAATGTCAACCCATGTTGAAGCCCTCAAATGGTCAAATCTATGTTGACCACTTATGGATTTAGTCAATTAAGATTATGCTTGATTACTTGGTCATTCAATTGACCCATAATGGTTAACCAATTATGGTTGAAATCGATTCAATTAGGGTCTATCAATGTTCACCCATCAACACTCAACAGTGTGCATCAACACAAGGTTGGACCCTTCATTTGAGCTCCAATTGGGCCCAAACTTGGCCCAAACGGTCTTGAGGTCATGTGGGTGGACCCCACATGGTCTTAAGACCGTTTTCCCAAGATTTCATCAAAGTCTAAGGTGATTTGATAGGGGTTGAACCATGATTGAACCACAAAACAGAATTTTGATTAAATTGATAACTTATTTGCAATTGGGTCCTCAATTGGTCAAATTACTCAACCCTAGACCTTCAAACGGTCTTGGGTGATTCTCCTCTCGGTCTTGAGACCGTTTGGATGAGTTCCAAACGGTCTTGAGACCGTTTGCCCATCCAAAATTTTGGATTCTAGTGCAAATTCATCAAGGTCTGACCCATTGAGTTGATGATCATGTCAATATTTAATTGCAATGTAATTTGGTGTAATTGTACCTTCAATTGGTCAACAAATCTTGACCCCAGACCTCCAAACGGTCTTGGTTGATTGCCCTCACGGTCTTGAGACCGTTTGGTGACCCCCAAACGATCTTGAGACCGTTTAGGTCAATCAACCCTAAAAACCCTAATTAGGTCACCATAATTTCAGTACTGATTTTATCTAGGGTTAGCCCTAGTATTCACCCTTCAACTCTTAGCCCGTTTGTAATTAGACCATCAAACTTGGTGAGTTGTTAATTAACATAATTTTGAACAGTAATCTCATACGGTCAACGCTTAGTCAACGACCTTACACGGTCTTGAGACCGTTTGCCCAAAAAGGCAATTTCAGACCGTTTGAGAATCAGCAATTAATGCATTTAAAGTTGTGACTTAAAAAGGTCATATCTCCCGATTCCTTTGGATTTAGTCTCCCAAATTTTGAGGGTAATTAGCCTATATAATTAGGAACAGGTTTCTTATACGGTCCACGCTCGGTCAACGGGGCCAAACGGTCTTGAGACCGTTTGCCCTGTCGCGGTCTCGAGACCGTTTGCTCACCTCGCGGTCTTGAGTCCGAGAGAGCAAACTGTTAGGACCGTTTAAGGAAAAGAAAAGCGGTGGGTTTTTCTTGGAAATCACGCCTTCATCTTCTAGCTCAAGAACAGTACAGATATCCCACGGTTTTTCTTGCAAAATAGCAAGGAAAAGTAGGGAAATACTAAGAGCTATCATCAAATCGCATATAAAGATGCACATAGTAAAGCATGGGTTTAGAGTTATAAAACCCGCCTAAAGCTTGCTTCTTGAGCTCCAAGCTTTCAAGCTCCAAGCTCTAATGGCGTCCTTGAGTTCCCACAGGTTGGCCAAGGTGAAAACTCCAAGGAAGGATGAAAAGAGACGGCTAGAAAGATAGGGTTTCGAGAATTAGCCATGAAGCTGACCTTGAATTCGAATTCTAACCATGGAATTAGGCAAGAAGAGGGGTTTAAACCTACCTTGCACCCCTTGTTCGTCCTCCTTAGCTCCAAGGCAGTCCTTGGTCGTCTTTGGTGAAATGAAACAGTAAGGGAACGAAGGTTAAGTT
The DNA here is from genome assembly GCA_963693085.1 of Alisma plantago-aquatica. Classification (NCBI taxonomy): domain Eukaryota; kingdom Viridiplantae; phylum Streptophyta; class Magnoliopsida; order Alismatales; family Alismataceae; genus Alisma; species Alisma plantago-aquatica. The sequence goes on along the minus strand of OY856412.1, from coordinate 764,803,350 downwards.
CCCTTGCAACTAAGGGAAGGAGAGCTTATATACATGGGGTAGGATTTTCAACATTAGTTCATAAGTTTCCCTTAATTCCAACTAAGTCCTTCCTTTATTACTTGCTCGTCCCTTCCTATTTATTCTAAGGACAAACCTTATCTTAAGTTATAGAAAATAAGGCAAGGAAGAACAATCTAATAATAAAGTTCATACTTAAAGGGATATTGCACATGTACCCTGATTATTCAATCACAAAGCCTATTTCTTAACTTGATAACTCAATTGAGGTGAATTCCTCATCATTTCTTCTCTCAATGATGGCAAGAATCTAAAAAGATACTTTAGATGACATTATTTACAAATTGCATCCCTTTATTTGGGTAAATTGCATTTTACCCCAAATTAGGGTTTTCAAGCCCTGGGATTGCTTCCACAGCTGCACCTTGGTGCTCTAGCTTGGGAAATCCCTCAAACTTTGCCAAAGAGATTCTCATGATGTCTCAACATTAGAGGAACATCTCATCATGTGCAAATTGCAAGCTAACCCTTTCAACTGGGTAAATTGCACATAGGTCCCTGTATATCAAAACAATGCTACAACTTTAAATAAAAAGGAGCAAATACTGAAATATACGTTTCTGAGAAGCTTAATTACATGCTCAGAGTTAATCACAAAGATTTAATTACATATTTAGGCAAAACACCTAGGGTTAACTCATAACCCAGGTCAGGGATGTTACAAATTATCCACCCCTTACAAGGATTTCGTCCCCGAAATCGATAAAACATATTACGAGAAAAGGGCAGGATACTTCCTTCTCATCTCATCCTCTAACTCCCAAGTGGCTTCTTCAATACCACGATGGTTCCAGAGGACTTTCACAAGACTTATATCTTTCTTCTTTAACTTTTTAATTCGTTTATCAAGGATTGACACTGGTCCCTCCTCATAGGATATGTCATCATTCAATTCTACTTCCATAGGTTGTAGAACTGACTCGGTGTCTGGGTGACATTTCTTCAACATAGAAATGTGAAACATAGGATGTAACCTCTGTAATTCTGGGGGAAGCTCTAGTTTATATGCTACCTTTCCAATCCGTTCAATGATTGGATAAGGCCCCATATATCTAGGAGCTAACTTCCCCTTCCTTCCAAAACGAAGGACCCCTTTCCAAGGTGAGACCTTAAGATACACTCTGTCTCCAACCTGGAACTCTAAGGGTCTACGACATTTGTCAGCATAAGATTTCTGCCTATCCTGAGCAGTCTTAATCTTATGTTGTATAACTTTAATCTTTTCTGTGGTTTGCTGCACCAGGTCGGGACCTAACAACTGGTGCTCACCAGTCTCAAACCAACACAAGGGTGATCTACAACGTCTACCATATAAGGCTTCATAAGGTGCCATATCAATACTATGCTGATAGCTATTGTTATAGGCAAACTCTATCAAGCTTAGGTATAGATCCCAACTTCCGGTGAACTGGAGAACACATGCTCGCAACAGGTCTTCTAAGGTTTGTATGGTCCTTTCCGACTGTCCATCAGTCTGTGGATGAAAGGCCGTACTAAACCTCAGCTTAGTGCCTAAGGCACTGTGCAACTGTTCCCAAAAACGACTTGTAAACTGAGGACCTCTGTCAGAAACTATTGTGACAGGAACTCCGTGCAAACGCACTATCTCTTGAACATACAACTCTAATAACCTTTCAGCAGAATAGGTTGTTTTGACAGGTAAGAAATGTGCTGTCTTAGTCAACCTATCAACAATTACCCAAATGGAATCATGTCCTTTGCTTGTCCTGGGTAGGCCAACAACAAAGTCCATGGTCACATGGTCCCATTTCCACTGTGATATGGGTAAAGGTTGCATTGTTCCTGCAGGCTTCTGGTGTTCAGCTTTAACTTGCTGACACACAGGACACCTCAGAACAAACTCTGCAACGTCCTTCTTCATCCCAGGCCACCAATACAGATCCTTCAAATTCCGATACATCTTGGTGCTCCCTGGATGCATAGCATACATGGAAGAATGGGCTTCTTCTAGGACTAACTTTCTCAAGTTGTCCACATCTGGCACTATCATTCTTCCATTATAACAAGCTACTTGATCTTCTGAGTCATGGAAACCATCTAGCTTCTCATTTCCATACTCAGATCTTCTATGTTGAACTGCAGCATCACCTAGCTGTGCCTCTTTAATCTGCTCCCTTAGAGTAGGTTTAATATGCATCTCAGCTAATAAACCGGCTAGCAATGACACCTTCAATTGTACATTGTCTTGCCTTAAAGAGATAAGCATATCTCTTCTAGAGCATACTAAAGAGTTTAGTTGTGCTCTATTCATGGTTGATGTTGCTGATTTCCTACTCAAGGCATCTACAACAACATTGGCCTTACCTGGATGGTAATCAATTGTACAGTCGTAGTCCTTGATTAACTCCATCCAGCGACGTTGCCTCATGTTGAGCTCATGCTGAGAAAAGATATACTTAAGGTTTTTGTGGTCTGTGAAAATCTGGAATGTCTCTCCGTAGAGATAATGTCTCCAGATCTTCAAAGCATGAACCACAGCTGCTAACTCCAGATCGTGTGTTGGATAATTCTCCTCGTGTTTCTTAAGCTGTCGGGAAGCAAAAGAAATCACTTGTTTATCCTGCATCAACACACATCCTAGTCCGTTCTTGGAAGCATCACAGAAAACTACATATCCTTTTCCTTGTTCAGGTAGCACTAAAACAGGTGCACTTGTCAACCTCTCCTTCAACAACTGGAAAGATTGTTGACACTTATCACTCCAAGAAAAAGGAACATCTTTCCGGGTTAACTTGGTCAAGGGTAAAGCTATGGAACTAAAGTTCTTAATGAACCTTCGATAATAGCCAGCTAACCCCAAGAAACTTCGAATTTCCGTCGGTGTCTTTGGTTGTTCCCATTGTAGAACAGATTCTACCTTTGTAGGGTCAACACGAATTCCCGAGGCGGATATTACATGTCCAAGAAAAGATACCTCCGGCAGCCAGAACTCACACTTGCTAAACTTAGCATACAACTTATGTTCTCTTAGCAAGGTCAAAGCTTGGCGAAGATGCTGCTCATGCTGCTGAGCATCTTTACTATAAATCAGTATGTCATCTATGAAGACGACAACACACTGATCAAGGAAAGGTCAAAAACTCTATTCATGAGTTCCATAAATGCAGCTGGTGCATTGGTTAGTCCAAACGACATAACCGTGAACTCATAGTGACCATATCTTGTCCTAAAGGCAGACTTGGATATGTCACTATCCTTAATACGAAGTTGATGATATCCAGACCTCAAGTCTATCTTTGAAAAGACTGTTGCACCACGCAACTGGTCAAAGAGATCATCAATCCTCGGCAGAGGATACTTATTCTTTATTGTCACTTTATTGAGTTGTCTGTAGTCGATGCATAACCGCATTGACCCATATTTCTTTTTAACAAACAAGACCGGAGCACCCCAAGGTGAAGTACTCGGTCGGATAAAACCTCTCTCAAGTAACTCTTGAAGCTGTTTCTTGAGTTCTGCCATCTCGGCAGGAGCCATTCTATACGGAGTTTGAGCTATGGGTTTCGTATCTGGAATCAGATTAATTTCAAAATCAATCTCCCGAGGTGGTGGTATACCAGGAAGTTCTTCAGGAAACACATCTTCGAATTCCCTGACTATGGGAACTTCGGCAGGATTGGAACTTTCCTTGGTAACATCTACCACATGGGCTAAGAATGCATAACATCCTTGCCTCAACAGCTTCTCAGCAACCATAGCTGACACAAGACAGGTGGGCAGAATCTTTCTTTCACCTTGAAAGATCCATGTGTTGCTTTCATCAGCAAACACAGCCAACTTGGACTCACAATCCAAGACAACTCTATACCTTTCTAAGGTATCCATCCCGAGGATTATATCAAATCCCTGCATATCAAGTGGTATAAGATCCACTTGAATGCGATGGTCAGAAAAGAAAAGGATGCAGGGAGAACATACCTCCTGCAAAACGGCAGACCCACTCAACGGAGTCTCTAACAACAAACTATCTGCTCTATGACTAACAGTCACATTGCAGTTACGAATCATTTCACGAGTGATGAAAGAGTGTGTAGCACCCGGATCAATCAGAACGGATACAACACAGGATATAGACATATCAGAATATAAAAGTTTCATCTGACCTGCCACTACCCGTGGATTGACCACTGCCTCAGGTGGGTTCATAGCATAGAACCTCGCAGTCACCTGGTGTTGAGGTGGTGCTGATGATCCAGCTTGAGACGCTTGTCCACGTCCTCGAGCTGCTCCTTGGTGTTGTCTATTCTGAGATCCCTGTTGATTCTGTCTCGAGGTTTGTTGTGTCACACCGACAACCCTAGAACGGCAATCCTTCATCAAGTGTCCCATCTTACCACAGTTGTAGCAACTCTTCTCCTGTTGCTGTGGTCTGGGTGGTCCAGTAACTGACACTGATGCAGAACTGTGCGTCCCTTGAAGCGGTTGACTCCGCCCTCTACCTCTGCTTGGTGTCCATTGAGTTTGAAAACTCGATCTGGGTGGTGGAGGGTTAGGTGCAGAGAATCTAGGTCTCTTGGGATCCCTAGATGAAGAACCCTGGAACTGTGGATATCTTTTATGGGTTTGTCTTTTCTCAACTATAGATCTCTCTATCCTTCGGACTGACTCAACGAAGGTAGAGAATCTCTCTCTGTTTTCTAAGGCAGACACAGGGGTTGACATATCAGAATTCAAACCCTTCTCGAATCTTCTGATTCTTTCCTCATCCGTAGAAGCCATGTGTGGACAGAACCGCAACAACTCCATAAACTTAGCTTCATACTCACTAATGTTCATCATACCCTGCCTTAGTTTCTCAAACTGAGAGATCTTCTCATCTAGGAAGGTCTTTGGAAAATATCTATTGATAAATTCCCGACGAAACTCTTCCCATGAGAACTCTACTCCAGGTCTCTTCTGCTCTTCCATGTTCCACCAGTGACCAGCACTGCCTTTGAGAAGATAGACAGCATGTCTAACCTTCTCAGCTTCCGGAATCATAAGAATCCTGAAAGCCTTCTCCAACTCTATCAACCATAAGTCAGCATCTGCAGGGTCGGCAGTTCCGAAGTACTCGGTAGCTCCGACACGACGAAGTCGTTCGAACGTCTTACCGATACCTTGTGCTTCAGGCTGGACAGGTGCCCTAGGTGCAGGAATGGGCATCCTATCGGTTATATGTGTCATGGCAGTCATAAACTGCCCGAACATCGTCTGTACAGCTGGATCACTCATGTCAGCTGGGTCGAACTGGGGTGGCTCTCTTGGCGACTCAGGTGCAGGTTGTTCTATTCTCGGAACTCTTGCACCGCCTTGAGGTGCACTAGCACTACTCTCTGCCACGTGCTCATCACGATGTTATGACATTCTTATGTATCTTCTTCTCCTGAGGAGCAGAAGATTCTATTAGATAAGGAAGGAGTACTAAAGGTAGACTCGACATCCTAAGTCCTATGCCTCTGTAGACTCAACTGAGCCTGGAGCTCTGATACCACTAGTTGTGGGCTCTGATCTCCAAACCATGACATAAACACGATTAAAACTTAGCGGAAGCGAATCGGTAATCAGCGGAAGACAAAAATCACGGGAAATTAAAACTTTTCGAGATAAGAACTTGTATCCATAAAAACTCCTTTCATAAAGAGAGGTAACTGTTTACATCTCAGGATAATTACTTCTTGAGTAATTATATACATCAAGATACAAAATCTCAAGATCACATAACACAAGACTCCAAGACCTGAGAGTACAGAGGACACATAGGACTGACTCTAACTACACCACATGGCAGGACAAATCTCCACCTGAGATTACTGCTGCCCCTGGTGCTGCTGCTGCTGAGACTAGTCACCTGCAGGTTGGTTCCTTCGTCTCCGACGTCCACCTAAAAAGTTGAAGCCTACGGGGTGAGACAATTATACATAATTGTCCCAGCGAGAGTTATAACTCTTCGCCAGAAGCTTTATTATAACATCAAAGAATATTTTAAGCAGTAAAGCCTTCAAAGCATTCTATAACAGTTGCAGGTATAACAAGATCTCTACAATTTAGGAGATATGGAGAATATCAACATTATTGCAATGTAACATCAATCAACTAACTTGGAGTCATCTCTAACAAGTTATACTACATGGTTGATTATGTTTTACAAACAACATTATGCCCTGTGGAGATGAGGCTTACCACTCAAACTCCAACTGATCGCTGAGAAGCCGCATCAGTATCATACATAGGTCATTAAGAGAGCCGGATTCTCATGACCTTCACCTTCCTCAGTCAGTAAGAGGATCACTTGTAGGACATCTCGTGTCTCTACTATCATAGCTCACCAGGGTAAACTGGTCCTTCGCTATTCTAGAGTCACAGTGGCATTCTGTACTCTCTTCGTCATCAGGAGGTTTCATATTTACCTACCACTGATACGGATATCTGTGTTGTCTTCGTCATCAGGAGGTTTCATGTTTACCTACCACTGATACGGTATGGAACTATAGTGAAGGATGGATGGATTACACATCTACATCACTTTCCTACACTAGGATGTAAGGTTCTACACATCCATGTACCCCACATACTCAAAAGTATGTGCTCCAGGAGTTCCCTAAGGAAAACCTGTTTCACCATCACTTAATTTCTGACAATGATGGATCTATGATCAGGGCTCTACATTATTCTTGATTAGTTAGGTACATTCAGTATTCTTTAACAGCATACATGTTCCTTCAAACAATAACAATAGCATAGCAGCTATAAAAGAAGAATACTAAATGTAACAAGCCTAACTCATATTAATCATCATTTCTCATTATCCTCGTCACAAGTCATCTCTAAGGCATGACCTTGATGGTATTCATGGCTCTCATAGCCCAGTATCAGCATAGGATGCCACTGGCAAGGCATCAGATTACATTGCTTATTCATAAGGCTAACAACATGCCTTTAATGAATATAACATCAACATCCATACCTGGATATGATTACCTTCATATCAGAACATGCATGGTTAATACATCTGATAAAGGTAATACAACAATAAGGAATGTACTTCCTACTTTTGTCATAAGAGTTAAATCTTTAATTCTATTCAAATAGAGTTTATTGCTCAAAAGCATGCCATTACCCTTGAATTAGGGTTTACTATTCACATCAAGGTGAATTAAACTCATAACATTATCATGTATGAGTAACATCTTCATTGATGCTCTTGGATTAGTTAAAGGTTCATCATTTATCATAATTAGGGTTTCTATGATCTCACACAGGTAGATCATACCCTAATTATGCTCATTTCTGTGTATTGAGGATGCTTCAATTGAGTTTCCATTTAAAAAGGGTACTTTCTCTCTCTATAAGTACTTTCTCTCTCTAGAAGTACTTTCTCTCTCATCATAAGGTTAGGTGATGTCAACATCACTCTAAAACAGGTTGGGTTGAGTCATCATAGGCTTACATAGCCAAAAACATCACCATTAAGTGATTAGAGTTACTTTCTCTCTCTAGGGTACTTTCTCTCTCTAGAGTACTCTCTCTTTCATCATACTAATGGTTGATGATAACATTAGACTAGATCAGGTTAGATAGAGTCATTATGACTAAAAACATCATTCTCATGTAATTAGGGTTTGAAATGAGCAAGGTATAACTCAATTGACCCTTCAGGGGTATATTGGTAATTCACCCCAGTGATCATCATCATAGTCAAAAACCTTGGTCAAATAACCCCTTACTATCCTAGATTATCATTAGGGTTTGATTTGGGCAACATTGAACCATTTACATCATCAAATGATTGAATGTGGTCAACCTTGAGTCACATTGATTAATTCCAATCATTAATCATTAATTGAATTGAGATCGGTTGAAAGTGTTGACCGTTTGCCCACTTTGACCCTCCAAGACCGCGAGCCTCTTTCTAACTCCAAGACCGCGAGCCCCCTTAGGCTTCAAGACCGCGAGCCTCTTCAAGGGTTCAAGACCGCGAAGCCTCCCATTGGTTCAAATTAAAGTTGAGACCGCGAAGACCAATTTGAGTTGAGACCGCGAGGGTCATGAAGACCGTTTGCCCTTCTTTGACCTCAGGACCGCGAGGCCCTTCGCGGTCTTGAGACCGCGAGCCTCCTCTCGGTCTTGAGACCATGACCCCCCTCACGGTCTTGAGACCGCGAGCCCTCTCACGGTCTTGAGACCGCGAGGCTCTCATGGTCTCAGCCGCTTGGTCCTTCAACAAGGCTCAAAGGTGCAACCGATAATGTCAACCCATGTTGAAGCCCTCAAATGGTCAAATCTATGTTGACCACTTATGGATTTATTCAATTAAGATTATGCTTGATTACTTGGTCATTCAATTGACCCATAATGGTTAACCAATTATGGTTGAAATCGATTCAATTAGGGTCTATCAATGTTCACCCATCAACACTCAACAGTGTGCATCAACACAAGGTTGGACCCTTCATTTGAGCTCCAATTGGGCCCAAACTTGGCCCAAACGGTCTTGAGGTCATGTGGGTGGACCCCACATGGTCTTAAGACCGTTTTCCCAAGATTTCATCAAAGTCTAAGGTGATTTGATAGGGGTTGAACCATGATTGAACCACAAAACAGAATTTTGATTAAATTGATAACTTATTTGCAATTGGGTCCTCAATTGGTCAAATTACTCAACCCTAGACCTTCAAACGGTCTTGGGTGATTCTCCTCTCGGTCTTGAGACCGTTTGGATGAGTTCCAAACGGTCTTGAGACCGTTTGCCCATCCAAAATTTTGGATTCTAGTGCAAATTCATCAAGGTCTGACCCATTGAGTTGATGATCATGTCAATATTTAATTGCAATGTAATTTGGTGTAATTGTACCTTCAATTGGTCAACAAATCTTGACCCCAGACCTCCAAACGGTCTTGGTTGATTGCCCTCACGGTCTTGAGACCGTTTGGTGACCCCCAAACGATCTTGAGACCGTTTAGGTCAATCAACCCTAAAAACCCTAATTAGGTCACCATAATTTCAGTACTGATTTTATCTAGGGTTAGCCCTAGTATTCACCCTTCAACTCTTAGCCCGTTTGGAATTAGACCATAAAACTTGGTGAGTTGTTAATTAACATAATTTTGAACAGTAATCTCATACGGTCAACGCTTAGTCAACGACCTTACACGGTCTTGAGACCGTTTGCCCAAAAAGGCAATTTCAGACCGTTTGAGAATCAGCAATTAATTCATTTAAAGTTGTGACTTAAAAAGGTCATATCTCCCGATTCCTTTGGAGTTAGTCTCCCAAATTTTGAGGGTAATTAGCCTATATAATTAGGAACAGGTTTCTTATACGGTCCACGCTCGGTCAACGGGGCCAAACGGTCTTGAGACCGTTTGCCCTGTCGCGGTCTCGAGACCGTTTGCTCACCTCGCGGTCTTGAGTCCGAGAGAGAAAACTGTTAGGACCGTTTAAGGAAAAGAAAAGCGGTGGGTTTTTCTTGGAAATCACGCCTTCATCTTCTAGCTCAAGAAAAGTACAGATATCCCACGGTTTTTATTGCAAAATAGCAAGGAAAAGTAGGGAAATACTAAGAGCTATCATCAAATCGCATATAAAGATGCACATAGTAAAGCATGGGTTTAGAGTTATAAAACCCGCCTAAAGCTTGCTTCTTGAGCTCCAAGCTTTCAAGCTCCAAGCTCTAATGGCGTCCTTGAGTTCCCACAGGTTGGCCAAGGTGAAAACTCCAAGGAAGGATGAAAAGAGACGGCTAGAAAGATAGGGTTTCGAGAATTAGCCATGAAGCTGACCTTGAATTCGAATTCTAACCATGGAATTAGGCAAGAAGAGGGGTTTAAACCTACCTTGCACCCCTTGTTCGTCCTCCTTAGCTCCAAGGCAGTCCTTGGTCGTCTTTGGTGAAATGAAACAGTAAGGGAACGAAGGTTAAGTTCCCTTGCAACTAAGGGAAGGAGAGCTTATATACATGGGGTAGGATTTTCAACATTAGTTCATAAGTTTCCCTTAATTCCAACTAAGTCCTTCCTTTATTACTTGCTCGTCCCTTCCTCTTTATTCTAAGGACAAACCTTATCTTAAGTTATAGAAAAGAAGGCAAGGAAGAACAATCTAATAATAAAGTTCATACTTAAAGGGATATTGCACATGTACCCTGATTATTCAATCACAAAGCCTATTTCTTAACTTGATAACTCAATTGAGGTGAATTCCTCATCATTTCTTCTCTCAATGATGGCAAGAATCTAAAAAGATAATTTAGATGAAATTATTTACAAATTGCATCCCTTTATTTGGGTAAATTGCATTTTACCCCAAATTAGGGTTTTCAAGCCCTGGGATTGCTTCCACAGCTGCACCTTGGTGCTCTAGCTTGGGAAATCCCTCAAACTTTGCCAAAGAGATTCTCATGATGTCTCAACATCAGAGGAACATCTCATCATGTGCAAATTGCAAGCTAACCCTTTCAACTGGGTAAATTGCACATAGGTCCCTGTATATCAAAACAATGCTACAACTTTAAATAAAAAGGAGCAAATACTGAAATATACGTTTCTGAGAAGCTTAATTACATGCTCAGAGTTAATCACAAAGATTTAATTACATATTTAGGCAAAACACCTAGGGTTAACTCATAACCCAGGTCAGGGATGTTACACGAACCTACTTGGGTCACCACACAATCCTTAGTCATGTCCTCTAGGTCATAGGGTGCCGGTACTTTTGGGGTCATCCCTTTTCCTTCATGCATCCAGAGAGTGCCCTACTCATCTTCCCTTTGGGTCCCATGAGTTCATGAAGGTGATCAATCTCCTAACCCATGGCCTTCAGACAATGATAGTTGTTACCTCCTGACCCTATGGTCATGTGCACTAGGGAATTAGGCAACTCCTACTTCCATAGGTCTTATCCCTACCTGACCCTAGGATAGACTTAGGATTCTATTATAGTACATGTCTGACTTAGAACCTTACCCAAGCATTCATCATCTCTTTCCCTGCATTCTGGGGCTGTCTTTCATCCTTTCTCAGGGATCATGGCGACCTACCTACCTTGGTCAGGCCCCATATCGGTTACCTCCATGGTAACACCTCCGTATGCACATAGAGATGGTTATCTATGGGTCTACAGGTTCATCCTCATACCATGTACTTTTCACTTAGCTTTCCCAAGATCCTCTGAAACCTCAACAAAACTGGTATACACCCTACAAAAGGATCCCTCTCCCAGGATGGGAGGAAACTACGCCTTGATAACAAAGGTCACAAGCATCCTTATGTTTAGGGTCTGCCTCCACATGAGCATGCTTAAACCTAGCAAGCTACTAAGGAACAAACAGACACCTACCAAAACATGCTAGGTCACACTCATTCTCTTTCCTCAACATTAGATCAACTTAGTTGTGAGGGGTTCATCAAACATACCCTTAACTTAAGGTGTTTCTTTTACCTTTACACATGTGGAGTACCATGCTCGAAACTATATAGACTCAAATCTCATCATAAGCATTGGGTACACTGCTTCCCCTCTTAGGCCTAGGAACCCTAGGTTCACCTTTGGGTATCCAACTTCATGCTCAATCTCTTAACCACGAATCAAGCATGTATAAGGCATGACATGCACTCCCTGTCGTACTTCTACTCGAGCAATGCATCAGGGTCGAGTCCTCCTCAAGTACAACCAACAAGGTACAAGGCCTCACAACCTGCTACCAAACCTCTCCAGGTCTAAGGAACTCTTCTTCCTATCTCATAAGGTAAACTCCTATACCACAGACACATAGGTACCAGAAGTATCATCCCCTCTCTAGGGTTTGGTTCCTCTAAAGGCAACCAATATATCATCAGCCTCCAGGGATCATGCATGAGGCAAATGCAACCATCCACTTAGGTTGCATCATCCTCAACTCTCCACTATTCCTCATGTCTCAGAAGCTAAGCTTCCACCTTCTTGCTGGGGTCCTACTTTCTCTCTACATCCAGCCTTCCTACTAGAGATCCTTTCTCCATGAAGGCTCAAGCTCACAAGCATACCCCTATGTGGGTGAAGCCTATGCTCAACTCATGTTTGGCTCAAGATTATCCCTAGCTCTTTATGCTCATCCCATAAGCCATCCATCATGCATACTGGCCAGGGTTTCAACCTGCTGCCATCCATTGACGTACTCTGGGTGTAGGCTATACCCTACCTGCATAAGCCCATAGGGTTCTATAGGTTCTTCTCTAACTTCATCCATGAAGGAGCTACCTTCTTTTCTAACATGCACGACCCTTTCCCTGGTTGGGTTGCCAAAGGTGCTAGGTCATCCAACCTCTCATGGCTCGTATGGCAATCCAAAGGCATGTCCAACCAAACACCCGGTCACCCATGACATCTAACTCATCATGTCATCTCTCTCTTTAACCTTCCCTTAGGGCTAGGGTTAACATCATCCTCAAAGGATGTGCTAGGTCTCTACTTTTAATGGAGATCTCTACCTCCAAGACTAACTCTGTCTATTCATCCTCCTGTCAAGGAGGTCTAGCCTCAGGTCTCTCCTGAGAGAAATGACAACTTATGTCATACGACCTAAGCATGTATCTATTCTTTAGTTTGCGCTTAATCTATTAAGCTTATGTCCATGACATCTTATTTACATGCTTTTCATTAATTTGGTGGAGGATCCCTTAATCCTTATCAACCTTACCCATACCTCAAGAAGGTGAGGAGAAGAGAGAAAACCCTAATCCTTAAGGTCCTGAATAGAATTTGAGTTGAGAAGGGATGAACAAGATGAGAGAGTCCTAAAGGTATCTTATTTCGAGTCATATCCTAAGATATCGACCAGGCAGTCACACAATCCGGGAGTCCTCGTATTCTGACTAGCGGTGTGGAGGAAAATATTGCCACCCCCTGGGCGTGATCCTTTTCTAGACACCTCAATCTTTCGGACAATCCTCTAATAACTCCCTTGGGTTCTACAGAATTTGTAAAATTTAATAATTATAAAATATTAAGTGAGGAACCTTCACTCTGATACCAATTGTAATGACCCCGTCTCTAGGTAACCCCCAATTAAGGGAGACCCGAAGGTCAGAGCCGTTATTCAATTAATAGAATCAAAGGTTCAACAAATAATCAATAATAATTATGAAATTCTACTAACTAACTGGAATTTGGTATAAAATTAAAACTTTACTTACCTTTGAAAACTTTGGAAATCTATCTATCCAGAGCTTGAATTATTCTATCTAATCCTCCTTGCACTTTATTTCTTATTTCCACAATGTGTCAATTTACTGTTTGTTCTTTCAATTCTTGTTCCTAAAATGCCGACAAACAAAACGTCAGTCAGTATATTGAAATATACTAGTATGTGGGAACAACCAAAATCTTGCAAATATGGATAACAATCTAATTATCACAATCAAGTTAATTAACAAGCCAATTTACACTTTTCAGTATGACGTTCTCCACCGCTTTTGCCCTAACCCTAGCATACCCACCTTAGGGTTTCCCTTGCCAATGACTTAAGGCCACCTTCTCAATCCCGAGCTTGGTGCCTGGGGGTCACCACTCATGGTGCCCACTAGTCATGCAATATCATAGGCCACCTTCTCATTCCCGAGCTTGGTGCCTGGGGTCACCACTCAAGGTGTCCATTGTTCTACCCATCTGGGCCTGACCTTTGGCATCATCCATCAGGGTGGCATGTAAGTGCGAGAATCCATACCTCTATTATTAATGTGATAATCATATTGACTTTATAGTTTGCAAGTATGAACATCCAAACTGATAATTTGCATTCAATGTGAGGAAACATTCGAAAAACTCTCAGGAAACTAATGCGATTAATCATAATTAACCACATACCTGTCAAGTTGATGTGAGACAGAAATATAATATTCCAATCAACCAATTGGCAATCAAGCATTCAATAAGATCCTGAAACAATTATACAATTTCCTTTTATTACTCATGTCATTAAGATCTATTAAATCTAGCTCGCTTCTTAGGGTTTCTAGTCCACTTTTAGGGTTTCCATTGCAATTAGGGTTTTCCTTCATCTTTTACTATTTTAAACCCTAATTTAACGCAATTGATCACAAACCCTAATTATTTCAACATCTAATCCTCAGTTTTGGATTAAAGGCATAATTAACCATTAATTAAGTTCATTAATCCTCTTTTACATTAAAGCTATTATTTTATCCCTTTAATCCATGACAAGATCATTATACGCATTTATCATCAATTCATAGTTCATTATGGTTCAATTCACATATGAACTCTATTTGTCATTAATTCCATCTTGATTCATTTCAAAAACCCTAATTTCTATATTAAGGTCATTTATCCACAATTTAGGAACTTTAATACTCAAAATAATTTAGAACCATCATATTTCGTCTTTATTCATGAATTTAAACAATTAAAGCCATTATAAATCATAATTACTAATATTAGGGTTTCAAGGCCCATTAATGCTCATTTATGCACATGGAACCCTAAATTCAACCAATTATATGCAAAGACCATCCTTTTAGATTTAATGTGTCCTTTTTATTAACAACAGGTTAAGATCGACTTTAAACATCCATATAACCCCTCCAAAATATTAATCAATAAAGATCAGGGTTCTTTTAATAGATAAACCATTAAAGATAGCATATTTATATACTTTTTGAATTGAAAGCAGAATTAGGCTTCAATTACATTTTTATTGAATTCCTTGTATTTTTTTTGATCAAAAAGCACTACTTATTTGTATTTTTCGGCCAAAAGATCTATTTTTAGCAATTTATACAAGTTTCAATACTTTTCATGAATATTGCTCAAAGAGGTGAGTTACCTGAGTTTTTTTGGAAAATTATCAACCGTCGGATGACTGGTCTTCTTTGATCACACACGATCGCACGACTCTCACAACTAGCGCCCACTTACAGACTTACTGGGGTCACGAAGAAACCAGGGTCGTTGATTCTCTCTTTGGTCCATCATGGTCTCTGATCGAACGGCGACCACTTCTTCATCCTCACCTAATTCAGCAGAAACCTTGCGGCGGTGCCATGGCTGAGGGCTCACCAGAGCAAGGTGCTCTCGTCAGGTTAGGGCACTAGGAGACTAGGGAAGGGGCCGGTCGAGCTCGTGGGGGTCTGCCCAAGTTGAAGGGGTCCTATTTATAGGACATGGGGCTCTCTTTAGGGTTTCCCAATGTCACCGTCACCCCTGGCTCTTGCCCGATTGGGCAAAACTTCTAGAATGATCGAAACCACCCAAACCCAGGTGAGTTGGGTGCGGAATCCTCTCACGAACTCAACCAACAGCTTTCCATGTTTGCATATGGTCAGATCTATGAGGAAATATCGAGGGAAATATCCCTCTGTTGTAATGGCTCCCTTTCCCATTCAGACTCAAGGTAGGAGACGCACAACTCGCGTAGGATCTTGATCCGACGGCTGGCGTCGTCCCTACAATATCCAAATCAAAACGTGACATTGATGATAATCACAACACTTTAGAGGATTTTGTAAAATCCTTAACTCCCAAACCGAGTGTCCGATTAATCCCAAATTTGGAGGGAAAGTCCATAATGACTTAATATATCTCTCTACCAAAAATGGACTCATTATCTCAAAGAAAACGTTACTTTTCTTTAATTTCAAGATATCTCTTAATTATATATATATTTCACATATTTTCTCTTTCCATTGCTATCAAATTATTATTTTGAGTTCCTTGAACCTCAAGTAACCTTAATGGCTCGAAATACCCTCTTGGGAATATTTACTTATCCTCTTTCCTTATCTTTCATCCCTTTTCTTATTATCTTACTTTTTCTTTATTAAAAATATCTCTTTTTGAGAATTTCTCTTTATCTTTCTTTTTATTTTCCTCATTGGCATTCCATTTATCATTAGGAATCCTTTGGATACGAAAATACATCAAGGATAACTCCATTATACCTCTTTTGACTTATTTTCCACATTTCATCATTGTTTTCAATTTATTTCTTAATAAAGAAATACTTAATTAATCTTTTCTTTTCTTATTGCTTTTCTCTACAACTTTGGACTCCTTGGAACCCAAGGAACCCATGTGGCACGAAATCCACCTTTAGATTAAGTTCTTTACCTTCTATAGGTTTTCACATCTTTCTTTTCTCAATTTCTTAATTAATTGAATTTCCTTGTTATTGGGCCCAATAGCCAATAAAGCCCACAATACAATAATCAAGGCTATTGTAAACGAAATTCATGAATTCAATCAAGAGACATCATTATTTGTTCATTTATCTTTATTATGAGAAATCATATTTCTCACCACATGAACCCAAAACTCGGGGTTGTAACAGGGTGCTCCATGGCAAAATTCGGAACACATATTTTGAATATGTGGGGGGTAAATGGGTGAAAAATATCCTTACATCCGGTGAAGAGATTGAGGGAAGGTAAACATCAAACCTCTCAATCCTTCATGTGTCAGGATGAATGTACCATAAATCTCCCGATGGTTGGGATAGATGTAACATTAATCTCCCAACGATATTTTATGTCGGGTCGAGGAGATAAACATTAAATCTCTCGATGGCCGATGAGAGTGCAGTTGACGTTGTAACTCTATAGCGAAGTTCATGTATACCCTGGAAAGCTATTTTGAGTAGTCGACACAGTCCTGCTTGTTGTCCCGCACTGACGGGGATGTGAGAGGTCATGGGAATCCAGCTCTTCCATTGACCTATGTATGGTACCGATTTTGACTTTGCAGTGGTCGGTTGGAGTATGAGCGGTATACCTCATCTCCTCAGGGCATAAGTGTGTTTGTAAAATGAAAATCAGTCGTATAGCATGTTTGCTTAAGGATTGAATGCGGAAATTCATTGGCTGATATTACATTTCTTTTATGCAACCCTAGTTCTTTGATGTTATTCATATCTATTTGTATTCATTACAAGTAGATGGATGAACTATGATTCTACCATGTGTAGATACAATGTTATCCTTGGGAAAGGAGATTACTTCACCTTGTTCATACAATGAATTACCTGCTGTTGATTATATATATAAATCCTTCTGCTCAGTTTATTTTAATAAACTGCTATAACAATGTTTGGACGGAGAGTTATATCTCCCGCTGGGGCAATTTACAATTGTCTCACCCTCGTGGGATCCAACTTTTTAGGTGGATGCGGAAAAAGAAGTAGAAATCCTATTGCAGGGAATGGACAACAACAGTAGTAGCAGGGACAGTAGTGAGATCTCAGGTGGAGATACTGTATGTAAAGTTATGTAGTTATAAAGTCCTATGTGTCGTCTTTGTACTCTTAGGTCCTCAAAGTTTTTAGTCAGTGTTTTTGATAAATTGATATGAGGTTTTGGCTTGATGCCTCGAGATTCGTATGATGTCTGTATATAATGTTTATAAGGCAGCTGATGATGTAGTCTCTGAAAAGAGATGGTACAGGTTATGTACGTTTGAACCAGAATGTAAATGTTATACAATGGTTCTTGATGGAAAAGATTTCCTATGTGTGGATCTCTTTGCAAAAAGTTTTAATTTTTAGTGATTTTCAGTAATACGCTGCAAATAATTCACTTCCGCTTATGTTAATCTTGTTTTTCTGAGTTGGATGCCACAAATTAGTGCTATCAGAGCTCTAGGTTCGCTGAGTCTACAAAGACATAGGACTAAGGTAGTAGAGTCTATTCTGGTGTCATCCAGTGTATCTGATAGTGTCTTCTGCTCATATAAGAGAAGAAGAACTTAAAGATGATTGGGTCACATGAGGAGGTTGCTGCTGAAAGTAGCAATGTTGCACCAAGAAGAGGTGCATGGGAATAGGCAAGAGAGAGAGAGAGACAATTGCCTGAGAATTCCCTAGCTGATCCAACTATAATAAGAAAATCCTTCTTTAAGTATTACTGTTGGAGAAATTAGGGCAACAGTAATGTATATAGTGGATCAAGCATTGGCAGTGTAACTTAGATTACCAGCCTCAATGATAATTTTTTAGATATCAATAGGATTTATAATTAGCATCAGCAAGTTGAAGCAAAAGGAAATGATGACTTTCTGGACTTAAATTGAGTCTGTGCTCAACCTTAGCCTGTTGAATCGACCTTTGAGGCAAAGTTAGCCTGAGGCAGTGAATAATTCATGAATTATGACATGTTAGACAAGATAATGTCATTCAAATATGTCATCTTATGAACTCCTGGATTAACTGAGAAAGGAATTGATTGAACTTTCCTTGTTTAGTCCTATGAGGACTTATGTTTTGCATAGTAAAAAATTACAAATGTGTTATGTTGTTCTTGCCTCTATAAGAGAAGATGAGGTATAGAAGAGATGCCTAGATAAAATCTAGGGATGTTAAACCTTATGCTTGTGATAATATGAAAAGAAGGAGTATGATAGTATACAAAGAGCATACCACTTAATCTTAGTATTTATATACCCTGGCCAGGTATACAACTATTGATGATAAAGTGAGTATGGAAACTCTTAAATTGTTGTCTTTTGATTGCTCTGATCAAGTAATCATTCTGAGACAATATAATGAGTATCATGAAATCAGAAATATGGAATGAATAAATGTGTCATATCCTATGCATAAGAAAGAGAAGTCTAAGATAATCTCATATGAGCAAGTTGTATGAGGAACTAAAAGTGTACTCCTCATAAGATAAGAATAAGAATAAGGGAGATGAACCCTGCTCAATAATGCTGCAAGCATAATAAAGATCGTTTCCATAATGAGGAAATGGGAAATGTGATGAGATCACGAGATGATCATAAACATGTTAGATAATAATAAAGAAAGGGATAATGACATGAAATCATCCTTACAAATTCCAATGCTAAAGGCAAGGAACCTAGGATGAGACAAAGAGTAAATGGTTCATAAATAGTTGGAAATACATGAATTAATAAGAGGAATATGAATCCTTGTTTTCTTTCCTTTCAGGGACATGGAAATCAAGTGGGTCTTAGGACACTTGATGTGCATAAGATAAATATGTTCATGTGATGGATACTTAGAAAAGTATCAGTTTATCTTGAACTTTGGTTCCAAGATGAGGATATATGTAACAATTAATGTTCCAAGATGAAAGGAATATAAAAAATGTGATGTGTTTTCAACACATGTGATAGATACCACAGAGAAAGATTCAGGTATTAAGGAAATATCAGATGGTTTATGTTGTCTACCTAGAATGGTCAACTATGAAATTAGTCTGATTATATAAAATGATATGAACATCATATGTTAGGGGTTTATGCTCTGCATAAACATGATATTAATAAAGAATGTATGATGTCTCTCTGAACAAGAAAAGTGTTTGTTGACACAAAGTTGACTCTATAGTCAATGATGAGGAACAGGGGAGCATGTGCCCTGTGTGTTGATTCTATGAGAATCTTGTATGGAAACACTTTGTCCTGATCAAAGTTTTATGGTGTCTCCAATAAGGAGATGATATGTGAAGACTAGATAGTATGATGAATAAAATACATCTGTCTTCCTTTATCTGGATTTCGGGGACGAAATCCTTGTTAGGGGTTTATAACTTGTAACGACCCTGACCTGGGTTATGAGGTAACCCTATTTGTTTTGGCTAATAAAGTTGCTTAGATTTTTAATATAATCCTCTAAGGTGTTTTGTTATCATGTGACACACTTATGTTTCAAGTTTGGTCCCGATTGAATGTTGTTTGAGCAATGTTCCTTTATTTTAGACCAAAGTGCAATTTACCCAAGTTGAGGGGTTATATTGCAAAATTTCACATGTTGAACGTGCCTTATATGTTTTAGCATCATAAGAGAGAGAATTATGCAAGGTGGTGGCTTGTGCAAAGCCTAAATTCCAAGTTTGAACTTGTTTGAACAATGTTGGTACCTTGTGCACCAATTTTGGTACAAATTGTAATTTACCCAAGATGTGGGGTTGATATGAACATTACAACCTCTATAGTGTTTCTACTTCCTATGTGTATCATTTAGAGGAGAGAGAATGAATGATACACCATGTTTGAATCATTTATGAATGATGGTTATCTTGGTGATGAAATGACCAAGATAAGGGTTGAATATGAAAGCTTAACTTGAGTTGTATCAAGTTGAAAAGCTTATATATGAGTGCCTATCGGCCATGGAGCCCAAGGAGGTGTCCCATATCGTTTTTTGAACTCTTGTAAAAGTCCATATCGTGAAAATCTCCTCAAGGAGGTGAGGTGTGACGGCCAACAAGTTTCCTTAGAAAAAGTGTATCGGCTTGACTTAAAATGGTGATTAAACCTGGATGACTTATCCAAATGGATAAGCAATGGACGAATTTACATATCTAGATGATCCTCAACCTTTTTGAATGTCAAGATAAATGTTTATTCATGCATGTACACGTGTCACCCATGCATGACATGTGGCACCTACTAGCTCAAAATGTTGACACCTCATTTTTGCCTTCCTTCATGAACAACAAGTATATATACCCCTAGTTTCACCCCTTGGAGCAATTTTGTGACCCTTACCACCCTCCTACCCTAAGGTATCGTGCATAGAGCTCCCATATCGTGAAGGGATGCTGTGGTATTGTGCATGGGCCTTGGGATATCGCCCATGGCAAGAGCATATCAGCCAAGTAGGTGAAATTGGCCATATAAGGTGATATCGGCCAATAGGGTGAAGAGTTGAGTGGCATATCGTGCAAGTGAGTGACATATCGTTCAAGAGGGTTGCTATATCGTGCAAGGACACTAGTTTATTGTGAAAACGTGTTAAGGAGCAAGAAGGAGCTCATACTTAACACTAAGGTAAGGATAAGATCATCTTCAACCTTGAATTGAAAACTGGAACTAGGGTTATGATCTACCTTTCTTTTCTTCTTCACCAATTGCTTATCCATGATGATTCCTTGTATATGAAGGAATTGTGAACGAGCCTTGGACTTTTGATAAAGTCATCTTCAACCTTAGGAACGTGTAGCTTTGGAGCTTGGAGCTTTGAATTTGTTCGTAAGGCGGGTTATATAACTTGAACTCAACCATGTTATTATTCATCACCTAAATTGTTGTATTTAATGATCTACTTTTAATTCCAAAATTTCCTGAAATAGTTGATGAAATCATGAGTTCTAGTAGTTGCTTAGACCTATTAACATGAACTATATTAGTTAGAACAAAGGTCTAGAGCTTGAAGATGATGATATCACCCTATAAAAGTGATATCAGGTGCATGCACACAAGCAAGCACCCCTAACCCGATATGATGATGCACCTACTTCACTAAAACGTTATGGATATGATTTTATACCTTCTTGCATGATATGGGGGTGTACTATACACCTCTTGCATGATAGGGAGTCAAGCATAGACTCCAAGAACGATACAAGGTCAATTGTATACTTGTAAGATGACAAGAAACCCTAATTTGGGTAACCTGATATAAGTGAAGGGTAACAAGTGCTAATGCATGGTATGATCATATGATACATCATTGGTACTTATTATCATGAGGCCTACATGACCTTGCATGACATGGTTGCGCGGTACATGATCTTGCACGACATGGTTGCGCGGCACATGATCTTGCACGATAGGGTTGCCTGATATGGTGAAGAGTTGATACTTCTTTAACAACATGGCCAACACATATATGTACCATGTGCCCATCACAACCTAACCTAACCCAACATGGGTGTTGCAACCTAATGTTTGATGGTGTAACTCGATATGGATTGGTGCCCTACACTCTCATTGACTTGTATATTGGATTGAGCCTGATATGGCAAACCTTAATTCATCACAGCCAACCCTAGATGGTGAGCCACCCAATATGGTGATTGAATGCACCTCTAGCTCGATATGGATGGTGCTCATACACCTCCAACCCGAGACACCTTGTAAAGGTGAGAGTAAGACACTCTTAGGAGTAATGCGTGTAACACCAAGTAATGGTGTGGCTAGTACCTTGAAAGGTTGATATAACCTAATCAATTTGAGAGGATGATAGAATGGAATTCATACATGAGTATGGTTCATGTAGTTATTAAGGATGATCCTTAGTAGAGAGATCACGAAACCCGAATCATAAATATAAACCCTAATTGACAGGGCTATTGAACTCTAACCCTAAATTGAGGGCAATTCTAAATGTAACCCTAATCTAGGGTGAGGATGTAGCCCTAATCTAGGGTAATGATATATGAAACTTTAATTTAGGGAAATGAGATGTAAAACCCTAATTGGGATGAATAGTGAATCTCTAATTATGAACAATTGAATGAAATCCTAATGGAGATAAATAGTAAACCCAAATTGTGGGAAACTATGGTGGAAATCCTAATTAAGGATGATTCCATGTGAAATCCTATTCCAGGGTTATGTCATGAGAAACCCTAAGTTAGAATGATGTATATGGAACATTGATGTGATTATGTGATGTGAGAATCAAATTTAGGGTGATGTCATGTAATGATATGTGAAACCCTAGTTGAGGGTGATTTCATGTGAAACCCTAGTTGAGGGTGATTCCATGAGAAACCCTAGTTGAGGGTGATTCCATGAGAAACCCTGACTAAGAATTAACACCATATGATGCTCTAATGCTATGTTGTTATGAGAGGCCCTAAGAAGGGTGAAGGTATGTGAGACTCTAATGTGGAGTCATAATACATAAAGCCCTAATCCTGGGCAATATGACAATGAATTATAATGTTAATTTTAATCAAGGGTATAAGGAAACCCTAATGATGAAATAAAAGGAATTACCTTATAAAGTTGAAATATTTCAAGTGGCTGATTATAAGCAACCTTATTGTAAGCAATGCCTTTAACATTAGCCAAGTCCATATCATTAAAGATAGTTGGACAATTCTAATGTGTGGCCTATGCATTATATTCTAAAGGTGAGAGTTTAGTGATGGAATGTATTAAGAGGAAAATACCTTAATACAAGATAAGTTGGTTAACTCAAGAGAGTCTGAAATGATGAGAAAAGTGATACATCAAGATATGATAGTTATCACATTCAACACTTCAGGGTTTATATACCTTGATGCACTTCAAATCCAATATAATTGGGTAAGAAACATATGAAGTGTGTTATGCAACTATTATAATGAAATGTAATGAGTTGATGCACTTTGATAAGTGTTAAATAATGTACCTTGAGAATGGGGTTAAGCCAAATTAATGAGTATGATGTAATCATACCATGATGAGGATGAGAAATGAACGCATACCTTGAATTGATGATCATTAATGCTATATGATGAGAGTAATTATCTTGAATAATTATTTATGATATCTTTGAATGCCCCAGAGGTATGGAATAATGAATTAAGGGTTGGACAGATAATATATTCATGAAACCCTAATTAATGAGAAATGGGGAACCCTAACCCTAATTTGGGTAAAGGGAATGAGAAGCCCTATTTGATAGTAAACCATAATTCCTGGTAAAGGAATAATGGTGTTACTATTGTATCACAAGATGTGATGAATAACTTGTATGACTGTTATCATGTCTAATAACCATGCAGGTATTATGAGATGATGAATATAGCCAGGGTTGAGCTGTGACATTTATATAATAAATGTTGATTGGCCTTATGTGCCTTAATATTGTTGTTTCTTAGTAAAAGTAACAAATGTTCATGGATTTTATGAGTCATATGAGTAAGTTGTTTCCTAGGAAGAGGTGACAAGATATTTTGTGGCCTCGAGAGCAATGTGTGATGCTTGTGTAACAAGTATCATGAATGCCTTGGTCAGGTGACCTGAAGGTGATAGTTACCTAATAGGTGGTAATGATGCTCAATGATGAGTTAAGGGTTTGAATACCCAGAACCATATGATTATGGTGATGAGATTGTAAGGGATGAGAATTCCCAGTATTGAAATGAGGGATTGAGTTCCCAATGTCTTTTAAAGACTGATAAGTAATTGATGAAAGTAGTACATGGCTTTTATAGCATTGTTGTAATAAGTCATGTTTGAGAACTTGGCTGATGCTAAAAGAATATGAAAATGTACTTAATTAATCAAGTGAAATCTTTTCATGTAGAGCCCTGGCCATAGATCCATCATTGTCAGTATTTAGGTGATGGTGAAACAGGTGCGCCGCGGGAAAACCCGGAACGCATATTTTGAATATGTGGGGGGTAAAAGGGTGAAAAATATCCTTACGTCCGGTGAAGAGATTGAGGAATGGTAAACATCAAACCTCTCAATCCTTCATGTGTCGGGATGAATGTACCATAAATCTCCTGATGGTTGGGATAGATGTAACATTAATCTCCCAATGATATTTTATGTCGGGTCGAGGAGATAAACATTAAATCTCTCGATGGTCGATGAGAGTGCAGTTGACGTTGTAAATCTATAGTGAAGTTCTAGTATACCCTGGAAAGCTATTTTGAGCAGTCGACACAGTCCTGCTTGTTGTCCCGCACTGACCGGGATGTGAGAGGTCATGGGAATCCGACTCTTCCATTGACCTATGTATGGTACCGATTTCTACTTCGCAGTGGTCGGTTGGAGTATGAGCGGTATACCTCATCTCCTCAGGTCATAAGTGTGTTTGTAAAATGAAAATCGTCCGTATAGCATGTTTGCTTAAGGATTGAATACGGAAATTCATTGGCTGATATTACATTTCTTTTATGCAACCCTAGTTCTTTGATGTTATTCATATTTGTTCGTATTCATTACAAGTAAATGGATGAACTATGATTCTACCATGTGTAGATACAATGTTCTCCTTGGGAAAGGAGATTACTTCACCTTGTTCATACAATGAATTACCTGCTGTTGATTATATATATAAATCCTTCTGCTCAGTTTATTTTAATAAACTGCTATAACAATGTTTGGGCAGAGAGTTATATCTCCCGTTGGGGCAATTTACAATTGTCTCACCCCCGTGGGATCCAACTTTTTAGGTGGATGCGGACAAAGAAGCAGAAATCCAATTGCAGGGAATGGACATCAGTAGTAATAGTTGGGACAACAGTGAGATCTCAGGTGGAGATATTGTATGTCAAGTTATGTAGTTAGATAGTCCTATGTGTCGTCTCTATACTCTCAGGTCCTCGAAGTTTTTAGTAAGTGTTTTTGATAAATCGATCTGATGTTTTGGCTTGATGCCTTGAGATTTGTATGTTGTCTGTATATAATGTTTATAAGGCAGCTGATGATGTAGTCTCTGAAAAGAGATGGTACAGGTTATGTACGTTTGAACCCGAATGTAAATGTTATACAATGGTTCTTGATGGAAAATATTTCCTATGTGTGGATCTCTTTGCAAAAAGTTTTAATGTTTAGTTATTTTCAGTAATCCGCTGCAAATAATTTGCTTCCACTTAAGTTAATCTTGTTTTTCTGAGTTGGATGCCACAAGTTAAGCCATAACCCAGGTCAGGGATATTGCAATTATCAACCCCTAACAGGGACTTTGTCCCTGAAATATCAAGAGAAAAGAGAAGGGTACTTCCTCCTCATCTCTTCCTCTTGCTCCCATGTGGCTTCTTCAATGCCACAGTGATGCCATAGAAATTTTACAAGAACTATGTCTTTCTTTTTCAACTTCTTGATTCTTCTGTCAAGAATCATCATTGGACCTTCCACATAGGATATATCCTTGTTTAATTATACCTCTACAGGTTGCAACACCAACTCTGTATCGAGATGACACTTTCTCAGCATAGATACATGGAACACTGGATGTAGTCTATGTAGCTCAGGTGGCAACTCCAACCTATAAGCTACCTTTCCAATCTGTGCTGTCACTGGGTAAGGTCCCATAAATCTAGGAGCTATCTTAATATTTTTCCCAAATCTGAGAACACCTTTCCAAGGAGAGACTTTGAGATAAACCTTGTCTCCAACTTGGAATTCTAAAGGTCTACGATGCTTATCAACATAAGACGTTTGTCTATCTTGTGCAGCTTTCAACTGTTGTTGTATTACTTTAAACTTCTCAGTTGTCTGTTGCACTAACTCAGGACCCAAAATTTGGTATTCTCCTATTTCATACCACCATAACAAAGATCTACACCATCTACCATATAAGGCTTCATATGGTGCCATGTCAATACTAGTCTGGTAGCTATTGTTGTAGGCAAACTCTATCAAGCTCAAGTGTATGTCCCAACTTCCTACAAACTGAAGAACACATGCTCTAAGCAAGTCTTCCAAAGTTTGTAATGTTCTTTCATATTGCCCATCAGTTTGAGGGTGAAAATATGTGCCAAACTTCAATTGAGTACCCAACGCTTTATGTAGTCATTCCCAAAACTGACTTGTAAACTGGGGACCTCTATCAGATAGAATTGTAGCTGGAACCCTGTGTAATCACACTATCTCATCTATATAGATTTGTGCAAGTTTCTCAGCAGTATATGTTGTTTTGACAGGAAGAAAATGTGCTGACTTAGTCAACCTATCAACTATCACCCAAATGGAATCATGACCATTGGCTGTTCTGGGTAAACCAACCACAAAGTCCATGGTCACGTGATCCCATTTCCACTGTGGTATAGGTAAAGGTTGCAATGTTCCCGAGGGCTTATGATGTTCAGCTTTAACCTACTGACACATTGGACACCGCATAAAAAACTCAGCTACATCCTTCTTCAAACTAGGCCACCAATACATATCTTTTAAGTTATGATACATTTTGGTACTCCTTGGATGCATTGCATACATGAATGAGCTTCCTCCATGACTAGCTTCCTTAAGTCATTGGCATCGGGTACTACCATCCTACCATGGTAACAGACTACCTCATCCTTTGACTCATGAAAACCATCCCATTTGTCACTACCATACTCTGACCCGATCTGCTGAATCACAGTATCAGCCTATTGTGCCTCTTTGATCTATTGTTTCAGAGTAGGTTTCACATGCATCTCAGCTAACAATCTGGCTAACAAAGATACTCTAAGATGTACATTGTTTTTCCTCAAAGAGACAAGCATGTCTCATTTAAAGCACACTAAATAGTTCAACTGTGCTTTATCTATGGGTGAAGATGATGATTTTCTACTTAGTGCATCTGCCACTACATTAACCTTTCCTGGATGATAATCAATTGTACAATCATAGTCCTTGATTAATTCCATCCAACGGCGTTGTCTCATATTCAAAAAGTGTTGTGAGAAGATATACTTTAAGTTCTTATGGTCTATGAAAATCTGACATGTTTCTCCATAGAGATAATGACTCTAGTTCTTCAACGTGTGAACCACTACATCTAGTTCTAGACCATGCGTCGGATAATTCTCCTCATGTTTCTCAAGTTGTCAGGAAGCAAAAGAAACTACATGATCACTCTACATCAGCACACATCCTAAACCATTATTAGAAGCATCACATAAGACAATGTATCCCTTTCCCTGCTCAGGTAAAGCTAACACAGGTACACTAGTCAACTTTTCTTTCAACAACTAGAAAGAATGCTGACACTTGTCATTCCAGATAAAAGGAACTTCTTTCCTGGTCAACTTGGTTAGGGGTAAGGCTATAGAACTGAAGTCTTTAATAAACCTCCTATAATAACCTACCAGACCTAAGAAACTTGGAATCTCAGTCGGTGTCTTTGGTTGTCCCCACTCTAAAATAGATTCCACTTTCTGTGGATCAACACGAATACCTGAAGCAAATATAACGTGTCCAAGAAAAGACATTTCTGACAACCAGAACTCACACTTGCTAAACTTAGCATATAGCTTGTGCTATCTTAACAATGTCAAGGCTGGTCGAAGGTGTTGTTCAAGTAGTTGACCATCTCTACAGTTTATCAGGATGTTGTTTATGAAGACCACTACAAACTGATCAAGGAATGGCTGGAAGATTCTATTCATCAGCTCCATGAATGTAGCCGGTGCATTAGTTAGTCCAAATGACATAACTACGAACTCATAATGACCATACCTTGTCCTAAAAGATGACTTAGGTATGTCACTCTCCTTGATATGTAACTGATCATACCCTGACCTTAGATCTATCTTAGAGAATACCGTTGCACCATGTAACTGGTCAAATAGATCATCTATCCTTGGCAGAGGATATTTGTTCTTAATAGTCACCTTGTTAAGCTGTCTATAGTCTATGCATAATCTCATAGACCCATCCTTCTTTTTAACAAAAAGAACTGGAGCCCCGCATGGGGAAGTACAAGGTCAAATCAAACCTTTCTCAAGCAACTCCTATAACTGTTTCTTAAGCTCTGCCATCTCAGCTGGTGCCATCCTATAAGGTGTTTGAGCTATAGGTTGTGTACCCAAAATTAGATCAATCTCGAAATCAATCTCACAAGGTGGAGGAATGTCTAGAAACTCTTTAGGAAACACATCCTCGAATTCCCTGACAATAGGAACTTCAGGAAGACTAGGACTCTCTGCTCTAGTATCTACCACATGTGCCAATAATGTGAAGCATCCTTGTCTCATCAACTTTTCTGCTACCATAGCTGACACTATACAGGTTGGAAGAATCTTTCTATCCCCTTGAAAGACCAATGTCTTATCACCATATGTGAACATATCCTTCTTGGAACCACAATCCAAGACAACTTTATACTTTTCTAGGGTGTCCATCCCAAGAATTATATCAAACCCATGCATCTCAAGTGGTATAAGATCCACCTGAATGATGTGTTTTGAAAAGGAAACAACATAGGGAGAACATATCTCCCGCAACACCACAGATCTGACTAATGGAGTTTCTAATGACAGATTATCTACTCTACGACTGATAGTCATATTGCAATCATGAATCACTTCTTGAGTGTTAAAGGAATTTGTAGCACCCAGATCAATCAAAACAAATATGAAGAAGGATGAAGACATACCAGAATGAAATAATTCCATATGACCTATCATGACTCGTGGGTTGACCACTGCCTCTGGTTGATTAATAGCATAGAATCTCGCCATTGCTGGTTGTCAGCTATGCATCCTGTTGTTGGGTGCAGATGAACCAGTTTGGGATGCCTGTCCACATCCTCATGTACCACTACTAAATTGTTGCCTCTGAGAGCCGTGTTGACTCTGCCTCAGTGGTTGGGTTACATTCCTATCTTTAATTGGACAATCCTTCATTAGATGTCCTACCTTCCCACACTTAAAGTAGTCTCTGCTCTCCCATTGTGGACTAGATGGTCTTGTTAGTGACATCGATGTTGAGCTATGGGCTCCAGTTGGTAGAAAACTACGGCCTCTACCCTTGCTGTATGTCCACTACATCTGAGCACTGAACCTCTGTGGTTCTATTGGTGTAATAAACCTTGATTTCTTATAACTTTCAGACCTCTGTCCTTGGAACTGTGCAGGCACTTTCCTACTGTTGGCCTCACGCTTCTCAATCACAGACCTTTCTATCCGCCTAACTGACTCCACAAAGGTGAAAAACCTCTCTCTATTCTTTAGAGCATATACAGGTGTGGTTAACTCAACATTCAAACCCTTCTCAAAATTCTAAATTCTCTCCTCATCTATAGTAGCCATGTGTGGACAAAACTATAGAAGCTCCATAAACTTAGCTTCAGACTCACTAATGTTCATTGGTCCCTGCCTAATCCGCTCAAACTGTGAGATTTTCTCATCCAGATAAGTCTTTGGAAAGTATCTACTGACAAACTCATGTCAGAACTCTCTCCATTCGACCTCAACACCTGGTCGTTTCTCTTCCTCAAGGGCCCACCAGTGGCCAACACTTCCTTTTAACAAGTACACAACATGCCTAACTTTCTCAATTTCTGAAATGTTAAGGATTCTAAAGGCTTTCTCCAACTCAGTGAGCCATGAATCTGCATCTATTGGGTCAGCTATACCAGAATATGTGGTGGCTCCTACCTATCATAATTGCTCAAAGGTCCTACCATATCTATGTCCCTCATTGGGAACTGGTGTCCTAGGTGCTGGTGCTGGCATGCAATCTGCCATATGCATCATTGTATTCATGAACTGTCCAAAAAGAGCATGAAAAGTTGATTTTCTATCGTATCTTGGTCAAGATGGGGATTCTCATGTGCTAATTCCTCTCTATCTTGATCCCTTGCACCTCCTCCTAGTGCAGCAACACTACTTTCAGCAGCATGTTCTTCATGTTCTCCAACCATCTTTAAGCTTTACTTTTCTCCTATATGAGCAGAAGTCACTATCAGATAAACTGGAGGACACTAGAACATACTCAACAACCTTAATCCTATGTCTCTGTAGACTCAGCGAACCTTATGCTCTGATACCAAAACTTTGACATGATCGGACATCAAATCAAATCATCACCAGTGATATAATTGTGGAATAACCATAAGTAGCGGATTAACAAAAATCACTAAAAATTAAATCTATTTTTTCAAAGAGATCCATTTCTAGGAAACTCTTAAGAAGAGAACAAAAGTACTATATACATCATGGTTCACATTGTACATACCCTGTACCATCTCATCTCGAGGATAACATATAATGGTTGCTTTGCTAAAACTATACATAAGCAACATAAACCTCGAGGCATACAAGCCAAAATCTCAGATCGTTCATAAAATCGTTATGTACTGACTCCAAGGACCTGAGAGTATAGAGATGACACATACAACTTATATCTACAAGACACGACAGACAGTACACTCAACCTGAGATGCTACTACTACCCCTGATGATGTTTTCCTCCCTCTGCTATATGGTCCCTACCTCCTCGTCCGCGTCCACCTAAAATGTTGGTGACCAACGGAGTGAGACCCATGTCCAAGCGAGAGATATAACTCTCCTCCAACAATATTATTATTACAGATAAATAGTTTGAAACTGAGCAGAGGATTCTTTTACATTAATAAGTAGGATTTAATCACTATTTAAGTAGAGTAGAGAAATATCATCTTCTGATGCATTGCAGCTATATATGATAAAGCAGTAATTCATCTATTCATTTTATGAGGAATATGAAGAACATGTATAACATCTATCCATTTAAGATGCTTTAAATAAATGTAACATCAACCAATGTTTTCCGTATTCAATCCTTAAGCAACTACGCTACACGGCTTATTACCTTTTACGATCACACTTATGCCCTGAGGAGATGAGGTATACCACTCATGCTCCAACCGACCATGGCTATGTAAAGGATAGGTACCATACAAGGTCAATGGAAGAGACGGCTGCCGTGACCTATACCATCTCGGTCAGTGCGAGACCACAAGCAGGACATCTCATGTCAACTACAATTAGCTTACCAGGATATATTGGTATCTTAATTATAGAGCTACAGCCGTAGCATGCACTCTCTTCAGGGAGATTTCAGTTATCCATCCCCGGCATTCATCATCATCAAGAGATTATTATACATCCATCTCAAAATTATAATGAAGGAGATATCACATCAATCCCTCATTAGGGTGTAAGGATATTCACGCCCAATCGCCCCCACATATTCAAAAATATGCCCACCAGAAGATCTTGTGGGAAAATCCATTTCACCATTCAGTAGCTACTGACGCTAATGGATCTATGGTTAGGGAACTACATGATGAGATTCCACTTGATTAATTAAGTGCATTACAATATCTTTTTGTAACGAACGCCACCAAAATGACAACCAAATCGGTACTAATTATGGGGAATTACCATAAACAACGGATTAACACAAATAAAAAAAATTTAAACCATTTTGCAAAGAGATTCACCTCCAGGAAACTTTTACTGAAAGATCCAAAACTCATACATATCATGATTCACATAATACATACACTGATTCATCTCATCTTGAGGATAACATATAACAGTTGCTCTGCCAAAACATATACTGAAGCAACATAAAACCTTGAGGCTTACTAGCCAAAATCTCAGATCGTTCATGAAACCATTACGAACTGACTCCAAGGACCTGAGAGTATAGAGACGACACATAGGACTTGTATCTGCAACAAATGACACACAATACACTCAACCTGAGTTGTGACTACTGCCCCAGCTGTTGATCCTCCTCTGCAGAAAGGTCTCTACCGCCTCGGGCACGTCCACCTAAAAATTGTGGATCACGCGGGGTGCGACAGTTGTCCCAGCGAGAGATATAACTCTCCGCCGACCATATTATTATCATAGATAAGCATTTATAAAACTGAGTAGAGGTTCTTTTATATTAACAGGAAGGATTAATCACTGTATGAACAGAACAGAGTATTCTTTTTACTTAAGAAAAAGGATGCATATATCCATGGTAGAGTAATAAGCCATCTATCTACTTTACAAAGAATGTAAAGAAACTTAAACAACATCTATCAAATAAGATGTATAACTAAAGCATGTATCAACCAATGTTATCTGTATTCGATCCTTAAGCAAATATGCTACACGGCTGATTACATTTTACAATCACACTTATGCCTTGAGGAGATGAGGTATACCGCTCATGCTCTAACCGACCATGACTCCGTAAAGCAGCGGTACCATACAAGGTCAGTGGAAGAGTCAGCTACCATGACCTCACTTGTCTCGGTCAGTGCGAGACCACAAGCAGGATATCTCGTGTCAACGACTAAATAGCTTTCTAGGGTATACTAATGTGAAATATTATCGCACTAACAAATTCACTCGGGGTTGAAATCCCCGAGCTTTTACCAAAACCTTGTGCAATAATACCACCCGCAAGTGGATGGGTCTTATCATAGTATAGTTGAGGATCGAATCCCAAGAGACAACATTTTTAAGAATCATCGTTAGTCAAATCTAGCTCAAGTAAGACTAATATTTAGAACGATCGGTTGATTTGAGATTAATTAAACTAATTGCAAGAAAGGAAATAGAAGAATTAAAGTTGGATCTAGATTATTGGTATGGAATTGCTGGGATGGTATCGGGTTTCACCACCACTACACATGCAAACTCACCCTAACATCAAACATCCAGGCAAGATATAACCATCCAAATGGAGCTGCTGCATAACCCCCCATACGGGAGTTAGGCTTGTGTAAGCGTCACCTCAGGTATCAGATGTCTCGTCACCATCCAAATCACTCACTTACGACTCCAAAGATACAGAAATCCAACTGAAGTTGTGGGCCCCCTATACAGGCATTAGGCACATAGAAGCATCACCGTAGGCTAGATGGCTCATCCCCTCACAGATCATATACTTACGACTTCAAGGAATCCCATTCTATTTCTAATTTGGGAGTCAACCATGCTAAACGTTAATCAAGAAATCAATTAATCTACAAGAAAACATCGACGATTAACGAAGAAGATACAAAATCCAACTAAGGCTGTGGGCCCCCTATACAGGCATTAGGCACACAAAAGCATCACCGTAGGCTAGATGGCTCATCCCCTCATGGATCATACACTTACGACCTCAAGGAATCCCATTCTGTTTTTATTTTGGGAGTCAACCTCATTAATTGACATTCTACCCTACATAAAGAAGTTCTCAAAACATAGGGAAGAACAAGATGAAAACAAGTAGGTAATCAAACTACAAACATTAACGATTAACAATGAAATGAAAAGTTATATAGATTGCCATGAAATGTTTAACAAAAGGACATGCTTGAATGGGCAGTGGGGCTAGTCCCCGCACCCCAGAAAAAAGGAACTGCACTCTCATGATGAGAGAAATAAGAAGAAAGAGAGAGAGGGAAGATTCTTCCATGAGCATGATGCAGAAGGTGGTCATAGCTCGGTGAAGATGATGCAGTCTTCTACATCATGTCAGAGGAATTCTGGACGAGGAACAAGGGATGCCAAGATAGACTAAGAAGTCTTTCTCACTCCTCCTTCCTTCTCTCCTCAGTCCCCTTGATCACAGCAGGAGCAACATGTGAAGTGACATTGGCATAGATGATAGATCTGGATCGAATCCTGTGCTCAGGCAGCCTGGCGGCATCCCGAATCTGATGCCCCAAATGAGGACCCTGCTGGTCCTTTTTATAGGTTCGGATCTGGTTCTCACATTTTTGGTGTGAGTCCTCCTTACGGTTTGGTCCAAATGGTTTGGTGGCGTTTGCCCAAACGGTTTAGTATATTTAGACATCCAAACGGTCTTATATATATGGTCATACAGTTTTGGAAGCCTTAGCTCTAACGTTCTGCTTTGATCGGTCTTCTTGCTCCAACCGGTTTGATGCCCTAACGGTTTTAGCATATCAGTCTAGGTTTATGTCTAAATGGTCTTGCAGACCGATCAAATGACTAAACGGTTTTAGTCCCCCATCGTTCTTGCGCTCAAACGATCTTTGAGTGGTCTGTTATCTATACGATCTCGCAGCCCTAACAATTTTGGAGACTGATCAAAGACTAACCGATCTTGCTTCCCCAGGTTCAACCGGCCTTGATCGTTCAGCATCCTCCAAACGGTCTTGACGACCCAAGCTCCACACAAATTCAGTTCTACCGGTTTTGCAGAGTGTCCTCATGATCTTGCTTCTGCGGTTTGCTGCCCTAAATGGTCATGGGATCTTCACCAAATGGTCTTTGATGTCTACAAGCCTCGCGGTTTGTTGCCTCAATCATCTTCGCTTCGCGGTATGCACAAGACCTTCTCTTCATGGATTCCTTGCCCAATCGTCCCAAACGGTTTTGAACCTTCTCAGCTGAACGATCTTGGACCGACTCAGCCAAACGGCCTTGCAGATCGTTTGCTGATCAAACAGTCTTAAGGGGCGTGCGATGGTGGCTGGAGAGGAGCTGTTGTGTTGTTGTGATGTTGTTGAAGGTGACATAGGTGCTTAGGGTTGCACCTCCGGTGAGGTTGCAGGTCGGTGGCTCTGTTACTGTGTTACAGAGTGGGCGGCTATGACGACATCAACAAGGAGGAGGGTTGGAGGTGTTGTTGGTGAAAGCACGACGGTGGAAACCAGTTTCAGTTCGATGCTAGATCTTAGGCGGTGGTGGAACCAGACGGCAAGGGATGCAGGTGGATGGATGTGTGACGCCCTTGGTAGGTGGTGTAGGAGTTAGGGTTATGGGGGGAGGAAGAAGAAGAAGGGAAACAGTAGATGAAGCATTCCATACGGTCTTGAATAGATTGCCCAACCGATCTTGAAGACCGATGTGTATCAAACGGTCTTGGAGAAGAGGGATGGTCAAACGGTTTTGGGGTAGAGGTTGCCCATACGGTCTTGAGACCGTATGGAAGGGAAAGAGTTCAAAACCATTTAGGCAATGGAGGGCTAAGATCGTGTGGTCGGATGGATGGGGGTCGTCGATCTGTGATTGTGTGGTGAAGGGAAAGCCCAGGATTGAATGGGGTAAAACTGAATAGATCAGGACCGTATGAATGAAATGGCTAGGACCGATATGTCGAAACCATTTGGATGAAACTGTATGGATGAGACGATTTGATCAAGATCGTTTGGTCAAAATCCATTGGTCAAGACCAAGGATGAGTGAAGGTAGATCTATGGTTGAGAAAGGTGGGTCCCACTCATTAGGGTTTGATATGGATGATGGTTGATATCTGATGGTTGAACCTCATAATGATCTGCATAAAATCAACATAAACTCAGTTAAAACCTTGATAATTGAACAAATTAAGTGATTTGCACATTTTGATATTTAGTAAATGAAATTGGGTGTATTGAATCAAAATGAGACCAAGATGGCGATTGATTTTCATGATAAATATGCATCCATCAAAACACTCTAAACTTAAATGTTGCTCGTCCTTGAGTAACACAAAATCTGAAACGGTCACCAAATGAATACTTTCTGATCATGTGATTGCTTCCTCTTCCCATCACAATTGTTTCCTTTCTACTTAGTGTTACTAAGCATCTCAACTTCCTGAGACCACTGAACACATCTTACCATATCTTTGTTCCTGAGTTTGTTTTCGAACATCACTTCTTCCTCATTTTTTCCAACAACAAGCATGTCAAAGAGTTTTGTAAGAGTCCAGAGATACCCGCAGAACAACAAGTGTGCATCTGATCTGACACTGGTGTATTTCAGGGTAGTGGAGGCATTCATTGTGCCTTTAGGTAGAAAAGAGAGTGAAAGGTGGTATGGAAGGAAGAAATAAATATCTCCTCTATTTGACTCGAGATTTTTATTTTATGATTACAATTTCATTGATTGCATTTTGTGTGCGAATATCTCCTCTATTCAACTTGAGATTGCATTTTCTTTTTGTGTGCACATTGGCATCTTTTCTTGGTGGTACGCCCCTATTAATTTGCGAGGGGTATGGAAGAAGTGAATGTAGAGGGAAGTGGTGTGCCGCCCTGAACTTAGGGTTTGGCACTATTTTGGCTATTTTTGTTTCTTTTTGATGAATGGAAGGGTATGAAGATGATAGAAGAAGTGTAGAAGAGAGTTCAGATCAGAATGCAACTTGTTTTACAATTCAGTGCACTGGGTCTGTAATATCCCTGGCCTGGGTTAAGGCTTAAACCTAGAGGTTTTGCTTAAGTAAGTCATTTATTTTCTTGTCTTTATCTTTTAAAAAGTAATTAAGGCTCAAGAGGAACTTATGTTTCAATTTTAGTCCTTTTTGAATGATGTTGAAAACAATGTTTTGCCCGTTTTGGACTAAAGTGCAAATTACCCAAGTTGAGGGGTTAACTTGCAAATGTTACATGATAAAATGTTCCTCAAGTGTTGAAGCATCATAAGAATGAAAATGATGCAGAGGTATGGCTTGTGGTAGCCTGAGCACCAAGAAAGAGCTTATTAAGCAATGTTGTGCATTAAAACCTAGTTTTGGTGTAATGTGCAAATTACCCAAAACCTAGGGTTCAATATGCAAAATACCACCTCTAGAGAGTCCCTCATGTTTATTGGCATCATGTAGAGAAAATAAAATGAGAGGGTTGTCTCATTTGAATCACTTTGGAGGAGAGAGAATCTTGATATTAAAATAATCAAGATTTAAGCATAATTGAAACCCTAATTCAATTTAATGCAAAAATAAATATATTAATGGAAGTACCCTTAAACCAAAAATGTGATGGTTGAATTTTCATAAGTGTGAACGTCCTTGTGCCTTTCAAAGGCAATGAAATATCTAAAGTGAGTGGAGAGCCCACTCACATTAGTTAAAGAAAAAGTAATATCCACTCAATTTTGGATATTATTATTATAATGGTTAAGGTGCTTAATTTGTTTTCTTTTAATTCATGGATAATGAAGAGGAATACAAGGTGGGGGATATGGCTTCGTATGAAAGGGATGGAGGGGAGTATGTGGCACCAATTTTGTAAGTTGAAGGAATTATTTATCACTTTCTCTCTCATTGAAATTCCCTTATATACATCCCATTTTCAACCCACATGAAAGGATTTTTCGATCCCTTTTTCTTTCCTTGATTTGTCCATGCACAAAGGAGCTTAGGAGTAATAGTAGGACGTGCCCCAACCTGTAGGTAATCTCCATAGTCATCTTCAACCATGATTTCATGGTGGAAATCAAAATTCAATGCTTAATTTCTTCTTTCAATCTTCAACCTTAGCCATTCATTTCACTCACAAGACTTGAGGATGAGCCTTTGGGAGTTGAGGAAGCTTCATCCACCATTTAGAATGTGAAGCTTGAATCTTGGATTCAATTTTAAAGGTGGGTTATATAACTTGAACCCTTAAATGTCATTATTGCTTGCAATTTATTCATCATGTGTTGAACCTTTCTTCTTTCTCAATTTCCTTTTGATTAGTTGTTCAAATCACCATAAGAATCACAATGGATTTCTAAGGTTTCAAGCTTGAAGATGATGATGTCATCTTAAGCAACACCTCAACATAGAACATTTGCAAATGGTTTTGCTTTTTGGTTATCAAACGGTCTCAAGATCGTTTGAGGTCAAGAGGATTCAAACCGTTCGAAGGTGAAATGCTGATGTGGTTGGATGACAATCCAATGGTTCCAATTAATTGAATTTTAAAAGTTTCCATGTATGTTTGATCCACCAATTGCAAGCCCTAATCGATTGAATTGATTGAAACCCTAGTTGAGGGAATCGATTTCAAGGTTGATTGACCCAAATGGTCTCAAGATCGTTTGGAGGTCAAACGGTCTCAAGACAATTTGAAGGTCATTGGGTAATTGAGTTCAAAATTGAATGGGTAATGGATCTCAATATCAAATGGGTAATTGAACTTCAAAACTGTTTGGTTACTTTGACCGTTTGAAGGAGTTGACCGTTTGGAGGTCTAAACGGTTTCAAAACTGTTTGGGATTAATTATATTTTATTCAAACGGTCTCAAAATGTTTAAGGACTTTGAAGTCAAGACTGTTTGATGGTCTAACGGTCTTAAGACCGATTGAACATTTTGGGACTAAGACCGTTTAAGGTCTAACAGTCTTCAAGACCATTTAAGGTCAAAGTACTTCAAGACCATTTAAGGGTCTAATACCCTGAACCGTTTGAAGGTCTAATTGATTCAAACCATGTAAGTACAATTAACCCCATGATTGTTGATGATGTTTATCAAAGGTAATTACAATGGTTGTACCTTCAAGGTACTTAGGTGATTAGTACCTTTAGAATGATTAACATTTGATGCTTATAGAAGCAATGACTTAATACACTATGTCAACTCTTCATTCAAGTTGATTCAATCTAATCAAGATTAAAGTAATTAACCTCCTAGAGAGGATGAGAGAGAGGAACTTATACATGAGTGATAATCATGTAGTGATTAATCTTCAACACTTTCAACATGAATAAAATATGTAGTTAGGGTATGATCCATGATGATGAGATCATGAAACCCTAATCGAGAAGGTTGATGAGCTCTAACCCTAAATTAAGGTAAAGCTAGGTGAAACCATAATCTAGGGTGATGGTGTAACCCTAATTTAGGGTAATGATATGAGAAACCCTAATTCAGGGTATTTTAATGAAAAACCCTAATTTAAGGGAGTGCTTCATGAAAACCCTAATTTTTGGGAAAAGCTACATGAAACCCCAATTTTAGGGGAAATGTTATAAGAAACCTTAATTCAAGGTAAGGATGTAATGTGAAACCTTGATATAGAGTAATGAGATATGAAACCCTAATCCAGGGTGATGCTATGTATTATGAAACCCTAATCCAGGGTGATGCTATGTATTATGAAACCCTAATTTGAAAACCTAGCCCTAATTTGTGTAAGGGGATGAGTAACCCTAATTGATAAAGATGGGAACCCTGTCCTTAATAATGGATTAGTGACTAATATATTGATAAGTGAAACACCTAAAGTGGTTGTTAATGGATGACCTTATATTAATGATGCTTTAACTTGAGATGAGTCTATATCATTGATAATGGTTGAATATTCCAAATAAGTGACTTATGACTAATACATTACATGATAAATGTGATGAACAGGTGCATAAAGTATTAGGATGGGAAATACCCTAATACAAGATAATTGATGAACTTAAGTAAGATAAAGGTGATGAGGGAAGTGATACATCAAGATATGATAGATATCACATCCAGCACCTCAAAGATTGATACACCTTGATGTATCCTAAATCCAATATACTAGGATGAGTAACACATGAAGTGTGTCATGTTAATTGTTACATTGAGGTGTAATGCACTTTGATAAGTGTAGGCTAATATACCTTAAGAAAAGGTTAAGCCAAGTTATTAAAGTATGATGTAATTATATTTTAGTAAAGTTGAGAGAAGAACTCATATCTTGTATTGACAATTCATTTAATGATAAAAGATAAGAATAAATAAGCATGATTGAATACTGATGTTATCAATGTTGGCTTCTAGCTATGTGGAGCAATGAATTAGGGCTTGATCATTAATAATATGATCTTGAGAACCTAGATGGTTAATAATGGAAAGCCCTAACCCTAATGATGGGAAGGTTGCAAATCTTTTGTTGTACAAGCCTTGTAAGGCATATTAAATACTTGAATAAAAGTATGGTGTGCAATGGCCTTGTGAGCCATGTGAATAATTTGTTGCCTAGTGAGAGGTGACAAGATGTGCGATGGCCTTGTGATCCAAGTTATAATTTGTTTCTTAGTGAGAGGTGACAAGATACTTAATGAGTCTTGTGAGCCATGTGAGATGCTTGCGTAGCAAGTATCATGTTTACCTTGGTCAGATGACTTGAAGGTATTAGTTACCTGATAAGTGGTAATAAGTGTTCTTTGATGAACTGAGGATTTGAATACCCATATTCCATAATTATGATGATGAGATGTTAAGGGATGAGAATGTCCATGATGTGACAAGGGATTGAGATCCCAATGTTTATAAAGTTTTGAAAAGTACTTGCTAGATATATTATACTCTTCTTGGTAGCATTTATCATAATAAGTCTTGTTTTAAACTTGACCGATGATAAAAGAATATGGTAATGTACTTAATTAACCTAGTGAAATCTCATCATGTAGTGCCCTGGACATAGATCCATCAACGTCAGAATTTGCTGAATGGTGAAACAGGTTGCTCCACGGCATAACTCGGAAGCCGCATATTTTTGAATATGTGGGGGTAATGGGTGAATATATCCTTACACCTCATAGTAATGACTACGTGCCATATCCTATGCATAGGAATGGTTACAGACCATATCCCAATAAGAGTATGGCTATGGGCCATAACTCCATAATACCAGGCATTGGCTACGGGCCGTATCCTGAAAAGAGTATGGCTATGGGCCATAACTCCACAATACCAGGCATTGGCTACGGGCCATATCCTGAAAACAGTATATGTTACGGGCTATAACTCTATAGCGAAGTTACCAGTATACCGTGGAAAGCTATTTAGCAATGATACTAGATGTCCTGTATATAGTCTCGTACTGACCGAGACAGATGAGGTCATGGAAATCTGGCTCTTCCATTGAACTTGTATGGCACCGATTTTGACTTCACACTCGTCGGTTGGAGTATGCGAGGTATACCTCATCTCCTCAGGGCATAAGTGTGATTATAAAATGTAATCAGCCGTATAGCATGTTTGCTTAAGGATTGAATACGAAAATCATTGGATGATATTACATTTATTTATGCATCTTTAGTTGATAGATGATATATTTATGATTCCTTGCATTCCTTGCAAAGTAGATAGATGATGTATAATTCTACCATGGGAAGATGTAATGTTCTCCTTAAGAAAGGAGATTATCCTATTCTGTTCATACAATGATCAATACTGCTGTTAATATAAAAGAACCCCTACTCAGTTTATTACTATTATTCTACAATAATAATGTTTCTGGCAGAGATTTATATCTCTCGTTGGGACAATTTTTAATTATCTCACCCCTGTGGAATCCAACTTTTTAGGTAGACGCAGAAGAAGAGGCAGAAACCATATAGAAGGGGGAGAGCACCAGGAGCAACATGGACAGCTGTAAAACTCCAGGTGGAGGCTCTGAATGTCATATTTTTTTTGTAGAGAGTCCTATGTGTCGTCTTTGTACTCTTAGGTTCTCGGAGTCAGTAGATCGTGCTTTTATCATCGATCTGAGATTTTGGCTTGAATGTCTCGAGGTTTTATGTTGCTTATGTATGGTTTAGCAAAGCAACTGTTGTATGTAATCCTCGAGAAGAGATGGTACATGATATGTACTTATGAACCAGAATGTATATGTAATACTTTGGTTCTTGTTATAAGAGTTTTCTGGAATTGGATATCTTTGCAAAAGGTTTAAATTTTTAGTGATTTTTGTTAATCCGCTGCTAATGATCGCTTCCGCTTAGTTAATGATGGTTTATTCGAACAGTTTGCCACATGGTCGTTCTCTTTATCGTACTCTACTCAAATAATGACTTGATGAGGATCCAGTGGAGATTCCATATTATTGTTCCACTAGTAAGTTAGGAAGCACGACGTGTTTGATCCCTATCAGTTCAACAGACGCTTGCCATTTTTTAGTTATCTACACATCAATCCCGACATTTATAATGAAGGATCAAGAGATTGGAGTTATCTACACATCGATCCCAACATTTATAATGAAGGATTGAAAGATTTCAATTATCTACACATCAATCCCTCATTAGGGCGTAAGGATATTCGCACCCGATTTCCCCTACATATTCAAAAATATGCCATCCAGGAGATCCCGTGGGAAAACCCATTTCACCATTCAGCAGCTACTGACGCTGATGGATTTATGATCAGGGCACTACATGATAAGATTTCACTTGATTAATTAAGTGCATTATCGTATCTTATAGCATCAGTCAAGTTTCAAACATGAATTATTATAATATATGCTACAAAGAATAGTGTAATACATCTATCAAGTACTTTTCAAATCTTTAGAACACATAACATTCAAGATCTCAATCCCTTATCTCATTACCAGGAATTCTCATTCCTCAATATTATCATCATCATGATTACTAGATATGGGTATTCAAACCCTTAGTGCATCAATGAACACTATTACCACTTATCAGGTAACTATTACCTCTAGGTCCTCATACCAAGGTATTCATTTTACTTGTTGTACAAGTATTTCACATAGCTCACATAGTTGGATTAAATATCTTGTCACCTCTCACTAGGCAATAATATTCATATGGCTCACAAGGCCATTAAGCATTTTGTCACCTCTCACTAGGAAACAACTATTCATATGGCTCAAAAGGCCATTAAGCATTTTGTCACCTCTCACTAGGCAACAACTATTCACATGGCTCACAAGTCCATTAAACATCATACTTATCGTATAAGTATTTAACATGCCTCACAAGGCTTATGCAATAAGAGAAATACAACCTTCCCCATTATTAGGGTTAGGGTTTCCTTTTATAGCCGAATAGGGTTTCAAGTTCATATTATCAGTCCAGACCCTAATTCATTACTCCACACATCTAGGAGCATATATTCATATCATCAGTATGCACTCATGCTTATCTATTCTCATCATTTATCATTTAAATGATTATCAACACAAAGTATGAGTTTCTCTCTTATCCTCTCTAGGATATTGATTACATCATACTTTTGGTTCTATCCTCCTCTTGAGGAATATTAGTTCATCATTAACAATTCTCATCATCTTTTAATTAACATCACATTCAACATGTGTCACTCAATCAATCACATATGATTGAAGTGTCTCTACCATATTGGGTATCAAGATGTGTATGTGCTAACATGTATTGCTTTAAGATACATTCTTATTTCACATAGTGTATCCATATCGGGCAGGTGGTATAACCAAATAACCATATCATGTTTTAGGATGTATCCCCTAATCATCCTATCATGTACCCATATCAAATTGACTATCACTTAGTTCTTATCATCTCCAGACAACTTTATATCAGGTATGAGCTAGGTGCTTGACCCCATATCAGGTATAAGCTATGTGTTTGGTGCCATATCATGCACAAGGTGTGCACCATATTGCGCATAGAGCATATGCCTCATCATATATCATTTGAGTAGTATACCCAAGATACCATATTGGTTTCCCTTCAGGATTGTCTTATCAGGTATCCATATCGGG
The DNA here is from genome assembly GCA_963693085.1 of Alisma plantago-aquatica. Classification (NCBI taxonomy): domain Eukaryota; kingdom Viridiplantae; phylum Streptophyta; class Magnoliopsida; order Alismatales; family Alismataceae; genus Alisma; species Alisma plantago-aquatica. Next base: position 764,759,894 of record OY856412.1, on the reverse strand, counting down.
TAACATATCGGGTTACCATATCAGATATCATATCAGGTTACAACCTATTTAGGTAGACCCTTAGACTCATAACCCCTCTATTCCTTCAAGTATAAACCTTGTCATATAGTTTCTTGACAAGCTGGGTGTCTTATTAAATTCTCATACTACCATCCATTACTCAAAAAGGGGGTATATCAGATTTCAATCCATCATCTAGGGTTTTCCACTAGATTGGGTACATCATGCCATATCGTGCATGAAGTATGAATTGAACCTCATATCATTCACAAGATAATATTAGGTGATATTCCTTATCAATCTAAAGATATCATTTGTATCGTCCATGTGGTATCACTCACCACTTTGTATTGGCTTACCCATCACCTAGGGTTATCCAACTCGATATTGCTTAGAGTGTTCACTTTCTATCGTGCAAGAGTTGTAGTCTTAAACTTGTATCGTGTATAAGGGTGAATGGGTATCTCCCATATCATGAAAAGGTCATGGCTCATATCGTGTATGAGCTATCCTTTATCCCCATATAGGGTTAACCCCATCTTGGGTTTCATATCGGGCTGAGGGGTTTCAAGCATATCGGGTTACACTTAGAATCCATGCCTTATATTGTACATAAGTGTTTACTCATTTATTCATATCGTGCACCAGATGTGTTCTTCAAGGTATCATTTACCAGGGTATAATTCATGATCACATCGTGCGAGGAATACTTGCTACCCTCACTCATATTGAGTTACCCAAATTAGGGTTTCATATCGGCTTACAAGTATATATTAAACCTTGTATCATGCATGGAGTCTATACTTGACTTCCTATCGTGAAATAGGTTTATGGTTGACACCATATCGTGTTTCAAAGTATAATATACAACTCCATATTGTACAAGGGGATATCATTTGACAAACATATCATGCAAATGATGCATGTATACTACCATATCGGGTAAGAGCTACTTGTTTGGTTGCTTGAACCCGATATCATTTTATAAAGTGATACCATCTTCTTCAATCTCTAGACCATCATCCTAACTATTCTAGTTCACGGAAACAGGTCTAAGAAACTAATAGATCTCATAATTTCATCAACTATTTCAAAAGATTTCAGAATTAAAAGTAGTTCATTAAGTATAGCAATTTAGGTGATGAATAATAACATGATAGAGTTCAAGTTATATTACCCACCTTGTGAACACTTCAAAGCTCCAAGCTCCAAATCTTATCATCCTAAGGTTCAAGAAGAACTTCTCCAGGTCCAGAGCTCATTAACAACTCCTCCATGGACAAGAGTTCACCATAGTTAAGCACTTGGTGAAGAAGGAAAGACAAGAATATACGTAACCCGATATCCTACTTCAACCAAGGTTGAAGGTGACCAAAGCCTTACCTAAAGCTTGATGCTTGAGCTCTCCTAGCTCCTTGAGCTTCTTTGCATGATATCTAAGGGTCTTTGCACGATATCTCCAAGGGGAATGGTTATGAGGATCGTAAACTTTCATAAGTTGGTGAAAGGTGAAGTATATATACTTGATTGTCATGAGATAAAGCATATGTGAGGTGTCTTCCCCTCATGCTACTTGATGACACGTGACCATGCATGGTTGACATGTGGACATGCATGCACACATGCATATCGTGTCATGCAAGAGTCTTGGGGATAACCTAGAGACAATATCTCAGCCCTTACTTATCTTGTTGGGTAAGTTATCTCATCTTTATCTCATTAAATAAGCAACCCGATACACTTTTTGTAAGAAACTTTGCAACTCATCATGGGCCACCTCCCTGAGGTGATCTTCCCGTCATGGCCTTTTCCAAGGCTCAAAAAACCGATAGGAGGCTCCTACTTTGGCTCCTTGGCCGATAGGGATCCTTATATCAAGTCTACAACTCGATACAACACATATAAGACTCTTGCCTTCAACTCATCATTGGTCCTTCATTACCATGTCTCCTTCTTTATATTTCCTCTAAAAGATACATATATGGAGTATGGACACACTAGAGGTGGTAATTTACATTTTAACCCTACATATTGGGTAAATTACAAATTGTACCAAAATTGGTGTACAAGGGACTAGCATTGTTCAAACGAGTTGTAACTTGGGATTTAGGCTTTCCACAAGCCACCACTTAGCATCACTCTCTTTTTTATGATACCAAAACACTTATAACTTATTCCACATGTGTCATTTGCAATGTCACCCCTCATCTTGGGTAAATTGCACTTTTCACACAAACTTTCATATAATGCACACATAGTTTGTAATTAAGCTCAAACTTGAAAACAAACTTCACCAAAAGCCTTAATTTCTTTTTAAAAGATTAGAATCAGTTTGTAAGTATCTTACTAAAGCAAAACTTCTAGGGTTAAGCCATAACCCAGGTCAGGAGTATTACACTTTTAGCATCAACCAAGTTTCAAACATGAATTATTATAACAGATGCTACAAAGAAAGGTATAATACATCTATCAAATACTTTTGAAATCTTTAGAACACATATGGGTTTTGAGGTGCTTCCACCATATTGGTTTTGAGGTGCTTCCACCATATCAGGCAAGAGGTGTGTGCTTGCTACCCATATCACTTTAGAGGTGTATGTGTTCTTACCATATCGGGTAAGAGGTGTGTGCTTGCTTCCATATCACTTTAGAGGTGTATGTGTGCTTACCATATTGGGTAAGAGGTGTATGCTTGCTTCCATATCACTTATGAGGTGTATGTGTGCTTCACACCATATCAAGAAAAGAGGTGTGTGTGTGTGCTTCACACCATATCGGGCAAAGAGGTGTGTGTGTGCTTCACACCATATTGGAAAAAGAGGTGTGTGTGTGTGTGTTGCACACCATATCGGGTTATACCCTTATACTCATGCCTCTTCAAACCTTCATGGAATCGGCCTACCCTTCACCATGGGTTAAGTGACAGGATAGACAACTGGTTGAAACTTTGACAATCCATTGTACAAACCGATAGGGGTGTGTGGTTACAAGGTATATCAGTTTTCATATCATATAAGGTTCCATCACCATATCGAGTTGGAGGTGTGTGCTTCAACCTGATATCACTTTACCCTTGATGATGTCATAACCATCAACCTCTAGACTCTTGTTCTTACTATTCTAAGTCATGGACAACAGTCCCATGAAACTTTTAGAACTCATAGGATTATCATTTATTCATGAGAAATTGAAATTACAAGTAGTTCAACAAGTATGACAAAATTGAAAGTGCATAATAATATAATTGGGTTCAAGTTATATAACCCACCTCAAGGACAACTGCAAAGCTCCAAGCTCCAAATATTCACATTCCTAAGGTTGAATATGAACTTCAAAACTCCTATATATGCAAAGAATCACCATGGATAATCATTTGGTGAAGAAGAAAACAAAGGAAGATCATAACCCTAAAATCATGCTTCAATCCAAGGTTGAAGATGATCATTGCATCACCTTAGGGTTAAGACTTGAGATCCTTATTTATCTTAGCACCTTTAATGATACCTCACTACTTATGCACGATATGCCCTCACTTGTGGCCGATATCCCCTTCACTTGTGGCCAAAAGCACTCCACTATGGCCAATATCACCTTGCTAGGCCGATATCAACTTGCTATGGCCAATAACCAAGGCCTATGAACGATACCACTTCACCTATGCATGATAAAAGGACCCTATGCATGATATCTAAGAGAAAGGAGGTGGTAGGATTCGAAAAATTCCACTAGTGGGTGAAAAAAGGGTATATATACTTGAGGTTCATGAAAAAGTGTGTATATGAGGGGTCATCAATTTGAGCTACTAGGTTCCACGTGTCCATGCATGGTTGACACATGTACATGCATTCATTTATATTTATCTTGAAATGACAAACACCTGAGGATAATCTAGGGATGAAATTTCGTCCATTACATATCTCTTTGAATAAGATATATCATCTAAATCACCACTTTATTTCACAACCCAATACAACTTTTCTAAGGAAGTTGTAAATTGATAACCTTCTCCTCCTTGAGGTGATTTTCTTGTCATGGCCTTTTAAAAGAGTCCAAAAAACGACATGAGACTCCCCCTATGGCTCCTTGGCTGATAGGCACTCATATATAAGCTTTTCAACTTGATACAACTCAAGTTAGGGTTTCACATTCAACCCCTTTCGTGGTCATTTCATCACCAAGAGTACCACTACTCATAATTGATTCAAACATGGTGTCTCCTTATTTCTATCTCCTCTAGATGATTCTAGGAGGGATTAGGGACACTCTATGGTTGGTAATTTGCACATTAACCCTACATTTTGGGTAAATTACAATTTGTACCAAAATTGGTGCACAATGCACTAACATTATTCAAACAAGTTTCAACTTGAAATTTAGGCTTTCCACAAGCCATCTTTAGCATCATTCTCTCTCTTATGATGCTAAAACACATGAGGTACATTCAACATGTGACATTTTGCAATATAACCCCTCATCGTGGGTAAATTGCACTTTATGCCCAAACTATCATATAATGCACAAATAGTTTGCAATTAAGCTCAAACTTGAAAATTAAACTCTATAAGTGTCTTAATTACTTTTCAAAAGATTAAAAAAAGTTGGTAAGTAACTTAATTAATCAAAACTTCTAGGGTTAAGCCATAACCCAAGTCAGGGATATTACAATCTCCTTGCAAAATGGTTTTAAATTTTCGTGATTTTTGTTATTCCACTATTTATGATTATTCCGCATATTTAGTAATGATTTGGATGTTGGTTTAGTGGCGGTCGTTACAAAAACAACAGTTGAAAGTTGCATAGGATAGACAGAAGTCTTATGCTGATAAGTGTCATAGACCTTTAGTGTAACGACCGCCATCAAACTGACAGCCAAATCATTACTAAATATGTGGAATAATCAGCAGCGGATTAACAAAATCACTAAAAATTAAAACCATTTTGCAAAGAGATCCATTTCCAGGAAATTCTTAAGAAGAGAACCAAAGTAATACATACATCATGGTTCACATTGTACATACCCTATACCATTTCATCTCGAGGATAACATATAACAGTTGCTTTGCAAAAACTATACATAAGCAACATAAAACCTTGAGGCATACAAGCCAAAATCTCAGATCGTTCATAAAACCATTACGTATTGACTCCAAGGACCTGAGAGTACAGAGACGACACATAGGACGTATATCTAAAAGACGTAATAGACAATACACTCAACCTGAGATGCTACTGCTGCCCTTGATGTTGTTGTCCTCCCTATGTTGTTTGGTCCCTACCTCCTCGTCTACGTCCACCTAAAAATGTTGGTGACCAATGGGGTGAGACCTATGTCCTAGTGAGAGATATAACTCTCTGCCAACAATATTATTATTATAGATAAATAGTATGAAACTGAACAGAGGATTCTTTTACATTAATAAGCAGGATTTAATCACTATTTAAGCAGGGTAGAGCAATATCATCTTCTGAAGTGTTACAGCTATATATGATAAAGAAGTAAATCATATATTCATTTTATAATGAATATGAAGAACATGTATAACATCTATCCATTTAAGATGCATAAAAGAAATGTAACATCAACCAGTGTTTTCTGTATTCAATCCTTAGGCAAATATGCTACACAGCTGATTACATTTTACAATCACACTTATGCCCTGAGGAGATGAGGTATATCGCTCATGCTCAAACCGACCATGGCTATGTAAAGCATCAGTACCATACAAGTTCAATGGAAGATCCGTCTACCATGACCTCTGCTATCTCGGTCAGTGTGAGACTACTAGCATGGCATCTCATGTCAACTGCAATTAGCTTACCAGGGTATATCGGTATCTTTGCTATAGAGTTATAGCCGCAGCATGCACTCTCTTTAGGGAGATTTCAGTTATCCATCCCCAACATTCATCATCATCACGAGATCATGATACATCCATCCCGAAACTATAATGAAGGAGATCTCACATCAATCCCCCATTAGGGCGTAAGGATATACGTGCCCAATCACCCCCACATATTCAAAAATATGCCCAGTAGGAGATCTCGTAGGAAAACCCATTTCACCATTCAGCAGCTACTAACGTTGATGGATCTATGGTCAGGGCACTGCATGATGAGATTCCACTTGATTAATTAAGTGCATTACAATATCTTTTAGCATCAAACAAGTTTCAGACATGAATTATTATAACAGATGCTACAAAGAAAGGCGTAATACATCTATCAAATACTTTTCAAATCTTTGAAACACATGTAACATTCAGGATCTCAATCCCCTATCTCATTACTAGCAATTCTCATCCCTTAGCATTATCATCATCATGATTACTATATTTCGGTATTAAAACCCTTAGTTCATCACTGAACACAGTTACCATTACATTTAGGTCCTCAGACCAAGGTATTCATTTCATTTATTGTACAAGTATTTCATATAGATCACATGGTTTGATTAAACATCTTATCACCTCTCACTAGGCAACAATTATTCACATGACTCACAAGGCCATTAAACATATTTTTACCTCTGATTAGGCAACAACTATTCATATGGCTCACAAGGCCATTAAACATCTTATTACCTCTCACTAGGCAACAACTATATTTTAGGTCATCAGACCTCATAAACATTATACTTATTATATAAGTATTTTGCATGCTTCACAAGGCTTAGTCAATAAGAGAAGTACAACCTTCCCATTATTAGGTTAAGGGTTTCTCTTTATAGCCGAATAGGGTTTCAAATTCATATTATCAGTTCAAACCTGAATTAATTGCTCCACACATCTAGGAGCATATATTGATATCATAAGTATGCAATCATACTTATTTGTTCTCATCATTTATCATTACATGATTATCAACACAAGATATGATATTATCTCTCATCCTTACTAGGATATTGATTACATCATGCTTTTGGTTCAATCCTCGTCTTTGAAGAATATTAGTTCATCATTAACAACTCACATTACCTTTTATATTGCAATTAATTCAACATAATATGAATACATGGTGACACATATGTAGCATGCTTTGTTTCAGATACTTGTTGATTACATGCTTAGTTGCTTGGATGTTTGGAAACATTCTTAAAGTATATGATGTTCTACATGGTTTCTGTAATGGCATAAGGTATGTGGTTACGATTATGAATAACCACTTTAGTTTCCCGATGGATTCCCGGATGTTTAATCATGTTGAATGCAACTAAACTGTTGGATGTTTATTTATTTCATGCAACTATAAAGTGACTATGATTATCACTATAAATATGCATATATATAACTGGCTAGATCCGGGTCCACCTCTGTTACTTTGAAAAGGCTAAAAAAAGGGGTAATCCTAGAGCAAGGTCTAGGTTACCGTGAGTTAGAAACTGGGCTACCTACGTGTAGTGCCATGAGACTCTTTAGCATACCCCGAGTTAAGGAGTGGTCTACTTACGAGTAGTGCCATGTGTCTCAACCCTAGAAACGGGTTCACTTATAGGTGGGTCATGCGGGGTTTAATGGGGACAACACAGAGGATAGGGTACTCTTGGATCGCGGAGTTATATCTAAAAAACTTAATCTTGGTTGTTAAATGATTAATTGAATGATTACATTGTTATCCTAGTTGCACGTTTATTGGTTCCCCCACATACCAGCTTCGGCTGACCGATGTTTTGGTTGTCGACGTTTTAGGTACAAGCCAAAAGGACAAACAGTAAATCGTCATATTGTGAAATACATGAAGTAAAATACAAGGAGGATTAGTTAGAGTAGAATCCTTAAGTGGATAGAAGTTAGACATCCAAGTTTTCAAAAAGGTATGCAAAAGTTTATTTTCTTACAGCTTTTCAGTTTAGTATGTTAAAATTTAACAATTATTCTTGGTTAATTGTCGAACCTTTGATCCGGAAAGTATGAGTACGACTTCGACCTCTCGATATCCCTTAATTGGGGGTTATCGGGAGGTGGGGTCGTAACACCCACATACTCAAAAGTATGTGCTCTAAGTTTCCCTTAGGAATACTCATTTCACCATCCAACAAGTTCTGACACTAAAGATGGCTCTACGGCACAGGGCACTACATGATTATAGTTGCACTTGATTAGTTATGCCAATTAGGTGAATTAAGGCTACATCAAACAAGTAGACATACAAAACCTAATTCAACTATAGCAAGCATATAAATATCATAACTTTTAAAAGATATAAAACATGTGAAACATGATTTCTCATCTCATCATCACATGGTAATATTCACTTTCCATTCATGAGACCACACTAGTCATAATACTATCATAGGATATAAATCCTTTTCACAATATCACAGGGTATCAACCCTTATCAGCACAAGTAGATTACACATCATTCAGGGCTCAACCATGCCCAAAGGTCATTAAGACCATCATACTATTCCCTACAAGATCATCATTATCTTTACATGCCTTATAACAAGGCTCAACAACATCACTTACATATAATACACCAGATCAACACAATATTGCATTAATGAGCTAGGAGATATTCGTAAACAATCATAGTAGGGTTATATTAACATTAAGAACATTCCTTTATTACATCAACATGCAATGAATCTAGATATGATTAACCATCATCATATTCATAATGCACAAGTTTAGCATAAAAAAGTATCGACCATGTGGCTATGATAACAACCAATTAACACATTAAGATTATGATCATATTAAGGAGGTTATTTCACCATCATGCCATCATATACGAAGGTTAAACACAAATACTCATTTTTATCTGTTTGAATTAGAGTTAGGTTCAACAAGATAAATTATACTAATGTTACTAACCAGCACTCATACCCAAACTCTAACTCACGGCATCCCCATTGGATCATGGATGCATAAGGTGAAGCATTACCATCACATTCCATACTATTCTCAAGTATGAATCCACACATAAATCAAGGTGTAACCATCATGTTATAGCATACTAGGGTTTCAACAATAGTAACAGAGTACTCCATGATTGTATTAGTCATTCAAGGACTATTCATACCCAATTACCATCATTTAGCTATATTAAAGCTAGGTATAACAAGCTATACCTCATTAGGGTTACCCATTAATTCATTATGGTGATTATAAATCATAATCATACGAAGGCAAGGGTAATAATACAAGTTTAAGGCATTGAACCATCAAATTCTCATCATTTGAATCATAACATTACACTACACGCTTCACCCAAAACATGGGAATATTGAGGCTTCAACTTCTAACCATGAAATGTTGAAAAGGTAAAGCCATTGGTCATTTACATAAGTAAACACCATGAATGAATCATCTATAATGTTATTGAGTTGTGATCTATAAAATTCACCATTTAACCATAGAAATCCATTGATTAACAACAATAAGGGTTCTATTGAGAGTAGGGTAAAACCCACAATCGACCTGTTCATTTAAAACAAGCCATCCATTGTCAACAAGTAAGCTCCTTAGGTTGATCATATAAAGGAAACCATATAAATCACATTATCAGGACCAAAATATTTCATTAGACATCATTCCACTTTATTGGAGGAATAAACATTAGATCTTGATTGTTGGGTCAAGTTCATATGTTAAAACCATCAATTGCAGTATAGGTCTGACCATTACATCAAGTGGCCCAAGAAACCATTGATCTAAGGCTTAATTGATTCTAAAAATATATGAATAATCCACCATAGGTTGTAGAGACCCGATACACCATCATTAGTGACCATTAAGTCACCATAGGTTGTTAGATCAACACTATATTCATTAATCAACGTCAAATACCAAACTAATATCACCATTGATTGATAGCATCATTAGGGCACTTAGTTGTTAATCACTAGGCTTCTAATTAGGCCAAAACATGACCTAAGGGGTGAACGTCAGTTGCTACCCTTGGTTACCGCCATCAATTGTCATGAAGACAACACCATAGGGTTGTTGCAATGGTACCACCATCGAGTCATGTGTTTATAGAAGTAATCAGCTTTAAACCCTAAAATTGACCATTGTTTGATAGGTGTTTATCACCATAGGTTGTCAAACCAACCTAATACAAGTCATATTATACCTTAGGAATAACGTACACATGATCATAGGTTCATCTATAACTGAAATCAGAATAGGTAACATTATAAAAATTGAAATCCAAGTCAAGCATAGCTTTTTAGTGCATGGATCATCATTTTCAAGCAAGAACATGAGCTAGAAAGCTTATGGTAAGCAATAAACGTGGAGCAAGTTATAAAACTTGCCTCTTATTAGAAGATAAACTCCCAAACATAAGAAAACATGGGAAGGTAGGATAGGAAATCCAAGCATAAGCTGTGAACTTATCCATCTAGCACCTTCTTCATCAAATGAGCAAACCCTAAGCATAAGGAGCAAGAAAGGTAGGGTTTTAGATATTTAGAGCAATTTCTGCCATGGAACAGTAAGGTTATAACCTGGAGAAAGGTAGGAGGAAGGATAAAAAAGAAATAAATGGAGGAAAGAAAAATATTCTTACTCTTTTATGTCAAGATCACTAGAAGGAAGCTTTTTAAACCCTAAAAGGAAGTCAATTGCAACCCTAGATTCTTTTTCCAAGAATATCCCATCTTTCTTCTTCCTTGGATAAGAAATTCATAGAATCATAGAGGGAGAATGAGGTTCATAGAAGGACGGAATTTGTGGAGAGAAAATGGCTCATTTTGGTGCTTAGGGATTAGTATATGAAACTTTAAGATAAAGAAAAAGAAAAAGTTGAAGTTCTAGTATCTTTCCAAGTGTCCATGGCCTTAAACTATTAAAAATATACAAGAACACACAAAATAAGCTCCCCCACCATACATAGGGACATGCTTATCCCTATTTTCTTGAATTTCCAAGCAAAACAAATAATTTTTTAGTTGATAGCTACTAAAGGTTGCTCATCCATGAAGGGGTAAACCCTAAAATACCCTTGGAGAAAACACCTTCAAACCAAGGATTAAATAGGTTCCCCATGTCTCAAAAAGCTCAATAATGATGAGATAATATCCAAGGAACATAATTAAAGTGATAAATTGCAAAGAAAACCTCTCAATTGGGTAAATTGTAGAAAAGTCCAAAATGTGCATAAAATTGCATAACTTGCTCAAACAGTGTCCAAATTGGACCAAATTTTAAACTTAAGCTTGTATTATGATTTTAAATCATATCGCAAGGTTATATTAGGGTTATAAGAATTAAAGTATAATAATTAAGCTTATTCAACTCATTAATCAAGTTTAGAGGCCTTACAACTATAAACCCCTAATAGGGATTACACCCCCAAAATCCAAGGTAAATAAACATGGATACTTCCTTTGAACCTCATCCTATTACCTTCACATGGTTACTTGCATATCATGGTGATGTCACATCATTCATACATATCTCATCTTGGGTCAGCATAAAAACCCCCCACATAAGAAGACATTTGCAAATATGGAACATACAAACTTGTTGTGCCACCTATACAAATATAATAGTAACTTTCAACTTTAAATTATAGCTATCATCTTGAAATTAAATCTATTAAATCGATAAACCATCTATCCTTTATAGTGGTCTTACCCAGCTATCACTAGAGCATACACAACATTATAGAGTCACTTTTATTTTTCCTTCCAAACAACATTTATAGGATCATCATCAACTCTCTCTCCCTATGGGAAAGGAATACTTAGAATGTTCATTTAATAAACATCTCCAACCTTCACATATTTCCCATAATGTTGATACATCTTGGATACTAGGATTCATTACCTTGGTAATCACCTCATGTGCTATAAGGAACTCACATCATTATCGCATCCACTTCTACCAACATAAAAAATATTAAGACATATAAGAGGAGTCTTCATAATTATTGGAAGGATCAAAAGCAAAATCATCACAAACTTTATGATGTTGGAACCATAGTCCAAACAACCTTATGTTATAATAAGTTATCCACCCTCATGTTTACAACGAATCCACACATACCAAGTGGCAATGATCCACTTGAAAGTTGTGCCCTGGAAAGGAAAGACACAAAGGGAAACACACTTTCCACATCATAGCAACATTGTTCAAGGGTCACTAACAAAAAGGTAACCAATTCTGTTTTCATTATGCAAGTTACAGCTTCTTATGTATCATTTTACCCTTTTCATTTTGGGTTCCTTGCCATTATCATTGAATCATCATGATTAACATATCTCATTACTCCTTCCTTGATGACTGTTTATCACACTTGAGTATGTTCTCTTATTTTATTATGTTTTTCAACCACTTATCAATAGATAAATCATCATATTCCACATTTTCTTCATTAAACATGGATCATCTGCCTTAATTTCTTTCAAACGCCATGCTTATTTTACATTAACACTTTCTTACAAACATAGGTTGGTCTGAGATTAACTCAGGTTCCACCTTATTCCTTTGTCCTTATTCTCATTTATCTTCCCATTTTATACTTATCATTAGAGTTCTCTCCATCTTATGTGGATTTCATACCTTGAATCACTTTATAAGCATAGAATTATCTGTATTTTACTTTATTATCTTCTTGAATCACATCTTCAAGAATTCCTCTTTTCCTTACTTGTATTCATATTTAGATCTCATGGTGTTGTATCTTTCTCTTATAGTTACCAAGCATTCAAGTTTTGATAGATAATGATGCAATTCTCATCTTTTTTAAGGTACGGTTGAGATATTCACACCATGATTTTATATTCATTATGCTCTTTAGATTGTCTCAAAATGACTACTTGATCAGAGTAATCAGAAAGATAACAATCCAAGAGTTCCATACTTACCTTTTCTTCAATAATTGAATTCCTTGTCAGGGCACCCAAATACTGAGATCAGGCAGTATGCACCATAGTTTTATGTCATATTCCTAATTTTGACCTCATCCTAGTCCTAAGTTCTAGTGTCCCTATAGACTTGATGAACCTAAAGCTCTGATACCAACTTGTGAGAACATGTTACACTAAACGAGATTACTCAAAACATAAAACACAATCAATCACCAAATAACCACATACCCAAAAATATGGGTAAATTAAAACCAATTTCAACGTCAGCACCACTTAGAAACATTTGCATAAGAGCCCAATATCTTTATTTTATCCATACTATGACAAGAATTTGATACAAATTGATCTATCACCTTAGCCACAACATATATACACAGGACAACAATATTTGTATATGCCACACAAATAAGCATTAACATGCTAATAAAATTCTGATTCGTTTGAAACACCATATACAAACTTTTCCTAACCGGACCTGAGAGTACATGGATGACTCTAGGATACACTAGACATCTAATCAACTTTCTCAAAGATTCATTATAATAGCTCCTCTTTACTGCCACATGTTTGTTTTTATCACTTCCGATTACCTAAAAAATTGTGGCGAACCACAAGGGTGAGACCCATGTCCCAGCAAGAGATATAACCTCCAACAACGTTTATTGATTCCAACATGTTTAGGTAATGAGACAGTTTAAGCAGTTTAATCATATATAAAAAATAAGATCAACATCATTGATGATTAACAAAATACATAAAGGGGCATAGAATAACTATCTTCATTAGCCAAACTATTATCATATCCCTATTAACAATATAAGGAGTCTAATAGCATGAGTCTCTCTAACATCATGAATAAATCTAGTATCATATGCATAGCTAACAACATCAGCATGTCTAATAGGTTGAACATAACAACATTATAAGAAGAGCTAACAACATAAGCAAAACTATCTGGATAAGCATGATTAGAAGTATATGTGTGTCTAGTTACAAAGGCATGGCTAGCATGCTAAACATAACTAACAACATGAGATAGCTAGCATCATGATTATAATCAGCAGTAGAAGTATAGTTATCAACATAAGCATAGCTACTATATATAGCATCTACAATCTTAAGCGTATTCATTACCTCTTATTGTACTACACATGATTTCAGTGAAAAGAAATCAAATAAGGGTTATCATCCAATATGAAGCATTGTGTATAACCCTAAATAGATATTCTACATGGCTATCTTACATCTTTTATTATTTCCTGGGGAATTTGAATCGTACCATCCAAAGTCCAACTGACCCCTGTGAAGGGATATTCAGTTGCGTATAAGATCTAGGAGTGTTGGTATCCTAAGATCTCTTCCCCTTGGTCAGTGTGAGTAAAAAGGCAGTGGCATATCAGTCAAAGCTGTCACCATAGCGACATATAGTCAAGCTGCAAACCACTAGTCCTCCCTTGGTATAGGTCACGGCACTAGAAACCAGGGTATAAAAAACCCTCTAATCTGAGATACAAATGTAGTTGTCCTCAATCACATCAGATGTATGAGGCATGACCATAGCCATCCTACACAATCTGCATTGTGTATGATAAGGATATATCCTCAACCTACCACCCCCACATACTCAATAGTATGCACTCTGAGTTTCCCTTAGGAATACACAACCATCTAGTAAGTTATGACACTGAAAATGGCTCTACATGATTATAGTTGCACTTGATTAGTTATTCCAATTGGGTGAATTAAGGCTACATCAAACAAGTAGACATACAAACCCTAAATCACTTCTAGCAAGCATATAAATATCACAACTTTTTAAAGATAAAAAAACATGTGAAACATAATTTCTCATCTCATCATCACATGGTACTATTCACTTGCCATTCATGATACCACACTAGTCATAATACTATCACAAGATATAAATCCTTTTCACAATATTACATGGTATCAAGCCTTATCAACACAAGAGGATTACACCTCATTCAGGGCTCAACCATGCCCAAAGGTCATTAAGACCATCATACTATCACAGTATATAAATCCTTTTCATAATATCACATGGTATCAACCCTTATCAACACAAGAGGATTTCACCTCATTCAGGGCTCAACCATTCCCAAAGGTCATTAAGACCATCATACTATTCTCTGCAAGATCATCATTATCTTTCCATGCCTTATAACAAGGCTCAACAACATCAGTTACATATAATACACTGAATCAACTCAATATTGCATTAATGAGCTAGGAGATATTTGTAAACAATCATAGCAGGGTTATATTAACATTAAGAACATTCCTTTATTACATCAACATGCAATGAATATAGATATGATTAACCCTCATCATATTCATAATGCACAAGTTTAGCATAAAAAAGGTATCAACCATGTGGCTATGATAACAGCCAATTAACACATTAAGATAATGATCATATTAAGGAGGTTATTTCACCATAATTCCATCATATAAGAAGGTTAAACACAAATACTCATCTTTATTTATTTGCATTAGAGTTAGGTACAACAAGATAAATTATATTAATGTTACTAACCAGCACTCATACCCAAACTCTAACTCACGACATCCCCATTGGATCATGGATGCATAAGTTGAAGCATCACTATCACATTCCATACTATTCTCAAGTATGAACCCACACATAAATCAAGGTGTAACCATCAGGTTATATCATATTAGGGTTTCAACAACAGTAATAGAGTACTCCATGATTATATTAGTCATTCAAGGACTATTCATACCCAATTACCATCATTTAGTTATGTTAAAGCTAGGTATAACAAGCTATACCTCATTAGGGTTACCCATTAATTCATTATGGTGATTATGAATCATAATCATACGAGGGAAAGGGTAAGACTACAAGTTTAAGGCATTGAACCATCAAATTCTCATCATTTGAATCATAACATTACACTACACACTTCACCCAAAACATGAGAATATTGAGGCATCAACTTCTAACCATGAAATGTTGAAAAGGTAAAGCAATTGGTCGTTTACATAAGTAAACACCTTGAATGAATCATCTATAATGTTATAGAGTTGTAATCTATAAAAGTCACCATTTAACCCTAGACATCATTTGATTAACAACAATAAGGGTTCTGTTGAGAGTAGGGTAAAACCCACAATCGACTATTCATTTAAAACAAGCCATCCATTGTCAACAAGTAAGCTCCTTAAGTTGATCATATAAAGGAAACCATATAAATCAGATTATTAGGGCCAACATATTACATTAGAAATCATTCCACTTTATTGGATGAATAAACATTAGATCTTGATCGTTGGGTCAAGTTCATATGTTAAAACCATCAATTACAGTATAGGTCCGACCATTGCATCAAGTGACCCAAGAAACCATTGGTTTAAGGCTTAATTGATGCTACAACTATATGAATAACTCTCCATAGGCTGTGGAGACCTGATAAACCATCATTAGTGACCATTAAGTCATCATAGGTTGTTAGATCAACACTATATTCATTAATCAACATCAAATATCGAACTAATAACACCATTGATTGATAGCATCATTAGGGTACTTAGTTGTTAATCAATAGGCTTCTAATTAGGCCAAGACATGACCCAAGGGGTGAACTTCAGTTGACACCCTTGGTTACCACCATCAATTATCATGACGAAAACACCATAGGTTATTGCAGTGGTACCACCATCGAGTCACGTGTTTATAGAAGTAATCAGCTTTAAACCCTAAAATTGACCATTGTTTGATAGGTGCTTAGCACCATAGGTTGTCAAACCAACCTGATTCAAGTCATATTATACCTTCAGAATGACATACACATGATCACAGGTTCATCTAAAATTGAAATAAGAATAGGGAACATTATAAAAATCGAAATCCAAGTCAAGCATAGCTTTTTGGTGCATGGATCATCATTTTCAAGCAAGAACATGAGCTAGAAAGCTTATGGTAAGCAATAAAGGTGGAGAAAGTTATGAAACTTGCCTATAATTAGAAGATAAACTCCCAAATAGAAGAAAACATGAGAAGGTACGGTAGGAAATCCAAGCATAAGCTGTGAACTCATCCATCTAGTACCTTTCTTCATCAAATGAGCAAACCCTGAGCATAAGGAGCAAGAAAGGTAGGGTTTTAGAGATTTAGAGCAATTTATACCACAGAATAGAAAGGTTCCGACCTGGAAAAAGGTAGTTGGAAGGATTAAAAAAATGGAGGAAAGAAGGGGATTCTTACTCTTTTATCTCAAGATCACTAGAAGGAAGCTTTTTAAACCCTAAAAGGAAGTCAACTGCAACCCTAGATTCTTTTTCCAATAATATCCCCTCTTTCTTCTTTCTTGGATAGAAAATTCGCAGAAGCACAGAGAGAGAGAAAGGTTCATAGAAGGAGGGAAGTGGTGGAGAGCAAATAGCTCATTTTGGTTCTTAGGGATAAGTATATGAAACTTTAAAATAAAGAAAAAGAAAAGGTTGAAGTTCTAGTATCTTTCCAAGTGTCCATAGCCTTAAACTATTAAAAATATAGAATCACACACATAAGAAGATCATACACAGTCCATAGAGACATTTTTATCTCTAGTTTCTTGAATTTCCAAGCAAAACAAATAATTCATTAGTTGATAGCTACTAAAGGTAGCTCATCCATGAATGGGTAAACCCTAAAATACCCTTGGAGAAAACACCTTCAAACCAAGGATTAAATAGGTGCCCCATGTCTCAAAAATGATGAGATAATATCAAAGGAATATAATGCAAGTGATAAATTGCAACTAAAACCTCTCAATTGGTTAAATTGTAGAAAAGTCCAAAATGTGCATAAAATTGCATAACTTGCTCAAACAGTGTCCGAATTGGACCAAATTTAAAACATAAGCTTGTCTTATGATTTCAAATAATATAACAAGGTTATATTAGGGTTATAAGAATTAAATTATGATAATTAAACTTATTCAACTCATTAAGCAAGTTTAGGGGCCTTATAACTATAAACCCCTAACACGGATTTCACCCCCAAAATCTAAGGTAAACAGACATGGATACTTCCTTTGCACCTCATCCTATTACCTTCTCATGGTTACTTGCATATCATGGTGATGTCACATCATTCATACATATCTCATCTTGGGTCAGCACAAAAAACTCCACATAAGAAGACATTTGCAAATATGGAACATAGAAACTTGTTGTGCCACTTATACAAATCTAATAGTAACTTTCAACTTTAAATTCTAGTTATCATCTTGAAATTATATCTATTGTATCGAAAAACCATCTATCTTTGATAGTGGTCTTACCCAGCTATCACTAGAGCATACAAAACATAATATATTCACTTTTGTTTATCCTTCCAAACAACATTTATATGATCATCATCAACTCTCTCTCTCTCTCTCTCTACGGGAGAGGAATACTTGGAATGTTCATTTAATAAACATCTCCAACCTTCAGATATTTTCCATATTGTTGATACATCTTGGATACTAGGATTTATTACCTTGGTATCCACCTCATGTGTTGTAAGGAACTCACATCATCATCTCATCCACTTTTACCAACATAACAAATATCAAGACATATAAGAGGAGTCTTCCTAATTACTAGAAGGCTCAAAAGCAAAATCATCACAAAATTTATTATCTTGGAACCATAGTCCAAACAACCTTATGCTATAATAAGTTATCCACCCTCATGTTTATAACGAATCCACACATACCAAGTGGCAATGATCCACTTGAAAGTTGTACCCTAGAAAGGAAAGACACAAAGGGAAACACACTTTCCACATCATAGCAACATTGTTCAAGGGTCACTAGCAAAATGGTAACCAATTCTATTTTCATTATGCAAGTCACAGCTTCTTATGTATCATTTTACCCTTTTCATTTTGGGTTCCTTGCCATTAGCATAGGAATCATCATGATTAACATATCTCATTACTCCTTCTTTGATGACTATTTATCACACTTGGGTATGTTCTCTTATTTTATTATGTTTTTCAACCACTTATCAACATGTAAATCATCATATTCCACATTTTCTTTATTAAACATGGATCATCTACCTTAATTTCTTTCAAACTCCATGCTTATTTTACATTAATGCTTTCTTACACACATAGGTTGGTCTGAGATTAACTCAGGTTCCACCTAATTCATTTGTCATTGTTCTCATTTATCTTCTCATTCTATACTTATCATTGGAGTTATCTCCATATTATGTGGATTTGATACCTTGAATCACTTTGTAAGCATAGACTTATCTGTCTTTTACTTTATTATCTTCTTGAATCACATCTTCAAGAACTCCCCTTTTCCTTATTTATATTCAGATTTAGATCTCATAGTGTTGTATCTTTCTCCTATAGTTACCAAACATTCAAGTTTTGATCGATAATGATGCAATTCTCATCTTCTATAAGGTATGATTGAGATATTTACAACATGATTTCATATTCGTTATGCTCTTTAGATTGTCTCAAAATGACTACTTAATTAGAGTAATCAGAAATATAACAATCTAAGAGTTCCATACTTACCTTTTCTTCAATAATTGAATACCTGGTCAGGGCACCCAAATACTGAGATTAGGCAATATGCACCATATTTTTATGTCATATTCCTAATTTTGACCTCATCCTAGTCCTACGTCCTAGTGTCCCTATATACTCGATGAACCTAAAGCTCTAATACCAAATTTTGAGAACCCATTACATTAAACGAGATTACTCAAAATATAAAACACAATCAATCACCAATTAACCACATACCCAAAAATATGGGTAAATTAAAACCAATTTCAACATCAACACCTTCTCAGAAACATTTACATAAGATCCCAACATTTTTCTTTTATCCATACTATGACAAGAATTTGATACAAATTGTTTTATCACCTTATCCACAACATATATACACATGATAACAATATTTGTATATGCCACACAAATAGACATTAACATGCTAATAAAATTCTAATTTGTTTGAAACACCATATACAAACTTTTTTAGACCAGACCTTAGAGTACAGGGATGACTCTAAGACACGCTAGACATCTAATCAACTTTCTCAAAGATACATTACTATAGCTCCTCTTTGCGGCAATATGTTTGTTTTTGTCACTTCCGATTACCTAAAAAAATTGTGGAGAACAACAAGGGTGAGACCCATGTCCCAACAAGAGATATAACCTCCAACAACATTTATTGATTCCAACATTTTTAGGTAATGAGACAGTTTAAGCAGTTTAATCATATATAAAAAATAAACTCAACAACACTGATGATTTTCAAAATACGCAAAGGAGCTGATAATAACTATCTTCATTAGCCATACTATTCTCATATCCCTATAAACAACATAAGGAGTCTAGTAGCATGAGTATCTCTAACATCATGAATAAATCTAGCATCATATGCATAGCTAAAAACACAGCATGTCTAACAAGTTGAACATATCAACATCATAAGAAGAGCTAACAACATAAGCACAACTATCTGGATAAGCATGATTAACAGTATATGTGTCTCTAGTTACAAAGGCATGGATAGCTTGCTAAACATAACTAACAACATGAGATAGCTAGCATCATGATTATATTCAACAGTAGCAGTATAGTTATCAACATAAGCGTAGCTACTATATGTACGCATCTACTATCTTAAGTGTATCCATTATCTCTTATTGTACTATACATGATCTTAGTGAAAAGAAATCAAAGAAGGGTTATCATCCAATATGAAGCGTTGTGTATAACCCTAAATAGATATTCTACATGGCTATCTTACATATTTTATTATGCCCTGGAGAATTAGAATCCTACCATCCAAAGTCCGACCAACCCTTATGAAGGGCTATTAAGTTGTGTATAAGATCTAGGAGTATCGGTATCCTAAGATCTCTTTCCCTCGGTCAGTACGAGCAAAAAGGAAGTGACATATCAGTAAAAGCTGCCACCATAGCGACATATAGTCAAGTTGCTAACCACTAGTCCGCCCTTGGTACAGGTCACGGCACTAGAAACTAGGGTATACCAAACCCTCTAATTTGAGGTACAACCGTAGTTGTCCTCAATCACATCAGATGTATGAGGCATGACCATATCCATCCTCAACAATCTGCATTGTGGATGACAAAGATATATCCTCAACCTACCACCCCCCACATACTCAATAGTATCCGCTCTGAGTTTCCCTTAGGAATACTTGTTTCACAATCCAGCAAGTTATGGCACTGAAGATGGCTCTACGGCACATGGCACTACATGATTATAGTTGCACTTGATTAGTTATGCCATATGGGTGAATTAAGGTTGCCTCAAACAAGTAGACATACAAACCCTAATTCACTTCTAGCAAGCATATAAATATCACAACTTTTAAAAGATATAAATTATGTGAAACATAATTTCTCATCTCATCATCACATGGTACTATTCACTTTCCATTCATGAGACCACACTAGTCATAATACTATCATAGGATATAAATCCTTTTCACAATATCGCAAGGTATCAACCCTTATCAACACAAGAGGATTACACCTCATTCAGGGCTCAACCATGCCCAAAGGTCATTAAGACCTTCATACTATTACAAGATATAAATCCTTTTCACAATATCACAGGGCCCTTATCAACACAAGAGGATTACACCTCATTCAGGGCTCAACCATGCCCAAAGGTCATTAAGGCCATCATACTATTCCCTGCAAGATCAACAATATCCTTCCATGTCTTATAACAAGGCTCAACAACATCACTTACATATAATACACCGGATCAACACAATATTGCATTAATGAGCTAGGAGATATTCGTAAACAATCATAGCAGGGTTATATTAACATTAAGAACATTCCTTTATTACATCAACATGCAATGAATCTAGATATGATTAACCCTCATCATATTCATAATGCATAAGTTTAGCATAAAAAAAGTACCAACCATGTGGCTATGATAACAACCAATTAACACATTAAGATTATGATCATATTAAGGAGGTTATTTCACCATCATGCCATCATATAAGAAGGTTAAACACTGTAACATACCGAAATCTGGGCATTTTGCCTTTTGGTCCTCTTTTTTCATCTTTTCCTTTCATTTCTATCCTCTTTGGCCTTTCTATTTAATTTTTAGACAATATGATGGTTTAATGAACATTTGTTCACCTTTTATTCCAATATTTGGGTTTATCCACAAATACCTCAGTAAGACTTTAGATAATGGGCCTAAAATGCAAATTGTACACTAAGCAATAAAAAGAATAAAATATTTCGTCCTAGAACTTTCTAGCACTTACTAGAATAAGAGAAATAAGAGAAAATCCAAATTTGAAATAAAGGAGAAGATAAATACAATAATTAAAGGTAATATGGGAATTAATGGGTAAAGAAGATAATGAGAAAGATTTTGCACAAAATATTATAATTGGAAACCTATCAGGATAATTTGATACTCAAATTCGTTTCCTTGATCAAAAAGTAACTTAAGGGCCAAGTATCATTTAAAGTGGAACATAATATAAATATTAATGACATTATCAAAAGAAAATAGGAAATATGTCAATAAAGTGAAATAAAATACTAAATTTTCTCAAATCAGAAAAATAACTCCAAATTCGTATTCTAAACACAAAAATAATCCTTTGGGAAAATTTGCATTTAATTTGGTCAATGTTTAATATTTTATTTTATTCAAGAGAGAGAAAATGACTTAAAGACCAAAAATATTAAATATATATTGATAAAATTAATTAATGTCAAAACTGTGTTCCTAACGTTTATTATTACTTTTAGACCAAGTTTTATATTTTTAGAAAGTTTCTAGATGCCACTAATAAATTAAAAAGATAAATAAGTGGTAAAATGTAAATGAATTAAATAAAATAATAAAAGTCTTCAAAAAAATATTAATGCCAAATTCGTGTTATATAGGTTAAAATAGACCTTTGGGTGAATTTTGAATCAATTTGGAAAATATTTGGTGAGAACGTGAATTTAGGAGAGAGAACATGTGTAAAATATTCAAATCATTAATTAAAATAATTAAACAAATGAAGTTAATAACAAATTCATGTTCCATATATTTTGTTTTCCTTGAGAGTGAAGTTGCACATTATTTGATAATTATATGAGTCTCTAATATATTAAGAAAGAGAAAATATGAATTACTTTAAAGGGATTAAATAAAATACTTAGAATTCCCAAAAAAAGAAAACTAATGTTACAATTGGGATCTACATGTATTAAATAGTAAAGGTTTCAGATTTTATATTTAACTGGATAATGATTGCTTTCCCAATTGAATTGGTATTTAAAATCCTAATTATCATAGGCTTTTAAAGTGGTATTTGATTAAACAAATTACAGTTTTCCTAAAGCAAACGTAAAGCAACGCTGCGTTGCTTCCTCTCCCTCACGTTTCCCCCCTTCCAAAACAGGCAACGCCCAACCCTTCCTCTACATATCCTATTTATATATCTTCCTCCCTTCATTCCTTTTCTCCACAAACACATGAAGCCCTAGCCGCCCAGCCTACTCTCACCTTGCATCCAACCATGGCGAGCAACACCAAATAGAGTTGAGAATCATTGGGCAGCGTCACCTCCTCCTCTTCTTCTTTCTCTCCCCAAACGACGCCTGAAACTTGACGCCTAGCAACCCCGACGCCGACAACACCACTTCCAGAGCAACCTCGACACCAACACACTATGACAGCAGGGCATCGTAGCCACCAAGTGCAACGTCGTCGACCTTGACAATGACGTTGTCATTCGCAACCGCTAGATCTGCAAGACCATGATATTTGCAAACACCTCCATTCAACCTGACGATGGTGATTCATTACATGTTGCTTCTTCCTGGGTCACATGATCATAGAGAACGTGATGATGTGTTTGGGTCCCCATCTTGTTGTGAATCAACCAGACATGCAACCCCCATGGTAACTTTAGACATGTAAGTCTTCATTTCATTTTCAATAGTTTTGTTTTAGAAAATAGATTATAAAGATGGGGTAAGAATGGAGTAAGGATAATCTAGTTATTTAAAACCATAACATGAACTAGTCAATTATCTTACCTATCAACTTTGTTTTATACAAATGTAAATATTAGATTGCATGAAATCAAACCTATAATGATACGTTAAAGTGGAAACTTGATATTAAATAAAAGATGTTGTATAAGACCTGGGTAGATTGATATCCAAAAATGATTAAAGAATCACCCTAATTTCTTATTGCATACTTACCGAACTCTAAGAATCATTAATGGTGTATCCTTGTGTTAATGTAACCTTTACATTAGAAATCATATATATAGGTGCATTACATGATAATTAGAAATACATATGGATCTAGGGAACACTCTCATCTAAATTAATCCAAGGGAACTTGAAATCTGTATAAGAATTTATCTAATGATATAATGTAAAAAAAGATAATAATGTGTAAAGGAATATACTTTTATAAACATATATCTAGATGACATGTTAGTTGGATCAAATCATGTGTATATTAGTGAACTTAATAAATATTCATATGGAATATACTTACACCAATAAACATGGTGAGCATGATGTTAGGAATAATATGGACTCACATCATTACACCTATTTTGGCAACATATATATTATTATCCACATATATGAGTTACATAAACTTATGTGACTAAATATTGGTAACTAGAACTAAGATAGATATGTAAAGCATCACATATTATCTCAACAAAGATTAAAATCATAAACCCTAACATGACAGTACATGGTCGGGAATTGGGTAATAATAATATAAAAATACAATAGGAACGAATATGTTCACTTTGACTTGGCTAATATACATAATGTGTTTCTAGGATGAAAAGTTGACTTTGTGGACCAAAGTATACTATTCAAGTTAACCTTTATGTGTGAAGAGAGGTATGTGCATCTACCCCCTTCAGTTGGGAAAATTTTATACCAATACCCATATTCCCTAATGAGGCTTAATCTGAACTAATCCTTGATTCTTGAAACCTAAATTGTTTATTGCCTCAAAAGTAGTTGTAGTATTATCTTGATTGGGTATTCATACCCCACTACCATGTTATATATTCTTTTTATTAATCTTGCCATAACTCTTTGCTAGCATGTAATTAAATGTTCAATTTAATGTTTAAGTAGTGGTACTTATGTACAACCACCCATAGAGGGCATGTATATAATCGCCCTAGGGGAATGTTTATAATTCTCCCCATAATAAAAATTATAGGTGACTGGGAATGTCTTATTCTCCCCTCACCTAAGGTTAGAGGTCCGGTAGGTGCCTCAACCCTACTTAGTTAGGTAGACATATTAATTTACATGCAAATCCTTTATTTACTTTTGTTATTGACAAGTTTCCTTAATAACAGCCTCATACTCTTGATGTCTCATCTTATGATGAACCCTAGCCTATTTTCACATGCTTTACTTATCTTTCCATCTTAGAATAGTTTTGTAACACATACTTTTTATTTTCCTTTCCCTTTTGCTGGGTGACTTCCCAACCACCCAGGTGTGAAGTAAGGTGGTTGAATAGGACTTGAAGATCTTGGCTTTGGCTTGGACTTAGATGATGGATATGTTGCTTGGAGACAAAAGTGGAGTAGTTAGATTTCCCTCTACTTAGATCCTCTTTTTGTATAAAGCATGTACAGCCATATTGGGGAAATTTTTATGACACTTTATTTAAATTGAATATAGTCAAAAAATTTATCTTCCGCTGCTATTTCAATTGGATTTTGTTTACCATTGTTATTAGTAGAGAGGTGGATTGATTTCACTTCTTTACAACATGGTATCAGATCCAATGGTAGTCGGATCTTTGACTATTTCAATTTGTCTCCCTAGTTAGAACCCTAGATTTGCATAGTTTCCCTTAAGATACATAGTTTGCCCTAGATTTGATCTATGTAGAAGATAGGTTGATTTAGGACCCTATAGTTTCACCTTAGAGTCTTGATGAATAAAACTCTTATATACTCATAATTAAAATATGCATAACTTAATGTTGTTTAGGTTTGCCTTTAGGCAACTATTAGGACATGCAGTTGAAGCAAGGGTGTCTAGAAAGGATCAGGATTTCGGGGGCTGGCAAAATTTTCCTCCACATTACTAGCTTGGTATACGAGGACTCTCGTGCCCATATGATACCGGCCTGGCCTGCGCTGATACGAATTGTCCGAAATAGTTTGCTTTTAGGCAATAGTAACTTTAGACTTCTATGATCTATATCTTTGGGAACCCTAAGTTGACTTGTTTGAGGATATATACCCTATACAGTTCCTTATGTCCCTTAGGACTATATGCTTGAATAGTTATCCGTAGAACCTAGACCTTGGAGTTTGGGTGTTTGTGAGAATATCAGAGTGCACAGTGGAAGCATGATGGATCTTGATAATGGTTTAGTTAGACTTATCCTTTAACCCTAGTGTAGTAGGTCAAACCCTTTAAGGGGTGGAGTATGGTTAGTTGATGATGTTTGAGTGGTTAGATTTCGAGGACGAAATCCTCTTTAGGGGGGATGGAACCCTATAACATCTTGATCTATCTTTAGAAACCCTAACTCCATAGATAGGAGGTTAGTATGCTTGGATCCTTGGTCTTGACCAAACAAGTAATAATCGTAACCCTAGCATGCTTGTTTATATATTAATGAACACATAATTATAATCTAAGGAATAAATCATATTCTTGAACCCTAATGAATATCCAATGCACATAATATGAATATCAATGCTAATTGTCAATAAGCAAGATGTTAATAATGTCATGAACCAATGAACCCTAATGATATGATGAGTAAGGTTATAATGCGTAATTAATGCATGCTAAGGATGAATAAGTGAAATATAATGGTCATGTTGACCTAAACCCTAAGTTGTAATATCTAACCCTAATCTATGCATCCTTAATGCCTTTCATGATACATTAATGATGTTAAGAGCCATAATCAGTTAACATACTTTGATACACATAAATGATATATATGATCATCTAATCACATATTAATTAAGTCATCAATATAAATGAGTGTTACCTTGTTAACTAATATACATGTTATTAGTCACTTAGTGTGAATCAAATCATTAATATGACATATGTTCCGCCTTGATCATTAAAATACATATAATGGCTTCAATGTGAATATGAAGTAATTGGATTCACATAAGTGTGCAAAATCAATAATATAAAGGAATAAATATGAATAATGATTAATGATGACATTAATGTGAGCAATAATGATAATGTGACATTGTGACAACGTTAATATGAATATAAGTAACTAATGTGACATTAATTGAAATAATTGAATGCTTAACGACAAATTGGATAGAATGTCTTATATTCATGTAAAATAATTTGTTATAATTAATAAAATAGTAATATGAGGATAATGAAGTATAAATCCGAATTATTAAGGACAATGATCAAATATAATAATGAATGTTGAAATAGTTGAGTAACAACTAATTGTGATAAAATCCTTAACAAGATAAATGAGAAATATATATATATATAAATAGTTTAATGGATAATAATGAAATATAACCATTTTGACAATAAAGTGAATATGACATGACATAATTAAAATAATGATGATAATGTGATATAATGTTAATAAGTCAAAAATGTAAATAATGTTAAGTCTCTTAAAAAGAATATCTTAATAATGGACCCTAGGTGATCCTTGAGAACCCAACCTATGTTGAGCTTATGTGAAGTTTCTAAACCCTTGTGAAGTTTCTGAACCCTTAGGGGTAGTTGAAGTGTATGTTTTGGTGGAAGTTGTATGGTTGGAGGAACAACCTGAAGTTTTGGTGATGTGAGGTTGCACACTCACCCTTCCCTAATTGCTAGTGATTTCAGGGACGAAATCCTCTTTAAGGGGTGGAGTGTTGTAACATACCGAAATCTGGGCATTTTGCCTTTTGGTCCTCTTTTTCCATCTTTTCCTTTCATTTCTATCCTCTTTGGCCTTTCTATTTAATTTGTAGACAATATGATGGTTTAATGAACATTTGTTCACGTTTTATTCCAATATTTGGGTTTATGCACAAATACCTCAGTAAGACTTTAGATAATGGACCTAAAATGCAAATTGTACACTAAGCAATAAAAAGAATAAAATATTTCGTCCTAGAACTTTCTAGCACTTACAAGAATAAGAGAAATAAGAGAAAATCCGAATTTGAAATAAAGGAGAAGATAAATGCAATAATTAAAGGTAATATGGGAATTAATGGGTAAAGAAGATAATGAGAAAGATTTTGCACAAAATATTATAATTGGAAACCTATCAGGATAATTTGATACTCAAATTCGTTTCCTTGATCAAAAAGTAACTTAAGGGCCAAGTATCATTTAAAGTGGAACATAATATAAATATTAATGACATTATCAAAAGAAAATAGGAAATATGTCAATAAAGTGAAATAAAATACTAAATGTTCTCAAATCAGAAAAATAACTCCAAATTCGTATTCTAAACACAAAAATAATCCTTTGGGCAAATTTGCATTTAATTTTGTCAATGTTTAATATTTTATTTTATTCAAGAGAGAGAAAATGACTTAAAGACCAAAAATATTAAATATATATTGATAAAAATTAATTAATGTCAAACATGTGTTCCTAACGTTTATTATTACTTGTAGACCAAGTTTTATATTTTTAGAAAGTTTCTAGATGCCACTAATAAATTAAAAAGATAAATAAGTGGTAAAATGTAAATGAATTAAATAAAATAATAAAAGTCTTCAAAAAAAATATTAATGCCAAATTCGTTTATATAGGTTAAAATAGACCTTTGGGTGAATTTTGAATCAATTTGGAAAATATTTGGTGAGAACGTGAATTTAGGAGAGAGAACATGTGTAAAATATTCAAATCATTAATTAAAATAACTAAACAAATGAAGTTAATAACAAATTCGTGTTCCATATATTTTGTTTTCCTTGAGAGTGAAGTTGCACATTATTTGATAATTATATGAGTCTCTAATATATTAAGAAAGAGAAAATATGAATTACTTTAAAGGGATTAAATAAAATACTTAGAATTCCCAAAAAAAGAAAACTAATGTTACAATTGGGATCTACATGTATTAAATAGTAAAGGTTTCAAATTTTATATTTAACTGGATAATGCTTGCTTTCCCAATTGAATTGGTATTTAAAATCCTAATTATCATAGGCTTTGAAAGTGGTATTTGATTAAACAAATTATAGTTTTCCTAAAGCAAACGTAAAGCAACGCTGCGTTGCTTCCTCTCCCTCACGTTTCCCCCCTTCCAAAACGGGCAACGCCCAACCCTTCCTCTACGTATCCTATTTATATATCTTCCTCCCTTCATTCCTTTTCTCCTCAAACACATGAAGTCCTAGCCGCCCAGCCTACTCTCACCTTGCATCCAACCATGGCGAGCAACACCAAATAGAGTTGAGAATCATTGGGCAGCGTCACCTCCTCCTCTTCTTCTTTCTCTCCCCGAACGACGCCTGAAACTCGACGCCCAGCAACCCCGACGCCGACAACACCACTTCCAGAGCAACCTCGACACCAACACACTATGACAGCAGGGCATCGTAGCCACCAAGTGCAACGTCGTCGACCTTGACAATGACGCTGTCATTCGCAACCGCTAGATCTGCAAGACCATGATATTTGCAAACACCTCCATTCAACCTGACGATGGTGATTCATTACATGTTGCTTCTTCCTGGGTCACATGATCATAGAGAACGTGATGATGTGTTTGGGTCCCCATCTTGTTGTGAATCAACCAGACATGCAACCCCCATGGTAACTTTAGACATGTAAGTCTTCATTTCATTTTCAATAGTTTTGTTTTAGAAAATAGATTATAAAGATGGGGTAAGAATGGAGTAAGGATAATCTAGTTATTTAAAACCATAACATGAACTAGTCAATTATCTTACCTATCAACTTTGTTTTATACAAATGTAAATATTAGATTGCATGAAATCAAACCTGTAATGATACGTTAAAGTGGAAACTTGATATTAAATAAAAGATGTTGTATAAGACCTGGGTAGATTGATATCCAAAATGATTAAAGCATCACCCTAATTTCTTATTGTATACTTACCGAACTCTAAGAATCATTAATGGTGTATCCTTGTGTTAATGTAACCTTTACATTAGAAATCATATATATATAGGTGAATTACATGATAGTTAGAAATACATATGGATCTAGGGAACACTCTCATCTAAATTAATCCAAGGGAACTTGAAATCTGTATAAGAATTTATCTAATGATATAATATAAAAAAAGATAATAATGTGTAAAGGAATATACTTTTATAAACATATATCTAGACGACATGTTAGTTGGATAAAATCATGTGTATATTAGTGAACTTAATAAATATTCATATGGAATATACTTACACCAATAAACATGGTGAGCATGATGTTAGGAATAATATGGACTCACATCATTACACCTATTTTGGCAACATATATATTATTATCCACATATATGAGTTACATAAACTTATGTGACTAAATATTGGTAACTAGAACTAAGATAGATATGTAAAGCATCACATATTATCTCAACAAAGATTAAAATCATAAACCCTAACATGACAGTACATGGTCGGGAATTGGGTAATAATAATATAAAAATACAATAGGAACGAATATGTTCACTTTGACTTGGCTAATATACATAATGTGTTTCTAGGATGAAAAGTTGACTTTGTGGACCAAAGTATACTATTCAAGTTAACCTTTATGTGTGAAAAGAGGTATGTGCATCTACCCCCTTCAGTTGGGAAAATTTTATACCAATACCCATATTCCCTAATGAGGCTTAATCTGATCTAATCCTTGATTCTTGAAACCTAAATTGTTTATTGCCTCAAAAGTAGTTGTAGTATTATCTTGATTGGGTATTCATACCCCACTACCATGTTATATATTCTTTTTATTAATCTTGCCATAACTCTTTGCTAGCATGTAATTAAATGTTCTATTTAATGTTTAAGTAGTGGTACTTATGTACAACCACCCATAGAGGGCATGTATATAATCGCCCTAGGGGAATGTTTATAATTCTCCCCATAATAAAAATTATAGGTGACTGGGAATGTCTTATTATCCCCTCACCTAAGGTTAGAGGTCCGGTAGGTGCCTCAACCCTACTTAGTTAGGTAGACATATTAATTTACATGCAAATCCTTTATTTACTTTTGTTATTGGCAAGTTTCCTTAATAACAGCCTCATACTCTTGATGTCTCATCTTATGATGAACTCTAGCCTGTTTTCACATGCTTTACTTATCTTTCCATCTTAGAATAGTTTTGTAACACATACTTTATATTTTCCTTTCCCTTTTGCTGGGTGACTTCCCAACCACCCAGGTGTGAAGCAAGGTGGTTGAATAGGACTTGAAGATCTTGGCTTTGGCTTGGACTTAGATGATGGATATGTTGCTTGGAGACAAAAGTGGAGTAGTTATATTTCCCTCTACTTAGATCCTCTTTTTGTATAAAGCATGTACACCCATATTGGGGAAATTTTTATGACGCTTTATTTAAATTGAATATAGTCAAAAAAATTATCTTCCGCTGCTATTTCAATTGGATTTTGTTTACCATTGTTATTAGTAGAGAGGTGGATTGATTTCACTTCTTTACAAACACAAATACTCATCTTTATCTATTTTCATTAGAGTTAGGTTCAAAAAGATAAATTATATTAATGTTACTAACCAGTACTCATACCCAAACTCTAACTCACGGCATCCCCATTGGATCATGGATGTATAAGGTGAACATCACCATCACATTCCATACTATTCTCAAGTATGAACCCACACATAAATCAAGGTGTAACCATCATGTTATAGCATACTAGGGTTTCAACAATAGTAACAGATTACTCTGTGATTGTATTAGTCATTCAAGGACTATTCATACCCAATTGCCATCATTTAGTTATATTAAAGCTAGCTATAACAAGCTATACCTCATTAGGGTTACCCATTAATTTATTATGGTGATTATAAATCATAATCATATGAGAGAATGGGTAAGACTACAAGTTTAAGGCATTGAACCATAAAAATCTCATCATTTGAATCATAACATTACACTACATGATTCACCCAAACATGGGAATACTTAGGCATCAACTTCTAACCATGAAATGTTGAAAAGGCAAAGCCATTGTTGTTTACATAAGTAAACACCTTGAATGAATCATCTATAATGTTATTGAGTTGTGATATATAAAGTCACCATTTAACCCCAGACATCCTTTGATTAACAACAATAAGGTTTCTGTTGAGAGTAGGGTAAAATGCACAATCAACTGTTCATTTAAAATAAGCCATCCATTGTCAACAGATAAGCTCCTTAAGTTGATCATATAAAGGAAACCATATAAATCACATTATTAGGACCAAAATATTACATTAGACATCACTCCACTTTATTGGAGGAATAAACATTATATCTTGATCATTAAGTCAAGTTCATATGTTAAAACCATAAATTACAGTATAGTTTCAACCATTGCATCAAGTGACCCAAGAAACCATTGGTATAAGGCTTAATTGATGCTACAACTATATGAATAACTCACCATAGGTTGTGGAGACATGATACACCATAATTAGTGACCATTAAGTCACCATAGGTTGTCAGATCGACACTATATTCATTAATCAACATCAAATATCATACTAAGATCAACATTGATTGATAGCATCATTAGGGTACTTAGTTGTTAATCACTAGGCTTCTAATTAGGCCAAAATATGACCTAAGGGGTGAACGTCAGTTGACACCCTTGGTTAACACCATCAATTTTTATAAAGACAACACCATAGGGTCGTTGCAATGGTACCACCATTGAGTCATGTGTTTATAGAAGAAATCAGCTTTAAACCCTAAAATTGACCATTGTTTGATAGGTGCTTAGCACCATAGGTTGTCAAACCAACCTGATCCAAGTCATATTATACCTTAGGAATAATGTACACATAATAACATGTTCATATAGAATTGAAATCAGAATAGGGAACATTTTAAAAATCGAAATCCAAGTCAAACATAGCTTTTTAGTGCATGGATCATCATTTTCAAGCAAGAACATGAGCTAGAAAGCTTATGGTAAGCAATAAAAGTGGAGCAAGTTATAAAACTTGCCTATAATTAGAAGATAAACTCCCAAACAGAAGAAAACATGAGCAGGTAGGGTAGGAAATCCAAGCATAAGTTGTGAACTCGTCCATCTGGCACCTTTCTTCATCAAATGAGCAAACCCTAAGCATAAGGAGCAAGAAAGGTAGGGTTTTAAAGCTTTAGAGCAATTTCTACCATAGAACAGCAATGTTCCAACCTGAAGAAAGGTATGAGCAAGGATAAAAAAGAAATAAACGAAGGAAATAAGGGGATTCTTACTCTTTTAGGTCAAGATCGCTAGAAGGAAGCTTTTTAAATCCTAAAAGGAAGTCAATTGCAACCCTAGATTCTTTTTCCAAGAATATCCCCTCTTTCTTCTTCCTTGGATAGGAAATTTTCATAATCACATAGGGAGAATGAGTTTTATATAAGGATGGAAGTGGTGTAGAGAAAATGGATCATTTTGGTGCTTTGGGATAAGTATATGAAACTTTAAGATAAAGAAAAAGAAAAAGTTGAAGTTCTAGTATCTTTCCAAGTGTCCATGGTCTTAAACTATTAAGAATATACAAGCACACACAAAAGAAGATCCCCCACAATCCATAGAGACCTATTTATCCCTCATTTCTTGAATTTCTAAGCAAAACAAACAATATATTAGTTAATAGCTACTAAAGGTAGCTCATCCATGAAGGGGTAAACCCTAAAATACCCTTGGAGAAAACACCTTCAAAGCAAGGATTAAATATGTGTCCCATGGCTCAAAAAGAACAAGAATTATGAGATAATATCCAAGGAACATAATGCAAGTGATAAATTACAAAGAAAGCCTCTCATTAGGGTAAATTGCAGAAAAGTCCATAATGTGTATAAAATTGCATAACTTGCTCAAACAGTGTCTAAATTGGACCAAATTTGAAACGTAAGCTTGTATTATGATTTCAAAGCATATAAAAAGGTTATATTAGGGTTATAAGAATTCAATTATGATAATTAATCTTATTTAACTCATTAAGTAAGTTTAGGGGCCTTACAACTATAAACCCCTAATATGGATTTTGCCCCCAAAATCCAAGGTAAACAAAGATGGATACTTCCTTTGCACCTCATCCTATTACCTTCACATAGTTACTTGCATATCATGGTGATGTCACATCATTCATACATATCTCGTCTTGGGTCAGCACAAAACCCCCCACATAAGAAGACATTTGCAAATATGGAACATAGAAACTTATTGTGCCACTTGTACAAATATAATAGTAACTTTCAACTTTAAATTCTAGCTATCATATTGAAATTATATCTATTGTATCGAAAAACCATCTATCCTTGATAGTGGTCTTGCCCAGCTATCACTAGAGCATACACAACATTATAGAGTCACTTTTATTTTTCCTTCCAAACAACATTTATAGGATAATCATCAACTCTCTATATATATATATACGGTAGAGGAATACTTGGAATGTTCATTTAATAAACATCTCCAACCTTCACATATTTCTCATACTCTTGATACATCTTAGATACTAGGATTAATTACCTTGGTATCCACCTCATGTGCTATAAGGAACTCACATCATCATTATCTCATCCACTTTTACCAACATAACAAATATCAAGACATATAAGAGGAGTCTTCCTAATTACTGGAAGGCTCAAAAGTAAAATCATCGCAAACTTTATGATCTCAAAACCATAGTCCAAACAACCTTATGCTATAATAAGCTATCCACCCTCATGTTTACAATGAATCCACACATACCAAGTGTCAATGATCCACTTGAAAGTTGTGCCCTAGAAAGGAAAGATACAAAGGGAAACACACTTTCCACATCATAGCAACATTGTTCAAGGGTCACTACCAAAAAGGTAACCAATTCTATTTTCATTATGCAAGTTACAACTTCTTATGTATCATTTTACCCTTTTCATTTTGGGTTCCTTACCATTAGCATAGGAATCATCATGATTAACATATCACATTACTCCTTCCTTGATGACTATTTATCACACTTGGGTATGTTCTCTTATTTTATTATGTTTTTCAACCACTTATCAATAGGTAAATCATCATATTCCACATTTTCTTCATTAAACATGGATCATCTGCCTTAATTTCTTTCAAACGCCATGATTATTTTACATTAACACTTTCTTACACACATAGGTTGGTCTGAGATTAACTCAGGTTCCACCTCATTCCTTTGTCATTGTTCTCATTTATCTTCTCATATTATACTTATCATTGGAGTTTTCTCCATCTTATGTAGATTTCATACCTTGAATAACTTTATAAGAATATACTTATTTGTCTTTTACTTTATTATCTTCTTGAATCACATCTTCAAGAACTCCCCTTTTCCTTATTTATATTCAGATTTAGATCTCATGGTGTTGTATCTTTCTCTTATAGTTACCAAACATTCAAGTTTTGATCGATAATGATGCAATTCTCATCTTCTTTAAGGTACGATTGAGATATTCACATCGTGATTTCGTATTCGTTATGCTCTTTAGATTGTCTCAAAATGACTAATTGATCGGAGCAATCAGAAAGATAACGATCTAAGAGTTCCATACATACCTTTTCTTCAATAATTGAATACCTGGCCCTGGCACCCAAATACTGATATTAGGCAGTATGCACCATATTTTTATGTCATATTCCTAATTTTGACCTCATCCTAGTCCTAAGTCCCAGTGTCCCTGTAGACTCGATGAACGTAAAGCTCTGATACCAAATTGTGAAAACCCGTTACACTAAATGAGATTACTCAAAGCATAAAACACAATCAATCACCAATTAACCACATACCCAAAAATATGGGTAAATTAAAACCAATTTCAATGTCAACACCTGCTCAGAAACATTTGCATAAGAGCCCAACATCTTTGTTTTATCCATACTATGATAAGAATTTGATACAAATTGTTCTATCACCTTAGCCACAACATATATATACAAGATAACAATATTTGTATATGCCACATAAATAAGCATTAACATGCTAATAGAATTCCAATTCGTTTGAAACACCATATACAAACTTTTTTTAGACCAGACCTAAGAGTACAGGGATGACTCTAGGACACACTACATATCTAATCAACTTTCTCAAAGATTCATTACTGTAGCTCCTCCTTGCTGCCACATGTTTGTTTTTGTCACTTTCGATTACCTAAATTTTTTTTGGCAAACCACAAGGGTGAGACCCATGTCCCTGCAAGAGATATAACCTCCAACAAAGTTTATTGATTCCAACATTTTTAGGTAATGAGACAGTTTAAGCAATTTAATCATATATAACAAATAAGCTCAACAAACTGATGATTAATAAAATGCATAAAGGAGCAGATAATAACTATCTTCATTAGCTAAACTATTCTCATTCCCTATTAAAAATATAAGGAGTCTAGTAGCATGAGTACATCTAACATCATGAATAAATATAGTATCATATTCATATCTAACAACATCATCATGTCTAATAGGTTGAACATATCAACATCATAAGAAGAGCTAACAACATAAGCAGAACAATCTGGCATGATTAGAAGTATATGTATCTCTAGTTATAAAGGCATGGCTAGCCTGCTACACACAACTAACAACATGAGATAGCTAGCATCATGATTATAATCAGTAGTAGTAGTATAGTTATCAACATAAGCATTGCAACTGTATGTACGCATCTACAATCTTAAGTGTATCCATTATCTCTTATTATACTATACATGATCTCAATGAAAAGAAATCAAACAAGGGTTATCATCCAATATGAAGTGTTGTGTATAACCCTAAATAGATATTCTACATGTCGGTCTTACATCTTTTATTATGCCCTATGGAATTTGAATCGTACCATCCAAAGTCCAACTGACCCCTATGAAGGGCTATTCGATTCCGTATAAGATCTAGGAGTGTCGATACCCTAAGATCTCTTCCCCTCGGTCAGTATGAGTTAAAAGGAAGTGACATATCAGTCAAAACGGCCACTATAGTGACATATAGTCAAGCTGCTAACCAATAGTCTGCCCTTGGTACAAGTCACGACACTAGAAACCAGGGTATACAAAACCCTCTATTCCAAGGTACAACCGCAGTTGTCCTCAATCACATCATATGTATGAGGCATGACCATAGCCATCCTCCACAATCTACATTGTGGATGACAAGGATATATCCTCAACCTGCCACCCCCACATACTCAATAGTATGTGTTCTGAGTTTCCCTTAGGAATACCCATTTCACCATCCAACAAGTTCTGACACTAAAGATGGCTCTACGGCATAGGGCACTACATGATTATAGTTACACTTGATTAGTTATGCCAATTGGGTGAATTAAGGTTACATTAAACAAGTAGACATACAAACCCTAATTCACTTCTAGCAAGCATATAAATATCACAACTTTTAAAAGATATAAAACATGTGAAATATAATTTCTCATCTCATCATCACATGGTACTATTCACTTTCCATTCATGAGACCACACTAGTCACAATACTATCACAAGATATAAATCCTTATCACAATATCACAGGGTATCAACCCTTATCAACACAAAAGGATTACAACTCATTCAGGGCTCAAGCATGCCCAAAGGTCATTAAGAACATCATACTATCACAGGATATAAATCCTTTTCACAATATCACATGGCATCAACCCTTATCAACACAAGAGGATTGCACCTCATTCAGGGCTCAACCATATGCAAAGGTCATTAAAACCATCATACTATTCCCTGCAAGATCATCATTATCTTTCCATGCCTTATAACAAGGCTCAACAACATCACTTACATATAATACATCAGATCAATATAATATTGCATTAACGAGCTAAGAGATATTCGTAAACAATCATAGAAGGGTTATATTAACATTAAGAACATTCCTTTATTACAACAACATGCAATAAATCTAGATATGATTAACCCTCATCATATTCATAATGCACAAGTTTAGCATAAAAAAGTATCAACCATGTGGCTATGATAAAAGCCAATTAACACATTAAGATTATGATTGTGGCGCCACATCCCGCTATCACACAGACAATGAGATGCCACACAAAAATGTGCGGAAACACCATAAACCACATATTACCAAAAACATGGGTTAATTAAAACCGATTGCGAAAAGTAGATAAAAGAGAACTATTACATCCAGATCCTCATCCTGTAAGGAAACATGTTATATAAACATTTACAAGCCTTGATATATGTCCACAGATTAAAGGAACCAGCTATCCTGTCAGCACCAGAGTTCATCACCTATTTATACATACATAACGAGCCACATCAGGCCAGCAGCAGGATATACAAGCTACATCAGCTATACATCGTAAAACATCGTCAAAACACCTATGAGGACCTGAGAGTATAGGGATGACTCTAGGACTCTACTACAAAACAACCAAACAGAAGCATATCCATCTCTTGCCTCCTACTGCTCTTCCCCTTGATGCTCGGCTGCAACCTCACGACCACCACCACGTCTAGCGCGATCACCTAAAAAGGTTGAAAACCAACGGGGTGAGACACCCAGTCCTAGTGAGAAACATAACTCCCTGTCGAAACTATAAAACTCCAAAGAAGGTTAAAGCAGGTAAAGTAGATAACTGATATAAGAAGATTATATGAGCAGCATACTGAGCAGGTCTTACTTATATTATCAAACTTACCAAGATATATGGGAGGCATATAACCTAATTTTCTTTATGGAACATGATTGACAAGATAAGATTTATAAGATCTTACCACATAACATAAGGAACGTATAAGTAACAGCAAGGTATAACAAGATCAACTACACAAGCAAGGCCTCAACCAATGTTCTGTGTTTTGCCTTAAGCAATAAATACTATTCAGTTGGATTACATATTATTATGCCCTGAGGAAGTGAGTCGTACCGCTCAAATCCAACCTTCGGTTGCGAAACCCAAGTCGGTGCCATAAAAGGTCAATGGAAGAGTCGGACTCTACAACCTCACCACCTCGTGGTCAGTGCACAAGTGCAAAACAAGCAGGACCGCAGTCTCGTGCTTAAGTGGCCTCAGCCACAGGGTCAGCCTACCCTATGCCTAGCCCACCTCGGTACAGGTATCAGCGCTAGTGAAACTGAGCCACGGGCATGTTCACCGTGCTCTGAGCCATGAACGAATTCATGCTCTCTTATCACACATCCTGAGCCATGGTCCTATTCACCATTCTCCAACATATTGAGCCACGGGCTTGAAATCGTGCTCTGGAGTCTACAACCGAAGTTGCACTCTAATCATCCTCATTTTTGGCTAGGAGAAATGTTACAACCCCAATTTTTTGGGTTCATTGGTGAGAAATGTAATTTCTCATATGAAAGATAATTGAACAAATAAAGATATGATTTGGTTCAAATAAATGGATTTTCATTTACAATAGCCTCGATGGTTTTGTTATGGGCTTTATTGGCTATTGGGCCCAAATAACAAGAAAATTCAATGAATAAATGGATAATTGAAGAAAAGAAATATGTAGAAACCTCTAAAAGGAAAATCCAAAGAGGATTTCGTGCCTCTTGGGTTCCTTGGGTACCAAGGAGTCCAAGGTTCCAAAAAGAGAGCAATAAGAAAAGAAAAGTTTAATTAAGTATTTCTTTATTAAGAAATAAATTGGAAAATAATGATAAAATGTAGAAAATGAGTGGAAAGAGGTATAAATGAGATTTCTTGGAGAAATTTCGTATCCATGAGGTTGCTAATATTAAAAGGAATGCCAATGAGGAAAATAAGAGAGAAATAAAAAGAAATCCTCAAAAAGAGATAATTAAATGAGAAATAAACAAGATAATGTGAAATAATGCACAATGATGCATCTAGAAGGATAATAAGTATCCAATAAAAAGAATTTCGAAATAAGAAGGTTTCTTGGGTGCCAAGGAGTCCCAATAAAGGAAAAAGAAGAGAAAATACCATAATTATAAAATAAAGAGATAATGGGAATACATAATCCATTAATTATGTAATTTTGATAAAAGGAAGTAATTTTCTAAGAATATATATATATATATATATATATATATATATATATATATATATTCGTGGCCAATAGATTAAAAGGGCAAATAAAGAGAGTGAAGGAAAGGAATTTCGAATTCCTAATACTTAAAGAAAAAGGAATGTTAAAAAGATTAAGAAGAGAGAGAAGGTTCTTCTCATGGAAGGTTTTGGTTTCATGTTTGTAAAAGGATTCTTTGAATCGAGGACAAGCCAACCTAGGGCTTCGTCTCTCACCCCTACATAAGGGGGCAGAGCCCAGGGTCGAGTTGAAAAGAGTTCCATGTATCCCTTTCTTCTTCCTCTCTTCCTTAGAAAGCAAACCCTAATCTAAGGGAGGGATCTGATCCTAAAGCAACAGAGGCTCGTTTGGTGGTCTTGATGGAGGAAGGAAGCCTCCACAACAACCACGGAGAGATCAGGGATCAAACCATGCTTCTGTTCTCAAGCCACTCCGCACGAAGGATTGTAGCACGGCTGCAGGTGACAGCAGGTTTGCGGCCCCGTTTGTTTCATATACACGCCACCTCGGTGGTGGCTTGGAGGACCTGAAGGAGTGGCGAGGACCTAAGGAGCAGGGGGGCTATCCCCGGGGGCCGTCGCGGTCCAGGAGAGGAAGAGGAGCGCCGTCCATGGCGACTAGGGCAGCAGCCGCGGCGCTGCTGGAGGTAGAAGATGGATGAGATCGTGTTGGACGAATATACCCCTCAGCGGGCTGAAGAGGAACCCGCTTAAAAAGGGGTAGAATCGACTTTCAGTTATGTTCCCAAAAGCTAGCGTCGCATGGCAAGGGTGACGTGGCACTTCTGGATTGGCCCAAAATAGGTAATTTTACTAAAATCATATCTATTTATTCGTAGCTCGGATCAAAACAAGTTATATATGAAACTTGATCCTCAGAACAAGGGGAATTCAATAAAAATATGTTTATAAGCCAATTCATCTTGAAATTTGAAAAATAGTGTAATTTATCAACTTTAACATAATGATGATTAAAGAAACCCTACTTTGATATGATTAAAGTGATTAATAGGGTTTAATGGATCATTACAGTTGATATTAACCTGTTAAATGCAAAAAGATACATTATGTTCAAAAATGAAGAACTTTGCACGTGATTAGTCTAATTTGGAGTTTATGTGCATAAATATGCTTGAATTGTGAAAAGTACACAAAGTTATCATCTTTAATGATTTGATTAAGGAAAAACCCTTAGATTGGATGATAGATGGATTTGATATTGTTCAATGGATAATTCAAGCCAATAATAACATGTTGTTGATAAATGTGAGGATGGAATCTAAAAAGATGATCTTTTTATAAAATTAGCTTAATTTAGGATTTCATGCATGATTATGCATTAATGAGCTTGAAAACCCTAATTTAAGAGAATATATCTTTTAATGGTTCAAATCCATGATAAAATAGAAATATGATGACCCTAAGTCAATTTGGATATGAAAGATTATTAAAATGAATAGTTGAGCGATTAAGGTTCATATAAATGGAAAAGAGTATTTTAGGTTTTGTTAACCTAAAAGGGATAAAGTTTGAGAAATTGATCTAAGAAACCCTAATGAATATTAATGGAACCTTAAGGCAGATTAGAAACCCTAGAAATAGAATCCAAGTCAATAAAGTAGATTCTTGATAAAGTGTGTAATGAATAGAGTACATATTCTTTTCAGGAAGTATGTGATGATTGAATTACTTGATTGGATCTGTTGATTGGCTTGAT
This sequence comes from Alisma plantago-aquatica, assembly GCA_963693085.1. Lineage (NCBI taxonomy): Eukaryota > Viridiplantae > Streptophyta > Magnoliopsida > Alismatales > Alismataceae > Alisma > Alisma plantago-aquatica. The sequence continues at coordinate 764,718,093 of OY856412.1, read as the reverse complement.
TGTATATACATGAAGTATATGTTCAATAATCTGCATGACTCATCAAATCAGGTATGTGGTTATGCTTATGGCTATACCGATTAGTTTTACTGAGGATTGTATCGACGTTTTCCCTCCATGCATGAAATAACCGTTGGATGTTTTAATTCATGCCATTATAAAGTGACTATGACTATCACCTTGAGTATACATGTATAAATAGCTAGATCTGAGTCCACCCTTGTGGCTATGCAAAGGCTAAGGATAACCTAAAGCAAGGTCTAGGGTATCATGAGTTAGAAACTGGGCTACACATGTAGTGCCATGAGACTCTTAGAATACCATGAGTTAAGGAGTGGGCTACCTACGGGTAGTGCCATGTGACTCAGCCCTAGAAATGGATTCACCTATTAGGTGAAGTCATGAGGGGTAAAATGGGAATCTACCACAAGGGAGGTAGTATCCTGGTCCACTGCAGGGACAGCGCAGGGGATAGGGTACACATGGATCGTGTAGTTGTACTTAAAGCATAAATTTGTTTGTTAAATGATAATTGAATGCAATACATTGTTATAGATAATTGCATGATTATTGTTTCCCCCACATACAAGCTTCGGCTGACCGACGTTTTGTTTGTCGGCATTTTAGGAACAAGCCAAAAGGACAAACAGTAAATCGTCACAGTGTGAAATACATGAAGAAAAATACAAGGAGGATTAGTTAGCGTAGAATCATTAAGTGGATAGAAGTTAAAAATCCAAAATTTCAAAAGGTATGCAAAGTTTATTTTCTTATAGCTTTTCAGTTTAGTATGTTAAAATTTGATAATTATTCTTGGTTAATTGCCGAACCTTTGATCTGGAAGTCATGGGTGCGGCTTCGACCTCTCGGTCTCCCTTAATTGGGGGTTATCGGGAGGTGGGGTCGTAACATTTGGTATCAGAGCGAGGTTCCTCAATTAACCATTAATAATTATTAAATTTTACAAACTCCATAGAACCCAAGGGAGTTATTAGAGGATTATCCGAAATACAGAGGTGTCTAGAAAAGGATCACGACCGGGGGCTGGCAATATTTTCCTCCACACCGCTAATCAGAATATGAGGACTCCCGGATCCGTGTGACTGCCTGGCCAAAGTCTTAGGGTATGAATCGAAATAAGATACCTTTAGGACTTCTCATCTTATTCATCCCTTCTCATCACAAAATTCTGATAAGGGCATAAAGGATTAGGGTTCCCTTTCTTCTCCTCACCCTCTTGAGGTATGGGTAAGGTTGATAAGGTTTAAGGGATCCTCCACCACATTAAAGGAAATGCATGTAAATAAGATGTCATGGACATAATCTTAATAGAGTAAGCGCAAATTAAAGAATAGATACATGCTTAGGTCGTATGACATAAGTTGTCATGTCCTCAGAAGAGATTTGAGGCTAAACCTTCTTGTCAGGAGGATAAGTCAGTTTTGGAGATAGAGATCTCCATTGCAAGTAGAGACCTGGCACATCCTCTAGGGATGATGCTAACCCTAACCCTAAGTGATGGTTAGAAAGAGACGAGTTGGACCAGGTGTTTGAAGGGACATGCCTTTGAGATGCCATATGAACCATGAGTGACCTAACACCTTTGACAACCCAACCCTGGGAAGGTTCGTGCATGTTAGGGTAAAGGATAGCTCTTTAGATGATGATGTTAGTGAAGGACCTTAGAAACCCTATGGGCCTATGTGTGTAGGTCATAGCATGCACCCAGGGTATGTTAGTAGTGAGAGCAAAGGGTTGAAACCCTGGCTGAGAAAGTTTGTGTTAAGCATAAGGGGTTCTGGATAACCTTGAGCGAACATAAGTTGAACATAGGCTTCATCCAGGTAGGGGCATGCTTTTGAGGTTGAACCTTCTTTAAGAGAGGACCTCTACTGGTGAGGTTGGTTTTAGGGTTAGCTCTAGAGAGAGAGCAGGAAACCCAGCAAGAAGGTTGGAAACCTAGACCCCGCGATATGAGGAACAGCGGGAGTCGGGGATGATGCGACCTAAGTGGATGATAGGGGTCGCCACATGCTTGATCCCTAGGGTTGCTGATGTCTTGGTTACCATGAGAAAGAACCAAATCCTAGAGAGAGGATGGGTCTTCTTATACCTTTGTACCTATGGTATAGATGAGAAGAAGAGTTCCATATACCATGGAGAGGTATAGTAACGGGTTATGAGGCCTTGTACCTTATGGTTTGTCCTTGAGGAAAATCCAACTCTAAGTGTTGCTCGAGTTGAAGGATGACAGGAAGTGCACGTTATGCCTTTTGTAAGCTTGATTCATGGTTAATAGATAGAGTATGCAGTTGGACACCTAAAAGTGAACCTAGGGTTCCTAGGCCTAAGAGGGGAAGTGGTATACCTAATGCTCATGATGAGAATTAAGTTTCTATAGTTTTAAGCATGGTACGCCTTGCGAATAAAGGAAAAGGGAAGTCCCTTAAGTTTAAGGTATGTGTAATGAACCCCTCATAGCTAGGTTGATGATAAAGGAAGGTATGATCTTGATCCAGCATTGAGGAAAGAGGACAAGTATGACCTAGCATGGTTCAGTAGGTAATCTGTTTATGCCTTAATAGCTTGCTAGGGTTAAGTAGGCTCTGTAGGGTTTTAGAGGAGGCAGAGAAGCAACGGAAACAAAAAAATTTCTCCCAAAACCCGGAACAAAAGGAATCGCGTCAACATCTATATAATAGGAAAGATGGTTTGTGAATCATACCTTGTCCCGAGGCTTGCTCGGCGAAAATACCACGCGCCTTGCGCGGTCTTCACCTCCGGTCTTGGATGGTGTCTGTGCAGCTCCTGTTCGCACCGGGACTGAAGACTCCTCCTCCTACCGGACTGTCGGATGACAGTTGTCCTCCTGAGCGGCAGTGACCTCCCGCCTCTGAAGTAGTCCACACGGACCACCTAGAACTCCACTCTCCTTGTCCTACAAGGAAGTGGAAGGAGTCGCACCCTCCTGTTGACGTACTAGTCGCCAACACACTCTCCTGCTATCGACTGCAACTGCAGTTGTCCTTCCCTTGCTGCACCTCCCTTTGCGGGAAGCACTTACTCGGGCTCTCTCTCGGTTACCAAAACCAGAGAGAACGACAACTTTGCAGAGCAATCAACATGCACTGAGTTGTGTTCTGAGAAGCCCCCAATACCCCTATATATATAGGCGGGTCATGGGACAGGGTTCTCTGTGCCCGGCAATACGGGACTAAAGCAGGAGTAGAAGGGTTCGAGAATTTTCCACAAAAAGCAACCGGTTCGCAACTTGAAATGATCGGTTCACAACTGAACCGATCGGTTCGGCCATTGAGCCGATCGATTGGACCTGAGCCGATCGTTTGGGGCACTCCAACCGATCGGTTGGTGCCCTGAACCGATCGGTTCATAGTCCTAATCTGGCTCAAAAAGACTTTCCTTGTTTTGTTCCCAATTGGTATCGAATACCAATGTTATTCCCAATCGAATTGGGCAATTTGAAACCAAAGGAAAATTCTTGCCGACATGACTTTTCCCAACTGGTCGGTTGCACCAGTTGAGCCGATCAGTTCAACCCTTGAACCGGTCGTTTCAACCTGGGCATGAGCCGATCGGCCTGGACACTCCAGCCGACCGGTTCAGCAACCTCAGCCGACTGATTCATCACATGAACCGATCGGTTGGGAGCACAGGTTGGGCAAAATCAGTCAATTGCAATTTCAATCAATCCGATACTCCAATCAATGCGTCCAACACCTTGAACCATACGATATTGAGCCATCGACTGATTGAGTGTTTAATTGAACTACTAAACTGCTTTAGTAATCAATCGAAACATTGCTTTGTGGACAAAACTCCTCTTCCAGGATAAATCCTATGTGTGTGACCCTGCAGGTCTATTTCACGTTGGCAGTGAAAGTCCATAACACTTATGACTTCACAAGCAAAGAGCGGTGCCTAGTCACACATCAGTGCTACCCAAGTGAAAGTAGAAAGTTGGAGAACAACTTTCATCCTACAATCTGTGAATGGTGTTACAGTGAATGTATAATTTCTTTGTCACTGATATCCAGAATGAACTCGAGGCATGGAACAGTCATCCTGTCAATGTTCATTCATTTCCTTGATCTCAGAGTAGACCGAGTGAGATGGGTATGACATCAATATCACATATTGATTCACACGTGCATGCGCATGCCTTTCTCAATCCTACTCATCAAGTGGCCAAGGATATCAAACTCCCTTATGAGGGACAAATCCCATATCTATCACTCACCCCTCAAAAGCCCCATGTGTCAAAGCCACCCAATCATCACCTTTATAACAACCCATGTTTCAGGACTGCGTTTGATGATGTCAAAGTGTACCCAACGACATGTGTTGAGTGCAGTGATTTCAGGTCAAAGAATCACACTCACCACCATCATTGTGAGAGCTGACTGTGACTACCATGCCATGGTTCCATGTGTCACTCTCACGGTGGGTCTGTCCGGTACCTTGTTCTCTAACAAGTACCTATGTGCTTGGTTTGATATCACCATATCATGACTAATGAGATTCTGTCATCAACCAACACACAATCTAGTCTTTAGTGTTATTGATGTCTATGGTTATTTCCACAATAACAACCGACTAGGGACTATACAAGAATGTATACTCTTAACATCCGTATGATCTCATCGTTTAGGTCCTTAACCTAAAAGCATACGTCATTGAGTAAAACAAACTTTAGACATCTATCATGTTTCACCATCATCTCAGAAATAGTTTAAACATATAGATTGGAAATTGCCTTTATTATTATTCAAATCATTTACAAAGTATCCCATTACAATCATCATATGAATTGCTCTATGGGCATACATACCAACAGGATCATGTGGATGTAAACCCTTGACCTAAGAGCTTTTGTGACCTTGCTGTCAAGAGATAGTTTTCCTCCCATCCTGGGAGAGAGACACCTTTGGTAGGGTGTATATCAGTTTTGGTTAGTTTAAGGTAACCTAAAGAGGTCTCTTAGGATCTTGAGAAGCTAAGTGAAAAGTACATGGTATGAGAATGAACCTGTAGGCCCATAGATATCCATCTCTAAGTGCATGCTGATGTGTTACCATGGAGGTAACCGGTATAGGGCTTGACCAAGGTAGGCAGGTTGCCATGATCCCGATGAAAGGATGAAAGTCAGCCCATGAATGCAGAAAGAGAGATGATGAAGGCTTGGGTAAGGTTCTAAGTGAACATGTACTATGATGGAGAATCCTAAGTCTATCCTAGGGTCAGGTAGGGATAAGACCGATGAAAGTAGGAGTTGCCTAATTCCCCAGTTGCACATGACCATAGGGTCGGGAGGTAATAGCTATCATTGTCTGAGGGCCATGGGTTAGGAGATTGATCACCTTCATAACCTCATGGGACCCATAGGGCAGATGAGTAGGGCACTCTCTTGATGCATGAGGGAAGAGGGATGACCCCAAAAAGAGCCGGTACCCTATAGACCTATAGGAGATGACCAAGGATATAAACCTCAGTAGGTTCAAGACTAGTTTGATATCATGATGTCTGTGCTATAGAGACATATGTGGCACGTTGCAACTTAGATGTAAAGGTGTATTGGCAAGGTGGGATGTACCATCTCTACTCTTGGAACAGGAAGAACTCTGTATTTGGACTGCAGCCAAATGCTTATTTCCTTTTGTTATGGGAGTGAGAGATAGGACATTACGCATGCCATACACCAAGGATAAGAGATGTTTGGAACATTTCCACGAGAAATAGGTATAGAGATGATAACCTACCCTGGTAAAGTGAATGATACATGGATGGTTTGCAAACACTAAGAGGAATGAGGTAGTCACCTTATGCGGATGTTTTTATCATGAGCTATAAAGAACTTACAAGTTATACCAGGTTGAGTTGATCACCATGATGATGAAATCAGAGAGTGTTCTTAATGAAGATAGACATAGAGTTGAGGTGAGATGATAAGTGAAATACATGGAAGGGTATGTCTTCAATGTTACCTAATACCTACGGATGTGAAGTGGTAATGGATGCTCTTGTTGAGATACATCTGACTTGTTTGGCTAGAAGTTAGAAGGGATTGTTTGGATAACCCTAAGTTTGGAAAGGAGAGGTGTTTGGATAACACTCAGATGTAACAAGATACATTGAAAAGTTAAGAGTTGTTTGGTTAGCCAGTCTAGTCCTTGATGCGATGAAAGGATGGTGGTAGAACCTCAAGTGCACTTCTTTGGAAAAGAGGGTGATGAAACCCCGACTAGAGTGGTTTAATTAGGGTTTCTGAGGAATCTATCTTAAGGAATCATGACAATACAGGAGATTACGGTTTAAGGTCACCATATACCGTGGTACTACCAAGATAATAAGTGATGGTGGTACTTTAAATACCTAAGATAAAGTTGCATGCGGTATATGGCCATGCAAGCCAAGGGTAAGGGACGAATACCAGTAACCCCGTGCATTGATACAAAGGATAAAAGAGTCCCTGAGAGGGAATGGGAGTTCATCACTATGGATGTTGTGATAAGTCTCCCTATACCAAGGAAGGTCAAGATGCAATATGGGTTATGGTGGATCGCCTTACCTAGACGACATGAGAAAGAAAGAGTTCTGTCAAGGGACAGATCTGGTTGAACTACTCATGAGAGAGAGATGGTTCAACTACACCATGATGCGAGTTCAAAGGTTCTTGAGTTTGGCCTAGAGGTTCACTTCCATAAAGTGGAAGTAAGTACATGAAGAACTTAATGTTAGTGTAGTTTATCACCCCTAACTAAGGGTTAGTATGATCCAGACTAAAGGGTCTGATGAGAGCATATGTGCTCATTCAGGGTGATAGCTAGAGACAGTTCTTGTCCTATGAAAGATGTGATGAGGACCACCATAGCCAGTATCGGGATTCTAGGAAGCTCTGTAAGGGAGGTTGTGTCGGTCACCACTTCAGTAAGGTGATGTTGGTGAAAGGACCACATGATGATTGGAAAAGGACCACAATGCATGAAGACGGAAGTCGCTTTAATCATGCAATGGCTGAAAGGAGCCTAGAGACGACGAGAGTCGTGAGCAGATGCAAAGTAGACTAACATGCAGTGCACTATGGGAGAATATAATGTGAGAATCCGACCCCTCTGAGCTGCAGATGAGAAAGCTGAGTCCCCGATACATGGGTCCATTAGAGATGGATGGGTGGAGATTGTTAGGTTTTGACCCTACCCCTCAGGGTAGAGTTATGTGGAATGTTTTCCATATGTCCAATTTAGAGCACTATGTGAGGTACCCCGACCATGTGCAGAGCAATGAACCTAGTGAGCCCAAGGGAGGCTGAAATGGCCTGAGTCACATGTGTAGTTTATAGACGTCAGGATAAAAGAACTCAGAGAAAAGGATATGTGATGATAAAGGTTCTTTGGATGTGCCATGGGTACGGTAAAGCCACATAGGGACCAACGATGGACATAGAAAAGTCTTATCATGAGTTGTTGTTTGTTTGTTGTTTGATTGATAGAATTTTGAGGACAAAATTCCTATAAGAGGGGAAGGATGTTACAACCCCAATTTTTTGGGTTCATTGGTGAGAAATGTAATTTATGATATGAAAGATAATTGAACAAATAAAGATATGATTTGGTTCAAATAAATGGATTTTCATTTACAATAGCCTCGATGGTTTTGTTGTGGGCTTTATTGGCTATTAGGCCCAAATAACAAGAAAATTCAATGAATAAATGGATAATTGAAGAAAAGAAATATGTAGAAACCTCTAGAAGGCAAATCCAAAGAGGATTTCGTGCCTCTTGGGTTCCTTGGGTACCAAGGAGTCCAAGGTTCCAAAAAGAGAGCAATAAGAAAAGAAAAGTTTAATTAAGTATTTCTTTATTAAGAAATAAATTGGAAAATAATGATAAAATGTGGAAAATGAGTGGAAAGAGGTATAAATGAGATTTCTTGGGGAAATTTCGTATCCATGAGGTTGCTAATATTAAAAGGAATGCCAATGAGGAAAATAAGAGAGAAATAAAAAGAAATCCTCAAAAAAAGATAATTAAATGAGAAATAAACAAGATAATGTGAAATAATGCATAATGATGCATCTAGAAGGATAATAAGTATCCAATAAAAAGAATTTCGAAATAATAAGGTTTCTTGGGTGCCAAGGAGTCCCAATAAAGGAAAAAGAAGAGAAAATACCATAATTATAAAATAAAGAGATAATGGGAATACATAATCCATTAATTATGTAATTTTGATCAAAGGAAGTAATTTCCTAAGAATATATATATATATATATATATATATATATATATATATATATTCGTGGCCAATAGATTAAAAGGGCAAATAAAGAGAGTGAAGGAAAGGAATTTCGAATTCCTAATACTTAAAGAAAAAGGAATGTTAAAAAGATTAAGAAGAGAGAGAAGGTTCTTCTCATGGAAGGTTTTGGTTTCATGTTTGTAAAAGGATTCTTTGAATCGAGGACAAGCCAACCTAGGGCTTTGTCTCTCACCCCTACATAAGGGGGCAGAGCCCAGGGTCGAGTTGAAAAGAGTTCCATGTATCCCTTTCTTCTTCCTCTCTTCCTTAGAAAGCAAACCCTAATCTAAGGGAGGGATCTGATCCTAAAGCAACAAAGGCTCATTTGGTGGTCTTGATGGAGGAAGGAAGCCTCCACAACAACCTCGGAGAGATCAGAGATCAAACCATGCTTTTGTTCTCAAGCCACTCCGCCCGAAGGACTGTAGCACGGCTGCAGGTGACAGCAGGTTTGCGGCCCCGTTTGTTTCATATACACGCCACCTCGGCGGTGGCTTGGAGGACCTGAAGGAGAGGCGAGGACCTAGGGAGCAGGGGGCCTATCCCCGGGGGCCGTCGCGGTCCAGGAGAGGAAAAGGAGCGTCGTCCATGACGCCTAGGGCAGCAGCCGCGGTGCTGCTGGAGGTAGAAGATGGATGAGGTCGTGTTGGACGAATATACCCCTCAAAGGGCTGAAGAGGAACCCACTTAACAAGGGGTAGAATCGACTTTCAGTTATGTTCCCAAAAGCTAGCGTCGCATGGCAAGGGTGACGTGGCACTTCTGGATTGGCCCAAAATAGGTAATTTTACTAAAATCATATCTATTTATTCGTAGCTCGGATCAAAACAAGTTATATATGAAACTTGATCCTCAAAACGATGGGAATTCAATAAAAATATGTTTATAAGCCAATTCCTCTTGAAATTTGAAAAGTAGTGTAATTTATCAACTTTAACATAATGATGATTAAAGAAACCCTACTTTGATATGATTAAAGTGATTAATAGGGTTTAATGGATCATTAGAGTTGATATTAACCTGTTAAATGCAAAAAGATACATTATGTTCAAAAATGAAGAACTTTGCACGTGATTAGTCTAATTTGGAGTTTATGTGCATAAAAATGCTTGAATTGTGAAAAGTACACAAAGTTATCATCTTTAATGATTTGATTAAGGAAAAACCCTTAGATTTGATGATAGATGGATTTGATATTGTTCAATGGATAATTCAAGCCAATAATAACCTGTTGTTGATAAATGTGAGGATGGAATCTAAAAAGATGATATTTTTATAAAATTAGCTTAATTTAGGGTTTCATGCATGATTATGCATTAATGAGCTTGAAAACCCTAATTTAAGAGAATATATCTTTTAATGGTTCAAATCCATGATAAAATAGAAATATGATGACCCTAAGTCAATTTGGATATGAAAGATTATTAAAATGAATAGTTGAGCGATTAAGGTTCATATAAATGGAAAATAGTATTTTAGGGTTTGTTGACCTAAAAGGGATAAAGTTTGAGAAATTGATCTAAGAAACCCTAATGAATATTAATGGAACCTTAAGGCGGATTAGAAACCCTAGAAATAGAATCCAAGTCAATAAAGTAGATTCTTGATAAAGTGTGTAATGAATAGAGTACATATTCTTTTCAGGAAGTATGTGATGATTGAATTACTTGCTTGGATCTGTTGATTGGCTTGATTGTATATACATGAAGTATATGTTCAATAATCTGCATGACTCATCAAATCAGGTATGTGGTTACGCTTATGGCTATACCGATTAGTTTTACCGAGGATTGTATCGACGTTTTCCCTCCATGCATGAAATAACTATTGGATGTTTTAATTCATGCCATTATAAAGTGACTATGACTATCACCTTGAGTATACATGTATAACTAGCTAGATCTGAGTCCACCCTTATGGCTATGTAAAGGCTAAGGATAACCTAGAGCAAGGTCTAGGGTATCATGAGTTAGAAACTGGGCTACACATGTAGTGCCATGAGACTCTTAGCATACCATGAGTTAAGGAGTGGGCTACCTACGGGTAGTGCCATGTGACTCAGCCCTAGAAATTGATTCACCTATTAGGTGAAGTCATGAGGGGTAAAATGGGAATCTACCACAAGGGAGGTAGTATCCAGGTCCACTGCAGGGATAGTGCAGGGGATAGGGTACACATGGATCGCGTAGTTGTACTTAAAGCGTAAATTTGTTTGTTAAATGATAATTGAATGCAATACATTGTTATAGATAATTGCATGATTATTGTTTCCCCCACATACCAGCTTCGGCTGATCGACGTTTTATTTGTCAGCATTTTAGGAACAAGCCAAAAGGACAAACAGTAATTCGTCATAGTGTGAAATACATGAAGAAAAATACAAGGAGGATTAGTTAGTGTAGAATCATTAAGTGGATAGAAGTTAGAAATCCAAAATTTCAAAAGGTATGCAAAGTTTATTTTCTTATAGCTTTTCAGTTTCGTATGTTAAAATTTGATAATTATTCTTGGTTAATTGCCGAACCTTTGATCCGGAAGTCATGGGTGCGGCTTTGACCTCTCGGTCTCCCTTAATTGGGGGTTATCGGGAGGTGGGGCCGTAACAAGAAACCACACATATTCAACAATATGCGCTTCCAGGTTAACCCACAGGAGAACCTGTTTCACCATCACCAGCTACTGACGATGATGGATCTATGGCCAAGGCAAACTACAAGATATGTTCCACTGTAATTAATTAGTATATTTTAAGTGGATTGTTGAGGCAACCAAGTTGTAAAACATACATAGCATTAAATTACATTATCACTGTCACCGTCACATTATCCTGGGATCTCAGTCCCTCATTACAGGAAGCCACTGCCTCTCAAGGCATCATCATCTTACATCATCACTTGGGATAACAATCCCTCATCTCATCATCAAGAGGATAACACCTCACTGGGCACTCAGCCCTCATCAGGTCCTCAGACCTATCTCATCATACTGGTGATGCATGTTATCTCATCAACAAGAATTATCATCATGCAGCATTATTCAAACACATATACCTCATAGCTCTTACATGGCTATGAATTCACCTGATACACCTGCATAGTTAGTATGCACATCAAGAGAGATAACTCAAAATCACCAGACATAGATCTTACTGATCATCATGTCATTAGGGTTGCAGATGTGCATGTCATGATTATAATCATATGAGGCATACAGTTGTATCAATTACATTATGGTTATCGAATCATAAGCATCCACTTATGCCATTTATCTTATAAACATAAACAAGTATCTTGTTATCGGATCTAGCATTATCTTTAATCATCAAGCATAGCACTGGTTCACAACCCATCATCCATATAATATCAACAACATAGGTGCGACTACAAGACAACACATCACTAGCTATGGCTTCCAGGTTAAGCATAACCCTCACTAAAGGTACCAGCTACCCTCTCTAAAAGTGTGACGGGTAGTGCGCCCCTTACCACAGGGGGTATCGGGCAGGGTAACAACCCTCACTAAAGGCCTGTCGACCAAGGCACTTAGCCACATCTGTCGGCCAACACAAACATAAGAGTATATTGGTCAACAAGGCCTAACGGATGTCATGCTACCAAGGTAACATGAATGCATCGTACATGTTACAACCCCAAATTTTGGGTTCATTTGGTGAGAAATGTGATTTCTCATAATAAAGATAAATGAACAAATAATGATGTCTTTTGATTGAATGCATGAATAGCCTTGATGATTGTGTTGTGGGCTTTATTGGCTATTGGGCCCAATAACAAGGAAATTCAATTAATTAATGAATAATTGAGAATAGAGGAAAGAAAAGTGTGGAAATCACTAGAAGGCAAATCCAAAGAGGGATTTCGTGCCTCTTGGGTTCCTTGGGTTCCAAGGAGTCCAAAGTTGCAAAAATAAAGCAACAAGGAAAAAAAAGATCAATTAAGCATTTCTTTATTAAGAAAGAAATTGAAAATAATGATAAATGTGGGAAATAAGTGGAAAGAGGAATAACTGGGTTATCCTTGGTGGAATTTCGTATCCCAAGGATTCCTAATGTTAAAAGGAATTCCAATAAGGAAAATAAAAAGAGAGATAAAGAGAGGTCCTCGAAAAGATATATTTTAAATAAGTAGAATATTTGAAATAAAGAGAGAAGTGAGGGTTTGGTCAAGATGAGTAATAATTCGAACCCCACTTGCTTCCTTGGATTACAAGGAATAGAAATAATGGGAAATAAGAAAATAAGAAAGAGAAAAGATGGAAAAAATAAGCCTAATTGAGTAATATCCTGCACCTAAATAAAAGGCACATTTTCTTTCAGATAATGAGCCCAATTTTGGCAGAGAGATAGATTATATCGTTACTAAGTTTCCCTAAAAATTTGGGATTATTTGGACACTCGGTTTGGGATATATGGATTTTACAAAAATTCATAAAGTGTAGAGGAAAGTATTATTGTCACGATTTTATTTCCTATTAAATATATAACTGATATAAACATGTGACACCACAGTCGTTGGATTCAGATCTAACAGAGGCTATGTTGTCACCTTCCTCAGACGGAATAGGAAAGGGGAGCAGTATGATCAGTTTTTCCAAATCGAATTTCTCGCGAGAGGATGGATGAAAAGATTTAGAACTTGGATAAATGACTTCGGGAGTAAGGAACACACCCACCTATCCTAGGTTTTACCTAGTTTGGGAATCTGTAGAAGATACACCCAATTAAAAGCTCCTAGCCGGCTACATGTTGACCCCGGGGGCTATATATATATATATATATATATATATATATATATATATATATATATATATATATATATATATGGCCAATCCATTCATTTCAAGTAACATATTGGTTGTAAGGCTCTTCCAAACCGATGGCTTCAAAACCCGACATCAATTCCACGCTCTAGCCCTGTTCTTCTCCTCCATCTTCATGGTTTCCGTAGGAGGGAACTCCTTAGTCGGCTTCCCTGTGTACGCATCCTTGGCAGCAATTGAACCTGCCAACAGGTTCGACGGCGAGTTACGGAGCTAGGCGCTCCCTTTTCGGCCACGGAGGAAGCCTGAAGCCCGGAGTCAACCTCCTCGTTGACTCGGCCAAGATGCAGGCTCATGAACCAGGTGCGCGAGGAAGAAGAAAGATAGGAGGAAAGAAGAAGGGCAGAAGCGTCCTTTTGACGTCGTTTGGGCCAACCTGCGTGAAAAAAGGGCCGATTGGGCTGATGTGGCGCGTTTCTATTGGTGTCCAGGTATTTAACCTTGTGAAATTCATATATATATATATTGGTAGATCTAATGAAGATAAATTATATATGAATCTTGCTCAGAAAAACATGAAGAACACAATAAAAATGTAATTGATGCTTAATTTTTCTTGAAATTTCAAAAGTACACCAAATTATCACCTTTGATGTATTAAATTGTGGTAAAACCCTAATGTTGATATGGAACTCGGATTTAATGACTCTTTTGGGTTAATTTGGTTTGGAACCCTAATTTTGAGAAATATTAACCTATTAAGAATGAAAGGGAGAGTTATTTTTGGAAAAAGGTAGTTTCATGCTTGTTTTAGGGTTTTATGCACATGATTATGCTTAGAAGCCCTAATTTGGGAAAATAGGGGTTTCAATGGGTTAAATCTGAAAATATAATTATAGAACTGAGTTTTCATGGTTCTAAGCTATTTCGAGTATTAAAGTTCCTAATTGTGGTTAAATAACCTTAATATATATATTAGGGTTTTTGAATGAATAAAGGTAGAATTAATGTAAAATAGATTTCATATGAGTATTAGAGCATAATGACCTACGAATTGATGATAAACGAGCATAATGACTATGTCATAGATTAAAAAGGATAAAAATGGCAGATATAATGTAAAAGAGGCTTAATGGACTTAATTGATGGTTAATTGTGCATTAATCTGGAATTAAGGTTATGTGTTTGGAAAATGTAACCTTAATAACTTTTGTGAAGGATAGATGAGAAAATTAGGGTTTAAAAAGAGTAAAGGGAAGTAAAACCCTAATTGCAAAGTAAACCCTAAAAAAAGGAAGAAACCCTAATTAGGAATAGAAACCATAAGTAGCAATATGGTTTGGATAGATTTTGATAAAAAGGAATTGAATGTGATTTCAGGATTCTTGTACTTGCTTGATTGGATGTCTTGATTGATTGGACTACTCTGTCTCAAATCTGCATGTACATGTATGTGGTTAATTATGATTAATCGCATTAGTTTCCCGAGGGTTTTCCGAATGTTTCCTCGCATTGAATGCAATCTAAACAGTTTGGATGTTCATACTACAATTATAAAGTCACTATGGTTATCACAGTTATATATACATGTGAATTCTCACACCTACATGCCACCCTGATGGAAGATGCCATAAAGGTCAGGCCCAGGAGGGTAGACCAATGGGCACCATGAGAGGTGACCCCAGACACCAAGCTCGAGAATGAGAAGGTGGTCTATGAAGCATGACTATGGAGCACCATGAGAGGTGACTCCCATGCACCAAGCTCGGGATTGAGAAGGTGGCCTTAAGTCGATGGCAAAAGAGAAACCCTAGAGGGGTATGCCAGGGTTAGGGCAAAAGTGGTGGAGAATGACACATTGAAAATGTAAATTGTCTTGTTAAATATCTTGATTGTGATATTTAAATTGTTATCCATATTTGTGAGATTTTGGTTGCCTCCACATACCGGCATATTTCGATATGCTGACCGACGTTTTGCTTGTCGGCGTTTTAGGTGTAACCCTGAAAAGCACAAACAGTAAAGTGACACAACGTGAAACTGAGAAATAAAGTGCAAGGAGGATTAGATAGAGTAATACAAGCTATGGATAGATAGTTTTCCAAAGTTTTATCAAGGTAAGCAAAGTTTTAATTTTCTACCAGATTTCAGTTTAGTTAGTAGAATTTCATAATTATTATTGATTATTTGTCAAACCTTTGATCTGGATTATTGGTTAACGGCTCTGACCTTTCGGTCTCCCTTAATTGGGGGTTACCGGGAGGTGGGGTCATTACATTTGGTATCAGAGTGAAGGTTCCTCATTTAATCTTTAATAATTAGTAAATTTTACAAACTTCGTAGAACCCAAGGGAGTTATTAGAGGATTGTCTGAAGGACTGAGGTGTCTAGAAAAGGATCACGTCTGGGGGCTGGCAATATTTTCCTCTGCACCGCTAGTCAGAATACGAGGACTCGCAGATTAGTGTGACTGTCTGGCCGAAGTCCCAGGATTTGACTCGAAATAAGATACGTTTAGGACTCTCTCATCTTGTTCATCCCTTCTCAACTCAAATTCTGTTAAGGGCCTTAAGGATTAGGGTTTTCTCTCTTCTCTTCACCCTCTTGAGGTATGGGTAAGGTTAATAAGGTCTAAGGAATCCTCCACCAAATTAATGAAAGGCATGTAAATAAGATGTCATGGACATAAGCTTAATAGGTTAAGTGCCAACTAAAGAATAGATACATGCTTAGGTCGTATGACATGAGTTGTCATCGCCCTCAGGAGAGACCTGAGGATAGACCTCTTTGTTAGGAGGATGAGTAGAGAGAGTTAGTCTTAAAAGTAGAGACCTAGCACATCCTCTGAGGAAGATGTTAACCCTAACCCTAAGTGAAGGTACGAGAGAGAGATGACATGATGAGTTAGATGTCATGGTTGCCTGAGTGTTTGGATGGACACACCTTAGGATGCCATACGAGCCATGAGAGGTTAGATGACCTAGTACCTTTGACGACCCAACCCTGGAAAGGGTCGTGCATGTTAGAGTGAAGGATATCTCCTTCATTGATGAGGTTAGTGAAGAACCTATAGAAACCCTATGGGCTTATGCAAGTAAGGGATAGCATGCACCCAGAGTACGTCAGTGGTACGGTAGTAGGTTGAAACCCTGGCCAGAAGGGCACGATGGATGGATTATGAGATAAGCATAAAGAGATATGGATAATCATGAGTAAACATAAGTTTGAGCTTAGGCTTCACCTACGTAGAGGTATGCCTGTGAGCTTGATCCTTCATGGAGAGATGACCTCTAGTAGTATGACTAGATGTGGAGTTAGCTTTAGAAAGAAGGAACCAAGCAAGAAGGTTAGAAACCTAAAACCCCAAGATGTGAGGAACAGTGGGGAGACGAGAATGATGCGACCTAAGTGGATGCTAATGGTTGCCTCATGCATGATCCCTAGGGGATGATGATGTATTGGTTACCTTTAGAGGAACCAAACCCTAGAGAGAGGATGATGCTTCTGGTACCTATGTGCCTGTGGTATAGGTGTTTACCTTTTGAGATAGGAAGAAGAGTTCCTTAGACCTGGAGGGGTTTGGTAACAGGTTGTGAGGCCTTGTACCTTGTTGGTTGTCCTTGAGGAGGACTCGACCCTTATGTGTTTCTCGAGTTGAAGGATGACAGGGAGTGCATGTCATGCCTTATACATGATTGATTCGTGGTTAAGAGTTTGAGCATGCAGTTGGACACCCAAAGGGTGAACCTGGGGTTCCTAGGCCTAAGAGGGGAAGCAGTGTACCCAATGCTCATGATGAGATTTGAGTCTCTATAGTTTCGAGCATGGTACTCCTCATGCGTAGAGGTAAAGGAAACCCCTTAAGTTAAGGGTATGTTTGATGAACCCCTCACGACTAAGTTGATCTAATGTTGAGGAAAGAGAACAAGTATGACCTAGCATGGTTTAATAGGTGGTCTGCTTGTGCCCTAGTAGCTGCTGGGTTAGGCATGTTCATGTGGACACATACCCTAAACATAAGGACGTTTGTGACCACTGTTATCAAGGTGTAGTTTCCTCCCATCCTGGGAGAGGGACCCTTTTATAGGGTGTATACCTGTTTTGTTGATTTTGAGGTAACCTAAAGAGGTTTCATATGATCTTGAGAAGCTAAGTGATGATTACATGGTACGAGAATGAACCTGTAGACCCATAGATAACCATCTCGATGTGCATGTGGGTGTGATACCATGGAGGTAACCAGTATGGGGCCTGACCAAGGTAGGCAGGTTGCCATGACCCCTGTGAAGGGATGAAAGACAACCCATGAATGTAGAGAGAGATGATGAAGGCTTGGGTAAGGTTCTAAGTTGAACATGTACTATTTTAGAATCCTAAGTCTATACAAGGGTCAGGTAAGGATAAGACTGATGGAAGTAGGGGTTTCCTAATTCCCAAGTTGCACATGACCATAGGGTCGGGAGGTAACAACTATCATTGTCTGAGGGCCATGGGTTAGGAGATTGATCACCTTCATGAACTCATGGGACCCAAAGGACATATGAGTAGGGCACTCTCTGGATGCATAAGGGAAAAGGGATTACCCCCAAAAGTGCCGACACCCTATAGACCTAGAGGAGATGACCAAGGATTGTGTGTGTTACGACCCCATCTGAGCTTAATTGGTAAACTAGGGTTACCAAGATGATTACATGATTAATTGGACTGATCACTCTTGAAATCTAATTAATTACGATAACACAATTAGGATGTTTTAACTATGATAAGAAGTCTAAATGTTCTTTTATCTTGAGAATTAGGGTTTGAGAAGCATAGACCCTAATCGGCCCAAAATAGGGTTTTAATGACATATGAATACAGAATTGGATAAGTAGAATGTCTGACTAAATGATTTTTAGTATTTTATGTGTAACTCTGATTTACTTCAAATTTGGATATGATTTGGATATATAAAATGTGAACAACATTAGAAAATATCAGAATTTTTGAAGAATGTTCTGACCTGTTTATCGGTCAAGTTTCAAACTCGACCGATCATATTTCCAGATTTATATAATAGTGTGGTAATTGAATTTTATCTTTTTATTGGTATATCCAATTGATCTCAAATTTTAACTGTGCTTGAAAAACACAGTTTTAGACACTCTGTTAAATTGGAATAATTTTTGGATGACTTTTGATCTCTACAGTGAGGGTGTCGGTCGAGTTCTGTGCAGGGCAAACTCGACCGAATCTGCTGCAGACTGCAATATAGCAGTGCACTGTTCTATTTTTAATTATTTATTGGTAACTCCAAATGATCTCAAATTTTAACTGAAGCTTTATAGATCAATTATAAACAACTTACTAAATTCCCATAATTTTTGGAGAAGGTTTGATCTCTGAAATAAACGAATTACAGTAAATTTGTATAACTGAATATTCAGCCAATATAATTAAAGTTGAGTGTTGGGTCAATATGCAATTGACCCAAGCAGCTCAAATTGACTTATATGATCGACCACACACACACACAGCTCTCATTCTTCTTCATCCACCCCAGAGAAACGAAAATCTAGAGAGAGAGGGAGAGTTAGGGCTTGAGTGGAGAAAGAGGAGGAATTGTTGACCTAGGGTTTTGCGGTCCAAGAAATGGTGAAATCAAGTAAGTTTGGATCCTTTGCATAGACTTTTATGGTGAATATTCTCTCTCATGTCAAAATTCCGTCCATGCTCTGATTTGATCCAAGATGATGTCGAAATTCCTTCTTTTCTCACCCTTTCTTCATAATCCCTCATTTTCAAGGTTTCCTAGTTGAATGGAAGAAGAATTGGGAGATTTGCTAGGGATTTGATATGAGTTCGAGATCCCCTGAGTTGAGCTGCAGTTTTGAGGTGTTTTCACACCTTAGGGTGAGTGGGTTCTTCCTTTAAACAGTATAATGCACAAAATTTGATTATAGCATCCAAATCCTTAATTGCTTGGTATGTGATTCTAAACCCTGAAATGTCTGTTTAATTTAAGTTGTTGCAATTTGATATGATATGTATTCCTTCTCTGTTTGAATGACTCCTTGATGGTAGATTCACATCAGAAACGTATACAACACATCCTAGAAAGAATGCTTTTCAGATTTATACCATATGATGTAATTAGGGTTTAACCTAATTGAGATATCTCTAGAGTTTCAACCTTATTAAAAAGGACTAGTAAACTTATAAGTGGTTAGGATGTACCTCATGGATTACCTTATTTGAATTTTATCCTTGGTGCATGATATCTCAGTGAATAGCATGGAAACCTAAATTTAGTTCAATTTCCATGGTTTCATACGTATATCGATTGTATATGATTTGTTGAAAACAATCTTTATTTAGTGAATGCTTATATCCTATGAAATCCTTATGAGAGCCATGTGACAAGTGAATGAGGTAAATGAAAAGGTGAATGAGGCGAATGAAACCCTAAAAGTAGGGTGTTGGCATGTTATGAATGAATAAGGCAAATGAAACCCTAAGGATAGGGTGTTCAATGAATCATGTTATGGTGACATGAAAGATCTCGATATGAGATGTGGTGATACTTAACTGTTGAATTGTATGTTTCTAGTGCATTTAACTTTATATGTTTGTTCTCTCTGAGTTGATATCTACATACTGCAGGGCTTCTTATATTTCAATACATATCTCGTAAATTGCAGGTGATGAGATATGACATGCCCTAGAAAGGGATGTTACTGAGACATGGTATATGTTGAATACATGAGCTATGATGTTTTATATGATATGATATGGCAGGCCGTGTGAGCCTTGTGAGAAATGTAAAATGAGTTATGATTTCTATTTTACATGTATCTATAATATTAATGTTAGACTTAGGTGCCCTGAACACCGTAGAACCCCTTCGAGAGATCTGCTTCTTAGGGGTGAAACTCGTGTTGCAACATTAACCGTGCGGATTCATGGTGGCACGAGGATAGAGAGGCAGTGTTCAACAATAATCCGTGCGGAGTCACGGTGGCACTGGAGAAAATAGGGGTTATTGCAACAAGATATGTGCGGAGTCATGGAGGTAACCCCGTAAGACTCTCCGCCTGTGTACTCAGGTTAGAGGAGGAGTCTAGAGCACTCGGAGTAGTGCATTGAGGCCGGAGAGCCTGTGGTCCTGTAGCAGAACAGGGCTGGCAGTCAGACTTAGCATTTCTCGGGTGTGTCGCTAAGTCTTGTACGGTGTGGCCGTAGTGCACTGCGAGTCTTTATGCAGAGTACACTGCATAGATCAGGGCATAAGCTAAAATATGATCATATAGGTTCACAGAGTTCCTTATAAATGAAAGAGTTAAGGAAGACTAGAGCATAGTCTTCTAGTAGTTATTCTTTGGATGCAATATTTTAATTATTTGTTATTTCAATTATATTGTTTTAGAACTGCTCAGTGTAGTATTTATTGTTGTTAAATTTCATAACGTTTATTCAATGTTATATCTGTAATCACATTAGTGCCTTAGACTGTTTCCTTGAAGTACTCATTCACTGAGCAAGTAGGCTCACCCCTCTACTCAAACATTTTAGGGTTAACCGCGTGGACTTGAAGATGGTCAGAGCATCAGTGTAGATCTACTACAAGAGTTAAGTACAAGATTAGTTGAGTCAGTCGGTCCTTGTCACTCTAGGTCCTCAGTAAGAGATAAGAGAGAGAGTTGTAATTACGATGTGTAATATTATTCCTCTTTTGAAATTGTATGCTAATTAGTAGGTCTTATGTGCATAAGGTGTGAGAGACATCATGAATGTTTATACATGTATCTTTACTATTAAAGTCTGTTTAGTAAAAGAAATGTTCAGATTCCCTTGTTAAAATGATTTATGTGGTTCAATGCGAAGAAATAAGAGTTTTAAAGAAAAAAAAAGTTAAGGGTGTTCTTTGTATTACATATAAATCCTATCTTATGCCCTAATCTCATGATTTGAGGAAATTGTGAGATCGGGGTGTAACAACTTGGTATCAGAGCTTAGGGTGAGTTGCCAAGGACCATTAAGTTAGTAAGTTAGCGTCATAAGTGTGACATATAGGAGATGTTTTGATGTTAGCTTTGGGGATTTGAGTATTTGGATATCCTGGCCCGATATCTGAGTATTTGGATCAACCAGTACAAGCTACTCTGTCTATTCTCTCACGTATACCCTGGCCAGGTATATAGTGGAAGAATGGGCTAAAGAGGAACCCTAGAAATGTTAGGGTTAGAAAACGAGAAAAGAAACAAGAATTAAGAGCATAAATGTAAAAGGAGATAGAACTTACATTTCATAATGTTGTGTTTGTTGGAAATGTATAGAAATGCTCTTATATGTTTGAATTGAAATGTTCAGTAGTTTGAAATATATATGGGTCTTTAAGATTTGTTGCACACTATGCAGTTGTAGCATTTATTGATTTCATTCTTTGTAACAAGTAGACTAGAATTGACCTTTGAATGAGCTTTTGTTAGTGGATAAGTTTTCTTCCACACTTCTGAGATGAATAGGAGTTGAGTTGAGTAATCCTTTGTAGTTCTTGGCTTAAGAACTTCAGGTTTGGCCCTGGTCCGGCTGGCAGGATGCGTTACTAGGATCTAATGACTCCTATTAATAGTATAATAAGAATAGACTCTGGATAATTAGACCCACATTAGAGTGAGAATGTACATACAGTAAGATGTTGAAACATATGGGCAAGATCAGAACAACTAAGAATTAGTTGAAACTGATATCTAAGGTTCAACTCTGGGGTCTCAAAGGTGAAACCCTTAATAGGGAATAATATAACATGATATGAAGTTCATAATCAGTTTATTGATTAATATTATATGAACTATACATATGAAATATAGAAAAGATATGTGAAATGTATGTATGGTTCAAGATAGCAAGAATCAATCATGAAGAATGAATCATAGAATAGAGTATAATGCTTTTATGAACTCTAAAGCAAAGGCTAAGTAGAGAATAGGGTTGAGCATTCAATAGGTCCATAGAAGTAAAGAGTCTTCAAAAGAGTAAAAGTGAAGAGGATCGTATGAACATGTAATTCATAAGACTAGAACAACAAACTAGTTTCTAAGCAAAGAACATAGGTGTAGTTTAACGAATGAATAAGTCATACAAAGGTAGACTGTATTCAGGAGAGAAAAACTTGATTGAAAGAGAAACTATGTTTGACCCATGCATGATCCACTTGATTTAAAAATGAAGAATATGTAATGTATTCAACATGAGGAAAAACTAATAGAAGGACTATTAATTTAGAATGTTAACTTCACAATAGTATAAAGATAAAGGAGGAAATATGTGCAACATGGTATACATGACCATACATATGAATAAGCAACATGGTCATAAGAGAAAAATTTAGAATTAAAGATGACGGGTTAAAGAGTAGTATATGGTAAGAGGACTATGAGACGTAAGATAGGGTTTGAAATATGATGGAGAAGTTATAAAATAAAGAGGTTGTGAGATTCAAGCAAGTGCTAATTAATCAAATATCTCTGTCGATAACTAAGTAAATCTACATACGAGAATGTATTAAGGGAATGTTTGAATACAAGTATTCCAAGTCTTAAAATCATCTTCTCTTTCATATATTCCTTAATGAGAGCAAGGTGGGAATGAAATGATAAGAGAAAATGAATCATATATGGTGCATAACTACCTTGGTGGGGTCATCTAGTGAATGTAATAGCGACATACAATATGATGAAGTGCGATAAGAAATAAATTCTTGTGTGATAGCAAGAATGATGAATAATCTATTCTTACCCTGAATGTTTTAAATGTTAGGGATGTTTATTGTATATAATCATATCAAAAGGATAGGTAGCAAAAAGTAAAGAAGTAATGAATGAGCAGAGAGATATGGGAAAACCTAGCTTTGTGTAATATGTGAATTTGTTTTTACATGTATGATTTGTTGAAGGCATATTAAGGTATGAAAGTTGGTTCTACATATCATTTCAGGGTATTTGTGTAAGCTATATGTTAAATTAAAGGTGTATGATAGTTGTAGTAATTCATACCTGATATGCATCTTACTATTGTGTATTTGTGATATGGTGATACAGTTTGGATGATGTCAGAACACATGGAGAGATACCCTGAACAAGGTAGTCATACTTATTCACTCATATTAATAGAAAGGGATGATAATCAGATTGTCTGGACAAGTAACCCTAATGAGGTGTAGCTTGTTATACCTAGCTCTAATATAACTGAGTGATGGTAATTGAGTATGATTAATGCTTGAATGACTGATACAATTGTGGATTACCTTATTACTGTTGTTGAAACCCTAAAATGATATAATACGATGGTTACACTTTGAATTGTGTGTGGGCCCATAACCCACAGGTCCCAGGATCGAGACAGGATAGTATGGAATGAGGTGGTAATGCTTCACCTCATGCATCCATGACCCAATGGGGATGCCAAGAGTAGTATTGTGCAATTGATTGTTGAATCTAGTCTTTTAATTCAAGACTGATTTGCTATTTGAATAGCACTTTATTAAAGTTTAAAACAGCATGGTGAACTCGCTTATGTCACTTAAAGGTGATACAGAACAATAGAACTTTCTGAGCCGCATAAGTTGAGATAGTTGTATCGGAGTATCAGAGTTGCGCAGTGAAAGCGTGATGGTTTATCTTTGCATTCTATGTTTGACTGTGGCATAAAGAATTTGCTTGATATCATTGAGAACTATTTAAAATATGTTGTGATTTAGTAAAGAATTAAAAGATCTAATGTTGAAAACTACATTCAGGTATGAAATACAAGAATATAATTACATGGAAGGATTTAGAAGCTTAGAATAACCTTGAATGTATCTTTCTTGTAGGTTTATATTTTGAGGACGAAACATTCTAAGGGGGGGAGAGTTGTTACGACCCCATCTGAGCTTAATTGGTAAACTAGGGTTACCAAGATGATTACATGATTAATTGGACTGATCACTCTTGAAATCTAATTAATTACGATAACACAATTAGGATGTTTTAACTATGATAAGAAGTCTAAATGTTCTTTTGTCTTGAGAATTAGGGTTTGAGAAGCATAGACCCTAATCGGCCCAAAATAGGGTTTTAATGACATATGAATACATAATTTGATAAGTAGAATGTCTCACTAAATGATTTTTAGTATTTTATGTGTAACTCTTATTTACTTCAAATTTGGATATGATTTGGATATATAAAATGTGAACAACATTGGAAAATATCAGAATTTTTGAAGAATGTTCTGACCTGTTTATCGGTCGAGTTTCAAACTCGACCGATCATATTTCCAGATTTATATAACATTGTGGTAATTTAATTTTATCTTTTTATTGGTATATCCAATTGATCTCAAATTTTAACTGTGCTTGAAAAACTCAGTTTTATACACTCTTTTAAATTGGCATAATTTTTGGATGACTTTTGATCTCTACAGTGAGGGTGTCGGTCGATAACTGTGCAGGGCAAACTCGACCGAATCTGCTGCAGACTGCAATATAGCAGTGCACTGTTCTATTTTTAATTATTTATTGGTAACTACAAATGATCTCAAATTTTAACTGAAGCTTTATAGATCAATTATAAACAATGTCATAAATTCCCATAATTTTTGGAGAAGGTTTGATCTCTTAAATAAACGAATTACAGTAACTTTGTATAACTGAATATTCAGCCAATATAATTAAAGTTGAGTGTTGGGTCAATATGCAATTGACCCAAGCAGCTCAAATTGACTTATATGATCGACCACACACACACACAGCTCTCATTCTTCGTCATCCACCCCAGAGAAACGAAAATCTAGAGAGAGAGGGAGAGTTAGGACTTGAGTGGAGAAAGAGGAGGAATTGCTGACCTAGGGTTTTGCGGTCCAAGAAATGGTGAAATCAAGTAAGTTTGGATCCTTTGCATAGACTTTTATGGTGAATATTCTCTCTCATGTCAAGATTCCGTCCATGCTCTGATTTGATCCAAGATGATGTCGAAATTCCCTCTTTTCTCACCCTTTCTTCATAATCCCTTATTTTCAAGGTTTCCTAGTTGAATGGAAGAAGAATTGGGAGATTTGCTAGGGATTTGATATGAGTTCGAGATCCCCTGAGTTGAGCTGCAGTTTTGAGGTGTTTTCACACCTTAGGGTGAGTGGGTTCTTCCTTTAAATAGTATAATGCACGAAATTTGATTATAGCATCCAAATCCCTAATTGCTTGGTATGTGATTCTAAACCATGAAATGTCTGTTTAATTTAAGTTGTTGCAATTTGATATGATATGGATTCCTTCTCTGTTTGAATGACTCCTTGATGGTAGATTCACATCAGAAACGTATACAACACATCCTAGAAAGAATGCTTTTCAGATTTATACCATATGATGTAATTAGGGTTTAACCTAATTGAGATATCTCTAGAGTTTCAACCTTATTAAAAAGGACTAGTAAACTTATAAGTGGTTAGGATGTACCTCATGGATTACCTTATTTGAATTTTATCCTTGGTGCATGATATCTCAGTGAATAGCATGGAAACCTAAATTTAGTTCAATTTCCATGGTTTCATATGTATATCGATTGTATATGATTTGTTGAAAACAATCTTTATTTAGTGAATGCTTATATCCTATGAAATCCTTATGAGAGCCATGTGACAAGTGAATGAGGTAAATGAAAAGGTGAATGAGGCGAATGAAACCCTAAAAGTAGGGTGTTGGCATGTGATGAATGAATAAGGCAAATGAAACCCTAAGGATAGGGTGTTTAATGAATCATGTTATGGTGACATGAAAGATCTCGATATGAGATGTGGTGATACTTAACTGTTGAATTGTATGTTTCTAGTGCATTTAACTTTATATGCTTGTTCTCTCTGAGTTGATATCTACATACTGCAGGGCTTCTTATATTTCAATACATATCTCGTAAATTGCAGGTGATGAGATATGACATGCCCTAGAAAGGGATGTTACTGAGACATGGTATATGTTGAATACATGAGCTATGATGTTTTATATGATATGATATGGCAGGCCGTGTGAGCCTTGTGAGAAATGTAAAATGAGTTATGATTTCTGTTTTACATGTATCTATAATATTAATGTTAGACTTAGGTGCCCTGAACACCGTAGAACCCCTTCGAGAGATCTGCTTCTTAGGGGTGAAACTCGTGTTGCAACATTAACCGTGCGGAGTCATGGTGGCACGAGGATAGAGAGGCAGTGTTCAACAATAATCCGTGCGGAGTCACGGTGGCACTGGAGAAAATAGGGGTTATTGCAACAAGATCTGTGTGGAGTCATGGAGGTAACCCCGTAAGACTCTCCGCCTGTGTACTCAGGTTAGAGGAGGAGTCTAGAGCATTCGGAGTAGTGCATTGAGGCCGGAGAGCCTGTGGTCCTGTAGCAGAACAGGGCTGGCAGTCAGACTTAGCATTTCCCGGGTGTGTCGCTAAGTCTTGTACGGTGTGGCCGTAGTGCACTGCGAGTCTCTATGCAGAGTACACTGCATAGATCAGGGCATAAGCTAAAATATGATCATATAGGTTCACAGAGTTCCTTATAAATGAAAGAGTTAAGGAAGACTAGAGCATAGTCTTCTAGTAGTTATTCTTTGGATGCAATATTTACATTCTTTGTTATTTCAATTATATTGTTTTAGAACTGCTCAGTGTGGTATTTATTGTTGTTAAATTTCATAACATTTATTCAAAGTTATATCTGTAATCACATTAGTGCCTTAGACTGTTTCCTTGAAGTACTCATTCACTGAGCGAGTAGGCTCACCCCTCTACTCAAACATTTTAGGGTTAACCGCGTGGACTTGAAGATGGTCAGAGCATCAGTGTAGATCTGCTACAAGAGTTAAGTACAAGATTAGTTGAGTCAGTCGGTCCTTGTCACTCTAGGTCCTCAGTAAGAGATAAGAGAGAGAGTTGTAATTACGATGTGTAATATTATTCCTCTTTTGAAATTGTATGCTAATTAGTAGGTCTTATGTGCATAAGGTTTGAGAGACATCATGAATGTTTATACATGTATCTTTACTATTAAAGTCTGTTTAGTAAAAGAAATGTTCAGATTCCCTTGTTAAAATGATTTATGTGGTTCAATGCGAAGAAACAAGAGTTTAAAAGAAAAAAAAAGTTAAGGGTGTTCTTTGTATTACATATAAATCCTATCTTATTCCCTAATCTCATGATTTGAGGAAATTGTGAGATCGGGGTGTAACAGTGTGTAAGCCCTAGTAGGCTCGAGACCAGTTCTCCATGAAGTAACCTTGATATCGAGATGATTCTAATGTAGAGACGTGGGTGGCACGTTTCAACCTAGATTTGAAGGTGTACTGGCAAGGTGGGATGTGACATCTCTACTCTTGGAACAGGAAGAACTTTGTGTTTGGACGGCCGCCAAATGCTTATTTCCTCTTGTTATGGGAGGGAGAGATGGGACAATACGCATGCCATACACAAAGGATAAAAGATGATGCGAGTTGGAACGTTGCTAGGAGGTATGGGGACAGAGGTGATAACATACCTTGGTGAAGTGAATGATACATGGATGATTTGCAAGCAATAAAAGGAATAAGGTAGTCATCTTATAAGGATGTTTTCTTTAGCATGAGCTATGTGGAATTTGCAAGTGATGCAAGGTAGAGTTTGATAACCAAGAAGATGAGCTCAAAGTGTGGTCAATGAAGATAGACTTAGAGTGTGAGTTTGAGATGACAAGTGAAATACATGGAAGTGTATGTCTTCAATGTTACCTAAGGATGTGAAGTGGTAATGGATGCTTTGGTTGAGATATAGCTGCCTCGTTTGGCTAGAGACTAGAAGAGGTTGTTGGGCTAACCCTAAGTCTAGAAAGGAGATGTGTATGGCTAACATTCAGATGTAACGAAATATGTTGAACAAGTTAATGGTTGTTTGGTTAGCCAACATGGGCTTTGATGTAATGAAAGGATGGTGGTAGAACCTCAGATACACTTCTTTGGATAAGAAGGTAATAAAACCCTATTGAGAGTGGTTTAGGGTTTTTGAGGAATCGATCTTGAGGAATCATGACATACAGGAGATCATGGTTTTAAGATCACCAAACACTGTGATACTACAAAGATAGTAAGTGATAGTAGCACTTTGGTTGCTTGATGTGAAGTTGCATGTAGCATGTGGTCATGCAAGCCAAGAGTGAAGGATGAACACCAGTAACCCAGTGCTTTGACTTAGAGGTTAAAGAATCCCTGAGAAGGAATGGGAATTCATCACTACAAATGTGGTGGTAAGTCTTCCCTAGACCAAAGAAGGTCAAGATGCAATATGGGTTATGGTAGATCGCCTTACCTAGATGACATGAGATAGAAAGAATGTTGTCAAGGGACATACTCGGTTGAACTACTTAAGAGATAAAGATGGTTCAACTGCACTATGATGCAAGTTCAAAAGTTCTTGAGTATGACCTAAAGGTTCACTTCCATGAGGTGGAAATAGATACATGAAGAACTCGATGATAGTATAGTTTATCACCCCTAACTAATGGTTAGTATGATCCAGACTAGAGGGTCTGATGAGAGCAAGTGTGCTTGTTCAGGATGATACAAAGAGATAGTTCTTAAGATGTGATGTTAACCACCATAGCCTTTATCGGGATGCAAGAAGTTCTATAGGGAGGTTGCGTCGCTCACCACTTCATTAAGATGATGTTGGTGAAGGAGGCCTCGCGAAGGTTATAAAAGAACCACAATGTGTGCATATGAAGTCACTTTGATCATGTAATGGCTGAGAGAGAGCCCAGTGGTGACATGAGTCACGAGCTGATGCAAAGCAGACTGATATGCAGTTCACTGTGGGAGAATATAATGTGAAAATCTGACCCCTCTGAGCTACAATTGAGAAAGTTGAGTCCCTGATATATGGGTCCATTTGAGATGGATTGGTGGAGAAGGTTGTGTTTAGCCTTACCCCTCAGGATAACATGATGCATAATGTGTTCCATGAGTCCGATCTAGAGCACTATGTGAGGTACCCAAGCCATGTGTTGAGCCCTGAACCTATTCAGCTTTTGAGAGGCTGAAATGTCCTGAGTCACCTATGAGGGTATGATATACCAAGGTAAGAAAGAACTCAGATGGAAGAATATGAGATTATGAAGGTTCTTGGGAAGCACCATGGAAAGGGTGAAGCCACATGGGAGCCCTGATGGACGTATGAAAGGCTTATTCTGTTTATTTGCTTGCTTGATGGAATTTTGAGGACAAAATTCTTATAAGAGGGGAAGGATGTTACAACCCCAAATTTTGGGTTCATTTGGTGAGAAATGTGATTTCTCATAATAAAGATAAATGAACAAATAATGATGTATTTTGATTGAATGCATGAATAGCCTTGATGATTGTGTTGTGGGCTTTATTGGCTATTGGGCCCAATAACAAGGAAATTCAATTAATTAATGAATAATTGAGAATAGAGAAAAGAAAAGTGTGGAAACCTCTAAAAGGCAAATCCAAAGAGGGATTTCGTGCCTCTTGGGTTCCTTGGGTTCCAAGGAGTCCAAAGTTGCAAAAATAAAGCAACAAGGAAAGAAAAGATCAATTAAGCATTTCTTTATTAAGAAAGAAATTGAAAACAATGATAAATGTGGGAAATAAGTGGAAAGAGGAATAATTGGGTTATCCTTGGTGGAATTTCGTATCCCAATGATTCCTAATGTTAAAAGGAATTCCAATAAGGAAAATAAAAAGAGAGATAAAGAGAGGTCCTCGAAAAGAGATATTTTAAATAAGTAGAATATTTGAAATAAAGAAGATAATGCAAGAAATAAAGAGAGAAGTGAGGGTTTGGTCAAGATGAGTAATAATTCGAACCCCACTTGCTTCCTTGGATTACAAGGAATAGAAATAATGGGAAATAAGAAAATAAGAAAGAGAAAAGATGGAAAAAATAAGCCTAATTGAGTAATATCTTGCACCTAAATAAAAGGCACATTTTCTTTCAGATAATGAGCCCAATTTTGGCAGAGAGATAGATTATATCGTTACTAAGTTTCCCTAAAAATTTGGGATTATTTGGACACTCAGTTTGGGAGATATGGATTTTACTAAAATTCATAAAGTGTAGAGGAAAGTATTATTGTCACGATTTTATTTCCTATTAAATCTATAACTGATATAAACGTGTGACACCACAACCGTTGGATTCAGATCCAACAGAGGTTATGTTGTCACCTTCCTTAGACAGAACAGGAAAGGGGAGCAGTACGATCAGTTTTTCCAAATCGAATTTCTCGCGAGAGGATGGATGAAAAGATTTAGAACTTGGATCAATGACTTCGGGAGCAAGGAACACACCCACCTATACTAGGTTTTACCTAGTTTGGGAATCTGAAGAAGATACGCCCAATTAAAAGCTCCTAGCCGGATACCTATTGACCTCGAGGGCTATATATATATATATATATATATATATCTATATATATATATATATATATATATATATATATATATATATATATGGCCAATCCATTCAGTTCAAGTAACGTATTGGTCGTAAGGCTCTACCAAACCGATGGCTTCAAAACCCGACTTCAATTCCACGCTCTAGCCCTATTCTTCTCCTCCATCTTCATGGTTTCCGTAGGAGGGAACTCCTTAGTCGGCTTCCCTGTGTACGCGTACTTGGCAGTGATTGAACCTGCCAACAGGTTCAGTGGCGAGTTACGGAGCTAGGCACTCCCTTTTCGGTCGCGGAGGAAGCATGAAGCCCGGAGTCAACCTCCTCGTTGACTCGGCCAAGATGCACGCTCATAAACCAGGCGTGCGAGGAAGAAGAAAGATAGGAGGAAAGACTCGCCTACCCCTGACTCCAGTAAAGGCGAAGAAGGGCAGAAGTGTCCTTTTGACGTCGTTTGGGCCAACCTGCGTGAAAAAAAGAAGAAAAGGGCTGATTGGGCTGATGTGGCACGTTTCTATTGGTGTCCATGTATTTAACCTTGCGAAATTCATATATATAGATTGGTAGATCTAATGAAGATAAATTATATATGAACCTTGCTCAGAAAAACATTAAGAATACAATAAAAATGTAATTGATGCTTAATTTTGCTTGCAATTTCAAAAGTACACAAAATTATCACCTTTGATGTATTAAATTGTGGTAAAACCCTAATGTTGATATGGAACTCGGATTTAATGACTCTTTTGGGTTAATTTGGTTTGGAACCCTAATTTTGAGAAATATTAACCTATTAAGAATGAAAGGGAGAGTTATTTTTGGAAAAAGGTAGTTTCATGCTTGTTTTAGGGTTTTATGCACATGATTATGCTTAGAAGCCCTAATTTGGGAAAATAGGGGTTTTAATGGGTTAAATCCGAAAATATAATTATATAACTGAGTTTCCATGGTTCTAAGCTATTTCGAGTATTAAAGTTACTAATTGTGGTTAAATAACCTTAATATATATATTAGGGTTTTTGAATGAATAAAGGTAGAATTAATGTCAAATAGATTTCGTATGAGTATTAGAGCATAATGAACTACGAATTGATGATAAATGAGCATAATGACTTTGTCATAGATTAAAAAGGATAAAAACAGCAGCTTTAATGTAAAAGAGGCTTAATGGACTTAATTGATGGTTATTGTGCATTAATCTGGAATTAAGGTTATGTGTTTGGAAAATGTAACCTTAATAACTTTTGTGAAGGATAGATGAGAAAATTAGGGTTTAAAAAGAGTAAAGGGAAGTAAAACCCTAATTGCAAAGTAAACCCTAACAAGAGGAAGAAACCCTAATTAGGAATAGAAACCATAAGTAGCAAGATGGTTTGGATAGATTTTGATAAAAAGGAATTGAATGTGATTTCAAGATTCTTGTACTTGCTTGATTGGATGTCTTGATTGATTGGACTACTCTGTCTCAAATCTGCATGTACAGGTATGTGGTTAATTATGATTAATCACATTAGTTTCCCAAGGGTTTTCCGAATGTTTCCTCGCATTGAATGCAATCTAAACAGTTTGGATGTTCATACTGCAATTATAAAGTCACAATGGCTATCACAGTTATATATACATGTGAATTCTCGCACCTACATGCCACCCTGATGGAAGATGCCATAAAGGTCAGGCCCAGGAGGGTAGACCAATGGGCACCATGAGAGGTGACCCCAGACACCAAGCTCGGGAATGAGAAGGTGGTCTATGAAGCATGACTATGGAGCACCATGAGAGGTGACTCCCAGGCACCAAGCTCGGGATTGAGAAGGTGGCCTTAAGTCGATGGCAAAAGAGAAACCCTAGAGGGGTATGCCAGGGTTAGGGCAAAAGCGGTGGAGAATGACACATTGAAAATGTAAATTGTCTTGTTAAATATCTTGATTGTGATATTTAAATTGTTATCCATATTTGTGAGATTTTGGTTGCCTCCACATACCGGCATATTTCGATATGCTGACCGACGTTTTGTTTGTCGGCGTTTTAGGTGTAACCCTGAAAAGCACAAACAGTAAAGTGACACAATGTGAAACTGAGAAATAAAGTGCAAGGAGGATTAGATAGAGTAATTCAAGCTGTGGATAGATAGTTTTCCAAAGTTTTATAAAGGTAAGCAAAGTTTTAATTTTCTACCAGATTTCAGTTTAGTTAGTAGAATTTCATAATTATTATTGATTATTTGTCGAACCTTTGATCTGGGTTATTGGTTAACGGCTCTGACCTTTCGGTCTCCCTTAATTGGGGGTTACCGGGAGGCGGGGTCGTTACAGTACAACTGGGGTTAGGAGGTGTATCATGCAGCTAAGCTATGTGTGCATCAGGCTGCTAGTTGTGTTGGCTAAGATCCTATCAGCTAGCTAGGGTTAGGGTTGTATCGGGCAACCATCTCACCACTGCAACGGCCAAGATCGTGGCGCCCAAGCCAACGCTATAACGCCCACCATGTACACATCACCAAATGATACGAGGGTACCACAAGGAATCCTATCGTCCAATAAGATCAAGCACACCATATCGACCACCACTAAGGCAAGCACTAGGGTTTCACCACTCAACACTGTATCAGGCAGCAACCTTACCAACCTGTGTCGCCCAAGGCACAAAACAAAGGCACCTACAGAGATAACAACTAAGCACCATATCATCCAAGGGGATAACACCTACCAGGAGAAAGGGGTCATCTCGGTTAAGGCATATTGCCCAAGGTCACCAACAAGATCAAGATGGTCATATCGGGCACAAAGCCAACCAAACTCAACATGACCATATCGGCCAAAGCTAAACCCAAGGTGAGGGGTGTCAGGCAACATCACCACAAAGGTGTATCGTGCAAGGCACAAAGGTTCATATCGGCTTGCTCATCACTAACCTCAAGATCACCATCATCAAAACCCTAATAGATCAAGAGAATTGTCTCACCTCTCAATAATCAAGAGAGAGGGGTATTGCACAACCTCCATCACATATCTCGAGAAACATGATAGATCATTTCCATATCGGCCAAGCTCCCAACCTCTACTAGGTCAACATCCAACCAAGGCTCACCTCTCAAATCCATGGTGAGAGAAGAGTGTTGCCCAAGCAACTAGAGTATAGAATCACCTCTCAACAACCAAGTGAGAGGAGTGTTGCCTATACCACTAGAGTCGAACTCACTTCTCAAGACCAAATGGAGAGAAAGGAGTTTTGCCCAAGAAACTCTATACATATGGTTCGGCCACCAAGGTCAAGAACACATCTATAACAGGAACATATATCCACAAGATCAAGGATACCAACTAGAGCAAGAAACATATGTAACAAGAAGCATATCCAACAAGATACATGGTCGATCAAGGTGAAACATAAGATGCAACAAGAAAAGGAAGTGGTATAGCTAGGGTTAGGAGTTATGTAACCCGCCTTAAGCAAGCTCCAAGCTCCTAGCACCAAGCTCCTAAGCTTAAGTACCACCTTTGACCACCTCAAGAAGAGAAACAAAACTTGTAACCACCATGGCCGAAGAGCAAGCAATAAAGAGAAGAAGAAGAAGGTGCTAAGGAAAGAGGGAAGATGCTCAGCACAAGAAGAAGAACAAGGCACCCTAGGGCTCGGCCACCACTAGAGGACGAAGAAGACTCCAAGGAGAAGGAGGAGGATTGGCCACCAACTTGCAAAGGAGATGTGTCACCCACTAAGGAAGGAAAGGAAGCAACACAAACTAAAGGGATCATAAGCAAGAGAAAGGAGAGGCATATATAGAAGAGGGTGAAGGAGAAAACAAGGCAAGGTGTCGCCCACCTAGGGACACTTGTCCATGGGCAATTCCACTGCCTTATCTCGCCCCATACACATGTCCAAGGCAATTTCCACATGCAAGCATCATGCACCAAGTGTCCACAAGGGTGGTGACATAAACAAAGCAAAAGGTCAAGGATGGTCAAAGGCTGACACACCCCATGGGTGATACACTCTCTTGCCCGACACAGCCTCATGACCGACACAACCATGGCCGACACAAGGCTCCCAAACACACCCTTGCCCGATACAAGGTCCATCAAGGCAAGGCAAGGCCCAAACAAGGCAAAATAAGGCCCAAAAAGGCTCAACCAAGCCCAAGGCTACTCAAGCAACGAGCCCAACCCTTCCTCTCAACTCTAGAGGAAGCAAGGAGAGAGAGAGAGAAACACCTCTCAAGGTGACAAACTTGCTCATCAACCCTAGACTTGGGTTATTTACAAGTAGCACCTCCAACTCTCAACAAAGCACAAACAAACCCTAATCACCACTTGAGGTGATTAGCAAGCAACTAAACACAAGGGTTAGGCAAAGCAAACATGATAAGCCCAAAATGAAGGTCAGGGTCCTTACAAGCCATAAACCTCTACAAAGGGATTTCGTCCCCAAAATCCGAAGAGAAAAGTGAGGGATACTTCCTCCTCATCTCTTCCTCAAGCTCCCACATGGCTTCCTCAACACCATGATGATGCCAAAGAACTTTCACAAGAACCAGGTCCTTCCTCTTCAGCTTCTTCACTCTTCTGTCAAGGATCATCATTGGGCCTTCTGCGTAGGTCACATCTTCATCAAGCTCAACCTCAACTGGCTCTATTACTATCCTTGTGTCTGGATGACTTTTCTTCAGCATGCTGACATGGAACACCGAATGTAACTTGTGCAACTCTGGTGGCAGCTCTAACTTATAAGATACCTTGCCAACACGTGCTATTACCAGGTATGGCCCCATATACCTGGGTGCCAACTTACCTTTCCGGCCAAACCTTAGCATGCCTTTCCATGGCGAGACCTTAAGATACACTTTGTCTCGCACTTAGAACTTTATAGGTCGTCGATGATTGTCTGCATAAGACTTCTGTCTATCCTGTGCCGCTTTCAACTGTTGTTTTATCACTCTGATCTTCTCTATTGTCTGTTGCACTAACTCAGGACCCAAAAGCTGATACTCACCAGACTCATACCAACATAAAGAAGATTTGTACTTCCTTCCATATAGAGCCTCATAAGGAGCCATGTCAATGCTCCGCTGGTAACTATTGTTGTAGGCGAACTCTATCAAACTGATATGCACATCCCAACTGCCTAGGAACTGCAAAACACAAGCTCAGAGAAGATCCTCCAAAGTCTGAATAGTCCTTTCAGACTGCCCATCTGTCTGCGGGTGGAAAGTGGTGTCGAACCTCAACTGTGTTCCCAATGCTTTGTGTAACTGTTCCCAGAAATGACTCATGAACTGGGGTCCTCTGTCAGAGACTATCATTGTGGGCACGCTGTGCAAACACACTATCTCATATACATACACCTGAGCAAGCTTCTCTGTTATATATGTTGTCTTTATAGGTATGAAATGGGAAGACTTCGTCAATCTATCCACTATCACCCAAATGGAATCATGATTCCTAGCTGTCCTTGGAAGACCAACCATGAAATCCATGGTTATATGATCCCATTTCCACTGCGGTATCGACATGGGCTGCAACGTACCTGCCAACTTCTAATGCTCAGCCTTAACTTGCTGGCATACTGCACACCTAGCCACAAACTCAGCTACATCTCTCTTCAAGCCAGGCTACCAATACATGTCCTTCAGATTGTGATACATCTTGGTGACTCTTGGATGCATAGCATACATCGATGTGTGCGCTTCCTCGAGCACTAGCTTTCTCATATCATCAACATCGGGGACCACCATCCTACCATGATAACAAACTAGTCCATCCTCAGACTCATGGAACTCATCACACTTTTCACTGCTGAACCTTAATCTGATCAACTGAACTAAAGCATCTGTCTGCAGTGCATATTTGATTTGTTGTCTCAACGTAGGCTTTACTTGTATTTTTGCCAATAGTCCTACCAGCAAGGAAACTTCCATCTACACATTCATCTGTCGTAAGGAGACAAACATATCCCGTCTATGGCATACCAAAGAACTCAACTGTGCTTTCTTCGTGGGAAGAGAAGAAGACTTCCTGCTAAGCGCATCAGCTACCATGTTCACCTTACCAAGATGATACTCAATGGTATAATCATAATCATTGATCAGCTCCATCCAACGATGTTGTCACATGTTCATCTCACTCTATGAGAAGATGTACTTTAAGTTCTTATGATCTGTAAAGATCTGACACACTTCCCCATAAAGATAGTGTCTCTAAATCTTCAATGCATGAACCACCACTGCCAACTCCAAATCATGTGTCAGATAGTTCTCCTCATGTTTCTTAAGTTGTCGCGAAGCAAAAGAAACCACATGATCTTCCTGCATCAGCACACATCCTAACCCTTTCTTGGAAGCATTGCAGAAAACAACATAGCCCTTCCCAGGCTCTGGCAGCACCAATACTGGAGCACTAGTCAGCTTCTCCTTGAAACCTTGGAAAGCTTGCTGACAACGATCATTCCAAACAAAAGGTACATCCTTCCTGGTCAACTTTGTTAACAGTAATGTGATTACACTGAAGTTCCTTATAAACCTCCGGTAGTATCCTACTAAACCCAAAAAACTACGAACTTCTATCGACATCTTTGGTTGCTCCCAATATGTAACTGACTCCACCTTCTTAGGGTCCACTATGACTCCTTCTGCATATATCACATGACCCAAGAAAGGCACTTCTTTCAACCATAACTCGTACTTACTAAACTTGGCATACAAATGATGTTGGCGAAGAAGAGTCAAAGCTTGTCGAAGATGTTGTTCATGCTCTTGACTGTCCCGACTGTAGATCAAGATGTCATCTACAAAAACTACAACAAACTGATCTAGAAACGGATGGAACACCCTGTTCATCAGATCCATGAAAGCAGCAGGCGCATTGGTTAGCCCAAACGGCATAACCACAAACTCGAAGTGACCATACCTCGTCCTAAACACTGACTTTGGTATGTCCTCATCCTTAATCCTCAACTGATGATATCCAGGTCGTAGATCTATATTTGAGAACATTGTAGCACCACACAACTGATCAAACATATCATCTATCCTCGACAACGGGTACTTGTTCTTGATCGTGACTTTGTTCAACTGCCGGTAATCTACACACATCCGCATCGACCCATCCTTCTTATTTACAAGCAAGACTAGAGCACCCCAAGGTGATGTGCTCGGTCTGACAAAACCCTTATCCAACAACTCCTGTAACTACTTCTTCAGCTCTGCCATCTCAGCTGGAGCCATCCTGTACAGCGTCTGAGCAACTGGTTGTGTTCCTGGCACCAGATTGATCTCAAAGTCAATCTCTCAAGGTGGGGGAACATCAGGGAACTCATATGGAAACACGTCCATAAACTCTCAGACAACAGGCACCTCCAAAAGGCTGGGACTTTTTGCCTTGGTATCCACAATGTGAGCTAAGAATGCCTTACAACCTTGCCACAACATGTTCTCTACCACCATAGCTGACACCAAACATGTTGGAAGAATCTTCCTATCTCCTTGGAAGATCCACTTCTCTCCACCGTCATCAAACACTGCCTGCTTGGAACCACAGCCCAACATAACCTTATACTTCTCTAAGGTATCCATCCCAAAGATCACATCGAATCCATACATATCAAGTGGTATAAGATCTACTTGTATACTGTGTCCCGAAAAAGATAGAACATAGGATGGACACTCCTCTCGAAGCATCGAGGAACCATCAAGAGTGGTTTCTAACAACAGACTATCTTTCTTACAGCTAACAGGTAAAAGACAGTTTTCAAGCATAGTTCGTGCGATAAAAGAGTGTGTAGCACCCGGGTCAACCAGAACAGATATAAAGCAAGAAGAAGACAAACCAGAATGAAATAACTCCATCTGACCTGCCACTACTCGCGGGTTGACTATCGCCTCCGGCTGACTCATAGCATAGAATCGAGTCGTTGCTTTCTGTCCACGTCCTCTGCTTCTTTGAGTAGACGATCCCACTTGCGACACTTGACCGCGTCCTCGCCCTCTGCTACCACTGGGCTGTTGTCTATCTGACCCTTGCTTATTCTGCCTCAGCTGCTGTGTCACTTCAACATCTTTCCTTGGGCAGTTTGACCTCCAATGCCCGATCTGACCACAAAGATGACATGACTGGTCTCGCTGTTGTGACCACAAAGAAATAAATGGAGGAAAGAAGGGGATTCTTACTCTTTTAGGTCAATATCACTAGAAGGAAGCTTTTTAAACCCTAAAAGGAAGTCAATTGCAACCGTAGATTCTTTTTCCAAGAATATTCCCTCTTTCTTCTTCCTTGGATAGGAAATTCATAGCAGCACAGAGGGAGAATGAGGGTCATAGAAGGAGGGAAGTGGTGGAGGGAAAATGGCTCATTTTGGTTCTTAGGGATAAGTATATGAAACTTTAAGATAAAGAAAAAGAAAAAGTTGAAGTTCGAATATCTTTCCAAGTGTCCATGGCCTTAAACTAATAAGAATATACTAGAACACACACAAGCAACTCCCCACCGTCCATAGAGACATTATTATCCCTCGTTTATTGAATTTTCAAGCAAAACAAATAATTCATTAGTTGATAGCTATTAAAGGTAGCTCATCCATGAAGGGGTAAACCATAGCTACTAAAGGTAGCTCATCCATGAAGGGGTAAACCATAAAATACCCTTGGAGAAAATACCTTCAAACCAAGGATTAAATAGGTGCCCCATGGCTCAACAAGATCAAGAATGATGAGGGAATATCCAAGGAACATAATGCAAGTGATAAATTGCAAAGAAAACCTCTCAATTTGGTAAATTGTAGAAAACTCAAAAATGTGCATAAAATTGCATAACTTGCTCAAACAATGTCCAAATTGGACCAAATTTAAAACTTAACTTGTCTTATGATTTCAAAGCATATCACAAGGTTATATTAGGGTTATAAGAATTCAATTATGATAATGAAGCTTATTCAACTCATTAAGCAAGTTTAAAGGCCTCACAATATATATATATATATATATATATATATATATATATATATAGTCAGACTAGAATACACTTGAGTGTGTGGATCACACTATATACTGAAGTAGTGTTTACATATGTAGACTATTTTTTTGGTAAATCTAAACCATTTATATTCATTGTTATAAAACATACATACTACATGCAAAATTTGAGTTCATTTGGATTCTTCTAAGTCACTCTTTCATGAACTAAAAAATTGACACATAAAACTAATTTGAAATGTATCATTTTTGTCTAAGAAGATCAACGATTTAGATTTTCAAAACAGGTGTTACATGATGGAAAATGACTTAGTGTATTCGGTCTCAGCTACACTCGAGTGTATTCCAACCTGACTCTCTCTCTATATATATTTATATATATATATATATATATTATACACTATATACATTTTTTTAGAATAAGATTATAAATATCATAATCAGACAATAATTTGGTTACAATTGAGATATATAATTAGGTAACATGATCTCTCACAAATCGGTTAATAAGTTTAAAAATTTGGATTTTAGACGCACAATCTTAGTTGCTACTCTAATAAACCAAGTTTGTTAACATTTGTCTTATGACTAAAAAATTCTTGTCACATCAAAGAATAATGGGAAATAATTTGTATTATTTGTTTATGTAAAACTCAAATAAAACCGTGCCACTTTACAATTTGTACATATTGCATTAACCTTTATATTGATATAAAAATAGAAATGATACCATTTCTCATCTACATTATGCTTTGACAATTTTATTTGTAACAAAAATAAATATATATTTTATAAATAAAG
Organism: Alisma plantago-aquatica; assembly: GCA_963693085.1. NCBI lineage: Eukaryota > Viridiplantae > Streptophyta > Magnoliopsida > Alismatales > Alismataceae > Alisma > Alisma plantago-aquatica. The sequence continues at coordinate 764,677,793 of OY856412.1, read as the reverse complement.
GCAATATGTTTCATTAGAATATATATATATATATATATATATATATATATATATATATAGTCATGCTAGAATACACTCGAGTGTATTTGGAGCAAAATACACTCAAGTAGTTTTTCATGATGTAATATTTTTTTCTTCAAAAATTGGTCTTCTTAAACATCTTGTGAATAGCTCATGTGCAAAATTTGAGCACATTTGGACATTTATAGGTCATGTTATAAAGACCGCAAAAATTATGCATTTCAAATTAGTTTCACGTGTCGATTTTGTTGCCCTTGGATGAGTGACTTACACTCATCCAAATAGGCTCAAAATTTGTATGTATCCTAGTTATAGTATGACGGTGAATATCAATGGTTTATATTTTGCAAAAAATAGTCTTGATATGCAAATACACTTGAGTATATTCATGTGATCTATACACTCGAGTGTATTCTAGACTGACTCTCTCTCTCTCTCTCTCTCTCTCTCTCTATATATATATATATATATATATATATATATATATATATATATATATATATATATATATATATATATATATATATATATATATATATAGGGTATGTTTTTAATACCTGCGCGTGTACTTAAACAATGCTACCCGTTCAGAGCGCACGGTGGCAAAATTGTAAATCCTCCTCGTCAGATTGATTTCTCCGCCTCCACTTCTGGTGATGTCAGGCAGCGTCGACCGAAAGCCGTCAAGAGATTCTTCATGGAACTTCCCGTGAAATATGCTCGCCAGGGAACAACTTGCGAAGGCGCTTGTTCCATGGAACACCAGATGGGGATCTTGAATTGAGCACAAAGAGCGGTAGCCCAGAGAAACAACATGTCGGCTACGATGGCATTTAGGCAGAGATCTTAGAGGATGATCTAAAATGAGGGACGCAGTTCTCGCAGGGAATAGAGGAAAGTGACCTGGTCGACCCTAGAGGGGAAGGATGAGATGTTTTCACGGCCCTGGGAGTCGATGGATGACGACGACAAAGGGATGAGATGGCCATCTGCCTTCCACCTAATTGCAGCCTGCATGATCCGCTACTACATCTAGATGACTCCTTTACCCGCAATGGAACACATGGAGCGCTAGAGGTCGTAGACTACAACATGAAACAATAGAAGTCATTGGTGTTTGCTTGGTACAGGGACACTGGTAGAGAGTTGGACTGGGTATTCTACAGGTCCTGATCCAACTCGTCGATGATCTGCTAAGGAACACTAGCTAGGGTGTGCCGTAGACGCCTGTTATGTGTTTGACTAGATGTCACAATAGGATCTTTCCTATTGGTGCCTGATGATCACCGCCTATGCTTCATCTGAGTTCCCAGTTACCAGTTATAGCATTTTAGAACCCTCACCATGATGCTATACCTCATCTACTTCATCATATATAGGTCTGTCGATGGAGCCCTCCCATATGTAGGTCTTGGACCTTCCTCAACTATTGTCCCTTCTATTTCACACTCACCAGCCAACAAATTTTGTCCCCTCATGTGGTCCCAGGCCCGTCACAACATCCTCTGGCCATCTGGACTATGACTGATCTTTCTCAATGCTTGGCCCTTCTATTCCACACTACTCCGATAGAGCAGTCATGAGATAATCAACTATCCATATCATGATCTTGAGTAGCTGTCGTTGAGTTTTTCACTTGTGGTTTTTGTATTTGGATAGGGTTTTATATTTGGCCAGTTTTATATTTTTAAACAAGATGTCATACATACTTTCTATTTTGAGGACACTGCTGAGTTGTATGTGCCCCTACTGCATCTGCTTTGTGATTGGAAATTTTGACTCACTCATCAAGCTATCCTTAAAGGTCTTATGCTGGTTGTTTGATGGCGTTATGCATTGTTGGCAAGTAAAGATGCTTGCTTGACGGTCGATAGGTGGAGGGCTCAAAATTGTTTCCACTTCTGATCTTTAGATGAATCCAGATAGTACTGTAAACATTCACTTAAATTGATCTTTGGTTGATCATGTGCAAATAACACCATGTGTAACTTTTCTATGAAACACATGACTAATTTACTACTTCTCAGTCAACAAATTCATTGATGTACAATTGTTAATACTGTATTCTTGTTTTCCTTCACCACAATTGCATTCTCCATGCTGTAGATTATGGTTGGATTTTTTAAATGAATACAATTAAAAATTTTGAATAGTCAAACTTTACCAAAAAGTAACTATGTGACACATAAGGTAAATATACGGTATGAAAAGTAACCATTTGAAATAAAAAGTAACATTGAATCGTCAAAAGTAAAAGAAATAATTAAAAGTAATAAAAAGTAACTATCCGACATCGAAAGTAACACTAAGACACAACAAGTAACTATCTGACGCCAAAAGTAACACTAAGACACAAAAGTAATTATATCGTGTGGAAAGTAACTATCTGAAATTAAAAGTAACATCATGGTATAAAAAGTAATTATCCGACACTGAAAGTAATATCATGACACAAAAAGTAACTATATGGTAAAAAAAGTAACTATTTGACACGAAAAGTAACACCGAGATACAAAAAGTAACTATCGGACACTAAAGTAACATCTGGACACAAAAAGTAACTATATGGTATGAAAAGTAACTACCCAACACTTAAAGTAACATCAAAATATAAAAGGTAACAAAAAAGTAACAAAATGTATATTATCTTTGCAATTTTCTCTTGCATATTACATGTGTTCATCCACATTATAGTTTGTTCTTACATACATACCAATTCAACGGGTAGTCCTTATTCTAGTCGTCTCGAACCGTTGTTTTCCATCCACCACAAATTTCAGTGTATTGTTTAATGTCAACATATATATTTGTAGATATAAGATTTCAATATGAATTTGCAGATGTAAAGAAGGGAATTTGATCAACTTCATGAATGGAGGTTCAGATTTCAAAGAGACACACCACTGACATACACTAAATTACAGGTAAACAAATCAATGCAGAATGGAAACTATAAGAAAGAAGTTCTCTTCGACATACTAACAAACACCTAATATGAGTTTAACCAAAAATAAGGTAGAACGCTAGAATACATGGAGGGGGAGTGTCAAACAAGTACTGAAACATAAACAACTACGACAAGCAGTGAACCTCCAAACTATATGTAGATATTGCCATTGATCAGTCAAAGAATAAAAATGAAGAAAAGGCATGAAATGTAGTTTTTTAATGCTCCAATCAAGCCATTAAATCACATGCTCCAGCTCATGCCAATCTCACGCACCATTTCCAATCCTCTAACACCGACTCTATTTCCCTTGCCTGCACCTCTTTGATTTGTTTGGCTATGCCACCTCATTGCCTTGACCTTACGCCATTGACAGTCCTGAAATCCCATTGTCAGTCAGTGAGAAGGTGTTGAAGTTCATCAATGTCCATCTCCCTTATGTTCATACCCAATTGATGCACTGTCATCGTCCATGCCCATCTCCCTCACAAACAAACTACAACTTTTAAGACTTTAGCCAGCAGACATCCAGTCCCAATACCATCGGATAGTGCCATCCCCCCATTGCCAGTCAATGATGAGGCGTTGATGGCTAGGAGGGACTGCAGAGTGAGGAACGAGATAGAGTAGGACGAGATAATGTTTGTTGCCGAGGTCGTCAGTGGGTGGATGCCGACGGAGACGCCGAACATGCGGAAACGAAGGAGGGAGATAGTGCCACCGTCAGTGGTGTCAGTGGGAGCATGCGCCACTTGGGATACAAATAGGTTCTCCTTGACCGAGTGACAAGGGAGCATGCTGGCATCTGGCAGGCGTCAATCACAGGGAGCAAAATCAACATGCTCTTCCAGACTCTGGCCAAAATTGACGAACATGACAATCAAAAGTTTGTCATGGTAGTGGCATGTAAAATCTAGATCTTGGTGTCTACCCAAAACTCGTCGGCGGTGACAATGATCTAGCTTGCGTAGTCGGCGGCAAGTAGATGCCTTCATTAGGAGTATGGAGATAGCGACCGGTATGGCCACACCATGAATGCCAATTTTGGGAAAGGCTGGAGTTGAAGAATCAAAACTCGTGGAGAAGGAAATTCGATAGTGGACTGTTACTAGATACAGTAGGAGATGGCCGGTTGTCCAGCAAGAAGGAGATTTAGGAGATTGGATGAGCCGGTACTGTGAAACTGCAGACACGAGAGACGGCGACTCACTACTGATATTGCGTTAATTACAACTAATGCCACCGTGTTCTCAAAGCACGGGTAAGAAAATTAAGATACCTGCGCGTGCAATGAATAACCCCCCCCCCCCTCCACACACACACACGTGCGCACACACACAATATATATATATATATATATATATATATATATAAATATAAATATAAATATAAATTATACTATATATATCACACTCTCCTCACGTTGTCAAAGCTTTCATTAACTGCAAAATGAGCTAAAAAATGTATTAAAAGAAAGACGGTTGTTACATTTATTAACCCTTGATAAAGACAATGTGTGCTTTTCACCTTACACATCGTTTCTCTGTACAATTTGAAGATTCTCTAATTCAAATTTAACATATTTATGTGCATGTGCACAAGTACACTTACTAGTTATTAGAAGAGTGAAAAAAAAAGTTATTAGAAGAGTGGAGTAATTTCTCTTTGCAAAATCCTTCGCTCTCATGGAGGGCAAAAAGGCAAAATATGTAAAACCACTCAAAAACCCAGGCTCTCACTTTCCACACTCCCGACCCATCTCAAACCATGGCCGTCCCCTCCATCTCCAGCGAGCTCCTAGGGTTCGCTTCCAACCACCACCTCTTCGGGTATTCGCGAGAACCACCGCGCAACGGCTACCGTCACTACTTCTCACCTGCGCCGCCTCTGCGGAGGCCCTTGTACGCCGCCCGATGGAGCCTTCCTCAGTCATCCTCACCTGCCTCCTTCCCCGCCAACCTCCCCTCCCTCCACTCCGTCGACTCCTCCTTCTCCCCTTCCCAGCCTGCTTCTACCCTATCGGACGAAGAGGAATTTGTGGAACTCGCTGCCCGCAATCTATCTCCACGAGAGCTTACCATGATGCTGAAGCGCGAACGCAGCTGGCGTCGGGCTCTGCGGCTCTTCCGCTGGGCCCGCGCTCGGCCCGGCTATAACCCGAATCCCATCCACTACAACGTCGTGCTCCGCGCCCTGGGCCGCGCCCGCGAGTGGGATGAGCTTCGGCGGTGCTGGATTGCTATGGCCCGCGACGGCGTGTTGCCCACCAACAACACTTACGCCGCCCTCATTGACGTTTACGACAAGGCAGGGTTGCGGCGCGAGGCGCTCCTATGGCTGCGCCACATGAGGTCTAGGGGCGTCGTGCCAGATGAGGTCACCATGAATACTGTTGTCAGGGTGCTTAAGGATTCCGGGCGGTTCGCCCAGGCAGAAACATTTTTCAGGGGGTGGTGTGACGGGAGGATCGAACTGGATGCTGCTCTTGATTGGGAGGAAGAAGGGGAAACAGGTTCATCCTCTTCGGATGCAGGTGCTTTTAGTCCAAAGCAGTTCATATTGACTGAGCTTTTCAGATCTGGCGGGCGGCCTCCAGTTTCGGGTATAGCTCTAGCTGAACAGGAACCGAGAAAGCCAAAACTCGCTGCCACCTACAATACTCTGATCGACCTGTATGGCAAAGCAGGGAAGCTCAGCAACGCTTCAGATGCCTTCGCTGAGATGCTACGGTCTGGGGTCACACCTGACACCACTACGTTTAATACCATGATTAATGTTTGCGGTACACATGGGAATCTGGCGGAAGCTGAGGCATTGTTGGTGAAGATGGAAGAGAGACGGATCCTTCCTGATACAAAAACATTCAATATCTTCATGTCGCTCTACTCTTCAGTAGGGAACCTAGGTGCCGTCATTATGTATTATAGAAGGATTGCAGATTCCCGACTTAAACCTGACTCTGTGACCCATCGAATAATCTTGCAGGAGCTTTGCAAGAGAAACATGGTCGAGGAAGCAGAGAAGGTAATTAAGGAATTGGAGAAGTCGCACGCCCTTGTTGATGAGCAATTGCTTCCCGTAATTGTGAAGATGTATGCTGATGGAGGGTTGCTTGAGCAGGGAAAGAAGTTTCTTGAAAAGCATTGTTTTCAGAGGACCATTTCTTCGACCAACTATGCTGCCATTATGAACGCTTATGCTGAAAGGGGCCTCTGGATGGAAGCAGAGCACGTATTTTATGAGAGTCCTGTTCGCAAGAAGGATGTGGTGGAGTATAACGTTATGATTAAAGCCTATGGTAAAGGCAGACTTTATGATAAGGCTCTACAGTTGTTTGAGAGCATGGCTTGCTCTGGAACCTGGCCAGATTTGTGCACATACAACTCCCTTATTCAAATGTTAGCTGGGGCTGATATGCCTGAAAAGGCAAAGGAGCTTCTGAACAAGATGCAGCAGATTGGTTTCAGTCCGCAATGCGAGGGTTTTTCTGCTACTATAGCAAGTCTTGCTCGTGCAGATCTCCTTGCTGAGGCAGAGGATCTTTTCAATAAAATGAAGGTCCTTGGTGTAGAGCCTAACGAAGTTGTCTATGGATCTTTAATAAATGCATTTGCCGAGTCAGGTAAAGTGGAAGACGCCCTTCATTATTTCCGTTTGATGAAAAGGACAGGGGTTCCCATCAATCAGATAATACTAACTTCCTTAGTCAAAGGGTTCAGTAAAGTGGGTTGCTGGCAGGAAGCAGATGAACTCTATTCGAAAATGAAAGGTTTAGAAGGTGGGCCTGACACTGTTGCTTCAAATTGTATGATCAATCTTTTTGCTAGACTTGGAATGGTAGCTAAAGCTGAAAGAATATTTATCGACCTGAGAGAGAGAGGCCATGCTGATGGGATTACATATGCCACCATGATGCATCTTTACAAGAGCATGGGGATGTTGAATGAAGCTGTGGAAGTTGCTTGGGTGATGCAACAGGCTGGCTTGCTTGTTGATTGTGCTTCATTTAACAATGTCCTGGCTGTCTATGCTGCTAAAGGCATGCTTAGGGAATGTGGAGAACTATTACATCAGATGCAACATCTTCAGAAAATTTTACCAGATAAAACTACCTTCAAGACAATATTTACTATACTGAGAAAAGGGGGTATTGCTGTTGAAGCTGTGTATCAACTGGAAGCATCATATTTAGATGGAAAACCTTATGCTAGGCAAGCAATACTAACCTGCTTGTTTGCTATACTGGGGATGCAGGATCTAGCAATGGAATATTGTACAACATTTCTGAAATCAGAGGCTTCACTTGATATATTTGCTTATAACGTTGCTATTTATGTATATGGTACATACGGAAAGATAGATGATGCCTCAAATTTGTTGATGAGAATGCAAGATGAAGGACACCTGCCAGATATTGTTACTTATATTAATCTAGCACATTGTTATGGTAAGGCTGGAATGATTGAAGGTATCAAGAGGATTTACAGTAAATTAAAATATGGAGCAATTGATCCGAATGAATCTCTATTCAATGCTGTGATCAATGCCTATAGAAGTGCTGGGAAGCCTGATCTTGCAGCCCTTGTTGATCAAGAAATGCGATATAGTTTAAACGACCGGGCGGATTCTAACGGTGATATAGAAAAATTTGATAGTTTGAACCCTGAAGAATATTCAGACTTTGATTCCAGAGATGACTTAGACGAGGACTGATATGAACTGTGAAGTATCTTTTTATGGTTGATAATAGCACTTTGGGGAAGCCTGAGCTTGCAGATCTCGCTGATCAAGAAATGAGATGTTTAAACAAACAGTCTTAACTCCTACAGGGATACAGAAACGTGTAATAGTCTGAACTCTGAACCTAGAAGAAGTATATGATAACATGGCAGAGATAGCTTAGATCTGGATACATATGAATTATGGAGTATGCCACGTTTCATCATGGTCAGCTTATTGGAGCACCCAGATTATTGTTTAAAACTTGTTATACAATGCTGTATACTAAAGATGAAGATAAGGGTGTATTTTCTGTGTAGTGTGTACTGGTATTCTCCAGTTATACAGACAACATAAGGTAGGTAAAATGAGTAGCCAAGATCAATCATATTTTTTGGATAGCATATTCCCAGATGACAGTTGAATTTGACCTTGGTTTCTGGAATAAACAGGTGATTCATGAAGCCGACCCCAACATAGTTGGGATTGACGCTTAGATGATGATGATGATTATTATTAAACAGGTGTTTCACTTCAAGGAATGAAGTCCACGAAGGCAAAACATTCAAGTGGAATTTGTTGCTGCTAAATATTTCTAGGGTACCTAATTGTATCATGTTCCTGAGAATTCTTTCTTTATTTCTCTGAATCATAAATGTATGTAAATCCTTGCTGTTTCGTCTCTGTATGAGTTCATGCTAATGGTATTGCCAGATTAAACATGTCTTCACTTTTGCTGTTTGATCGGCAGTGAGTTGATGAGCTTGTAAAGCCTATTATTTTGTTGTTTCATGTAAACCTAATCTTTGCGATTTAGAAGTGGAGTTTGATGACGCTTTTCCCAAAGAAATTATCCTGTGATGATTCATTTCATGACAAAACAGGGTTTTAGGACAATAACGAGTATTCCTTATCATAAAACCCATTTTTTGTTGCTAAGCTTATTTCTTAGATTACAGTGCATTATCCTATACGGTACTCGTGTCATTTTCACTATACCAAACAGATCACTTGCCTATTCAATGAGGGGATTACCTGGCCTTTTATATGCTGAGAAACATAAATAAACTGAGTATGATATGAGTCTGGATCCCTACTTGAATTCGGATTCCTACAAAAAGCAAACCAAAACTAAAAGGAAACAAATATGAAACTAATCCCTACTGATACATATAACACCTTTGACACCCTGTAACCATAAATTGGTTGCTCAGCAGTTTCTACACTGCAAGAATTTCACACAGTCAGGACTCATAAATCGTGGATGGCCTGCTGCTGGGTGATATACAAATAATGCTAAAATGCATTTTGATGATTAAGTTAATATTTTCCGTACCCCCCTAATGAAAATGCTTGCGAAAGTCCATCTGTCTCACATCAATGCCCTGCCTGTGGTGAACAGTAGGCCAAACACAATAATGTAATTATATCTCAACCTAGCTGATTAAATCCTACATGATATCATAATTTGCTTGCTTGTGCTATATCAATCACCCCCAGATCAGTGAAATTCAACTCCTGCTAGTTGTAGCCAGTACATCAAAGACTTTGGAGCTGGCACATAAATGAGTCCTCTGTAAATAGTCATTATATGCTAACTCATTATTCATATGTATGTGGAAGCAATGTAATTGTGACTTGTTTCTAAGCAATGGAATTGCTTGTCCTATATCAACCATCCCCAGATCAGAGAAAGTCAACTCCTGCTAGTTGTACCCAGTACATCAAAGACTTTGGAGCTGGCACATAAATGTGTCCTCTGTAAATAGTCATTATATGCAAAATCATAATTCATATGTATGTGGAAGCAATGGAATTGTGACTTGTTTCTAAGGTAGGCTCAAGAGAACTTATTTCTAATTTAGAAACTATCGTATGATATTGGTGTATTGGCATTGCTAACATACTTGTTAAGGTGCGTGCCTAGGCGACTGGGTGCACCTTGACCTGAGCCTTGGCCTATATGGTGCCTTGATTCCAAGCCTTATGGGCGTGTTTACAAGTGTCCTGATCTTCAAATTAAGTATTAGGAAATAGTACCCTTGGTAATTGTTTTATTGTTTTTCTTGGTCATTGCCTAAATCTGTTTTCCATGTTTTCTACACTATTAATGTATCTAATGCCACCTAAACCATCATACATAATCTATTTAATCCCTTCATGCTTATTATAGGAACTTCAGATGCCAATATTGGCTGTAGATTTATGTATATTTCTGAAAATAAATAAAAAACAGAAAATTGGCTGTCTATGCTATGTAAACACAATGCTGTCCTAAGTTCCGCAGCCAAGTCTACTATTGATATATAAAAAATAAAGAACTTATATGCAGCCTCTTTTTTATATTGCTGGAATCTCAGTACTCGTTTTAATCATTAATTGAATGCACTTGGACTATGTTTATGTACGGTGTTGGGATTTTTTAGGGATTAACCGCATAACATATCTCTATATATTCAAATACAACTATAAAAATTTATGTATTATATATGTAAACATTAAACAACAATAAACCGTTATATATCCAAGTGTAACTACAAATTATATGTATATATCTATGTCTGTTAATTATAACAATGAAATTATGTGTATCTAATGGGGAAAATTCGTTAAAACCATAAAGCAAATGTAAAGAAAATGCTGATTTTTATACTACAAAATTGCCACCTAAACGTGCCTAGCGCGTCAAGGTGCCGCTTTAACACGTATGGTTGCAGGTGAACTATATCTGAAACGACAGTGCCATAAGCTTATCTAGCTTTGGCATGTGAACGAGATCCATCTATTGTAGTAGCTTATCCGTTGATGGAGGTGTTGGCTTGTGAACCATGGGTTGGAAGAATGAAGAAGATAGTTGAATATTTAAGTGTACATGGATGAAGAAGACATTTACATTCTTAAAAAAAGTTCAACAAGCATCATAATAATCATCATCGTCGTCGTCATCATAATCCAAGTCAATAAGCATCTAGGTGTAAATTGTAGTTAGCGCAATGATAATATCCTTTAGAAACAAAAAACTCATAAAGAATGAGAAAGAACTACAGTCAATTATGTTTATGCTGAATATCAAGCTGGAGGTTATTATGGATGTGATTTTAATGATTATGTATCTTGTTTCTGAAGCTCTTCTTGGCCTTTTAGAATTGGATTTTTTTTGTATTCCATACATGAACTGATACTATACTTAGAATGTAGGAAGTGTGGCAACTGTATTAGTATAGGGTGACAGGAAGTGACAGAAAAGCAAATAAATGCTACATACTAGGCTTCCAACTTGTGACATAGCTTTTGAACTCTCTTCCTAGATCTTGCTACCTAACGTCGAGTCCTCGCTAACGGAATAAACATTATTTGGACACATCATCACATTGCGTATCCAATGATAATCAACATCAATGTGTTTTGTCCTCTCATGATCACTAGTCGACAAAAATAGAACATATGCCTGAGTTATTACAAGTTATGGCTATAACAATGTCTATTTGATGTCCTTATGCAACATGCAAATCTTTGACTGATAGTAGTTCACATGTGGTGTTAGCCATGGCCTTGTACTCCACTTCAACATTGGATCTAACTATTGGATTTTGCATTTTACTCCTGTAGGCGTCTTTATCACCGACAAGAGTACATAACTATAAGTAGATACATGCATGGTTGTTGAGGTAGGCCCCTATACTGGTAGGCAACACACAAGCGGTTCGGCCAGGCCACTAACTCAAATTTAAAGGAATTTCTTTAGGATAGTAGAATTAGAAAGAGCTACAAACATTCATGTTTGTGCTGAATCTCAAGCTGGAAGTGAATGGATGTGGTTTTAAATGATGGTTTACCTGTTTCTGAATTCTTCACGGCCTTTTAGGATTTGATATTCTTAAATTCCTCAAGGCTATATTGGATTTCCCCTAGCATTCAGTAGAGTTGCATATATGAAGGAACACTATTTGAAGATAGTAGGAAGCATTACAACTGTATCACAATATAGCAACAAATATTAAATAACATACCAAACAAAAGATACTATAATATCAAGCTGGAGCATAAATGTAATGCATACTAGGCTTCCAACTTATGACAAGTCAGAAGCTCTCTTACTAGTGACTATTGGGATGCATTTGCTGCTTGATCTTGACTCAACAACAAAATAATAGGTATCTTCTTGGACATTATTTCATCTCTTACAAAATTATAGTCAACCACAATGGGTTTTTCCCATGAACACTAGGTCATTAGAAATGGAACTGTTAACTTAGTTATTACATTAAATGATTACAAAAAAGTCTGTGTGATGTCCATATGAATCAAGTAGAAAATTGTATTTTGAGGAAGTTATAGTCGTTCTGGCAACGATAGACCATTGAGAATGGTTTTGAGGAAGCTATAGTCGTCTTGGCAACATTAGACCATAGAGAATGGTATAAAATTGCTTTTGGAAATTGCAAAATTTTGGTCTTGATGCGGGCCACAAATAAATACGTGCGTCAAGCAGGAGCCCTGTATTGGTGTGTATGCCCAGAGAGCCAATCATATAATGATTGTAATGACATTAGCTGGAATAATTTGATTAATAATAAAGATAATCTTCTAATTTTTTTTATTCAGTTATGAGATGATGAAGTAACATAGTAAATGTCCAAAGAATGATATGACTCAATGACGTATGTCTTCGGCTTGATGACCTGAACAATGAGATCATAGGATGTCAAGAGTATATACATTCTTGATATGTCCCTAGTATGTTATTGTGGAAGGCAGATAAACAACAATAACACTAAAGACTAGAATGTGGTGTTAGTTGATGGCAAATGCTCGTCAGTCTTGATATGTGATATCAAACCAAACACATAGGTACTTGTTAGAGAACAGTGTACCAGACAGATCCACCATAAGAGTGATACATGGAAACCATAAATGGTAGTCAGAATCAACTTTTACAGTGTTGGTGGTGAGTGTGGTTCTTAGACCTGAAGTCACTACACTCATCACATGTCGTTTAGTGTATTTTGACATTATCCACCGTAACCTTGAATAAGGATTGCCATAAAGGTGATGACCGTATGAACTGTGACACATGGGGATGACTGTGAGTGATGTAGATCGGATTTGTCCCTCCTACAAGAGTATGATATCCCAGCCACTTGATAAGTGAGACTGAAAAATACATGGACATGCACATGTGAGTCAATGTGTGATATTGAGCTTACATATATCTCAGATAGTCTAATCTGGTTCAAGGAACATAATTTGAATGATGAAGAGGATGACTATTCCATGCCTCGAGTTCAATCTAGATATCAGTGCGAAAGGAACTATACAAACACTATAACACCAAACACAGATTGTAGGTTGAAGTCGTTCTCCAACTTTGCATTTATTTAGGTAGCAATGTGTTGCTAGATACTACTATTTGCTTGTGATGTCATAAACTGGTTATGGACATTCAGTGCCAACGTAAATTGAAACCTATATGATCACACACATAGGATACACTTAGAATATGAGTTTGTTCATGAATGATATTTAAATTGATTACTAAAGTGTTCAAGTATTCGATTTAAACACAATTGATTGACTGGACTTTGAACCGACCGGTTTAAGGGTTGAATCGACCGGTTGGAGTGTCAAGTTGATTGGAAATTGCATTGGCTGAATTTTGGATGAACTTGGGGCATGAACCGACCAGTTCATTGAGTGAACCAATCGGCTCAAGGTTGTGAGACGACCGACTCATGAGATGAGACACCCGGTTCATGGATCAATTCGATTGCATCAAGGATTAGTGCTGACGTCATGTTGTGCATTAATTGGATTAGAATTGTCAATACAATTGCGATTGGGAAACATGACGAAACGACCGGTTCCAAGGGTTGAACCGATCGGCTCGCATGCCTATCGATCGGTTTACCTGTGAACCGACCGTTTCGCAGCTCGCAAGTTGCGAAAATTCGTGAAATTCTAGCCCCTTCCACTCCACACAGATCAGGAACCCTAACCCTGACCCTCCTATAAATAGAGGGGCACTGGGGGCTTCTTAAAGACAACTCAATTGCTTTTGACAATTGTTGTCTTCTCTGGTTGTGGTAACCGAGAGAACCCGAGTAAGTTTCACGCGATAAAGGGAGGATATCAAGGGAGAACAATTGTGAGAGAGCAAGTTGATACTAGTAAACCAACGAGGAGGGATAACTCCTTCCTGTCTGTTCTAGTAGAACGATAAAAGTTCTAGATGGTCTGTGTGGACTGCTCTAGAGGCGAGGAGCTTTTCCTGATAGGAGGACAACGTTAGGTTGCCGTCCGTGGTGATCAATCGGGAGCTGCTGCAGACGCTGTTTGAGTGCGACTAGAAGAAAGGCCGCAAGACGATGAGGAGATTGTCGCTGGACTTACTCTTAGACCAGGTATATCCTCGAAGCCATTCTTTCCATTATATAGTTGTTGACGCGATCTACTGCTATAAGGGGAATATGGCAATTTTTTTTTTTTCGCTGCCTACTCTGATGTCATATTTTCCTACACCCAGTACTACACTGGTGGGAATGAGTCGTAGTTAATTAAATTTGGTCCATATATTCAATATATTAGTATCAATAATGCAATAATATTTAGCAATATATTAAAAAATCAAATATCAACTGACCTCAGAATTTTAACATCTTAGATTATACTCTCAGACTGAATAATACTATATAATACTGCATTGCTATATGCAAGTTTAGCTAATTACAACACGTCACATGTCGTATAGTTACAATTTACAAGATATTATTGTTTAAGCATATTTCAGTGTATTGAATGTGGTGGAAAAGTTATATAAAAATGATTTCTTCATTTATGTCATAAAAATTCACATCATAATCTCCATGAAAACAATTTGGTTTCCTTTCACACATGTAGGAGATCCCCCATTATCACTGTATGGGATTATTGAATAAATAGTTATATTTATGTATGAAGCAAGGTTGTTAGAACCGAACCGTCAGCAAACCAGTGAGGCCTCTGGTTCTCGGTTCACTAGTTCAACCAGTGGTCTGACCGATTCAACCGGTGACGTCAGCATGACGTCACTAATAGTTTAAAAATATATAAACGTCTTTCATACTCATTGAAAATATCCCTGCAAAAGTTATGAAACATGAATAATAGCATAACTTCTCACAATAACTTGATAAACAAACCAAATAGCAAATATTATTCTATTCTTGAACATACATATACAAGTATTTATGTAGTATTCAAAATTAAATAACTAAAAATGGCAGAAACAATAAATTTATTTGCTAAGTGAGAGAACCGGCCGGTTGGGATAAAACCATACCGGTTCACTGGTTTGATGCTGGTCAAACTTTATTTCCGGCTTTGGGAGGGAACTGAACCGGTAGAGTGGCCGGTTCCTGGTTCAACCGCCCGGTTCGGTTGTGATAACCATGGTACTATGAAGATTATGATGGTAATTTTTTTGACTTAATCCCTTATTTGGTTGTTAAAGTTGTATGTTAAAAATGTGTTGACAGAACCCAGTGAAATGAAAATCAGCGTGAGGGCCGATTAATCGGCCCAGCACTCCGGCCACTCGATTTTCCCCAAAATCGCGGGTTAGACGTTTTAGATTAAATCGCCTGCTTACTGCTCGATTTTCCCGATTAATTGGCTACTTAGAGGGGATAAAAGTCGCCCACTTTAACCCATTTTTTTGAAAAACATCCAGCTGGACCCCAAAAAGGCCCACAATTTGCTGGACTTGTTCCTAATCGACTTTTCTACCTATCTATATGTATGCTAAAGTCTGTAAATTGAGGTATAATAGTTATATCCCTGGTTGTATATAGTTATGTATGTCATTATTTGTTGTTTGCATAATCTATATCTTCTGCAAGTTTGTATTTTGTTTTTGTGAGATACTTTTTTGTAATGAGTTATGCTCTGAAGTACTGTGTAACTACGTTTATGTTCATCAATCACCTACTATCTTACTTCTCTTGTATTAAATACTAATCTATTGCTGATTTAGATGATCAGAATACTACTATAGCCTGTATCTACTGATACGATAAGTCTATTGTTTAATATTGAGCTATGTAAACATACGATAAGTCTATTGTTTAATGTCTTAAATTTAAGTAATTTATTTGTATTTGTTCAATCATAATTTATTTGTTATAAACTATATGAGTGTTTTATATTATTATGTAGGTGTTTAGATTATATAAAATTTCCTAAAAATATAATATTTGTATACATATATGTGTAATTTTGCATAAAAGTACATAGAAAATTGAAACCCGTTTTTACGAAAATCACCCGCTTAACCAGTTACAAGGTGCTGTCCGCACGTTTACCGCTTAACATTTTTTAAAACATTGACAAAACCACATATGTAGAAATTCTATAAATTTTTGTTTCTAAACCATTGGAAATACGACTTCATATTAGATATTTTAAGCTATGCATGTGGGGATAATTGCCATAAGGGTTGCATAGATGATTATATCTTAACTGCCTTGCGTCGAAGTGGATCATCTTCAATCTACGTCGCTACTTGAACTGCGTTCTTAAGTTACATGAAGATAGAAGAAGCTAACTTCTTCATAGATATATCAATGAGGCCTTGGTGGAAGATGGTTTCGTGGCAACTTTAACACTATGTAGCCCTGATCGGGGGAATAACTTAGATAATTTTCAAGTAATTAATGAAACATGGTTTTTTTCCTTTGTTAGCTCTACCATAAGGGTTAGTGATGCAGTATAGGCTCTGCCTCTATACACTTTCAAGCGCAAACATCACCACGCTGTTAGTTAGGCGTTATTAGCTTACTTTTAATTTATTATGCATTTTCTTCTTTTTATAAAGGCTCTACTGCATCATTATTTATACAGACTTGATGAATGAGCATTGTTCCCTTTAGTCATTTAGCTGCATTTATTATTAGTTCAGTAGATTCATATTAAGTGGTGTAAGAGCCTGACCCTAATCTTGCTTAGGGTTTTGCTCCTGCCCTCTCCCCTACAAAATCTAGCTGTCACCCTCCCCTAGTCTACCTAGCCGCACCCTCTCCCAACCACCGCATCCTCCAACCGCCATTATAAATGCTCCCAACCGTCGCCTATAGCGGAAACAACCTCCTTCGTCACCGCCTGCAGCAACACCCGCTGCCACCGCTGCCGCTCGTAGCAACAACCTCTGTCGCCATTGCGCCTCGAAGCAGCTACAACCTCCTGAAGCAACAACAACCTCTACCACCCTGCCCGCATCAACCTCGACCGTCACCACCTCTGCCAGAAGCAGTCGATGCCTGCAATCGCTGCAGCCTGCAACCTCCGACGCTAGTAAGCGACCCCCCAAATTTTTGTTCTACCGTATCCTGGGCAGATATAATAGTTCCTCATGAGATATCCAACTTACAAAATTCAAAGAGGAATCAATTATCCGCAATTTGGGTAAAGATCTTTTCATCATTTGCCGTACTTTTTGCTTGTCTACTGCAAATTTACTGCACCCGCAATTGGTCCATAGGGTATGTTTGGTCCTCCTACCGCAAATTTTGTCAAGTCCCATTTTTTCGTGCAAGACTTTTCCCATTTTGTGCGCCGCTTTACTTTCATATTTTTTTTCCTTCCAATTATTTTTTTGGAAATGTTGTGTTGTACGTTGTAGAAAAAAAGCTATTCGTAGACAAGTAAATTTTTGCTTACCTTGTTGTGCAAAGCAATATGTTTGGCTGGAGATTTAATAGCCAGGTTTTGGAATCTAATTGCAATGCCGCCCCTAAATCTTCACAACCTTCGTTTACCCTTGATGGACTTGACACTCTTGGTCATACGGTCAATAACATCATGACTGAGCTTCGTGCCATTTTCTAGGAAAATACAGTCTATGCTAGTCAATCCTCAACACCTTACATGGGGTATGGATGCCCCCAAATCCTAGAAATACACTAAAACTCCTCTAACCCTACCCTACCTAGGGCTGTAAATGGGTACGGGTAGACCCGCAAACCCGGACCCTTAAAAAACCCGTCACGGGTCTAATTTTTTATACTCGCATACCCTTGGACCTGTATACCCTTGGACCCACTTATAAGCGGGTCCAATAATGGGTATGCTTGGACCCAGACTCGTGTACCCGCTATACATAAGTAACTACTAAAATAATATGTTATATATATCATACTTTACTAGTCTAACTAATATAATTATTGAGATTATATCCTACTCTAACCACAATAAGGTTGAGACTAGTCATATAATTGAGAATTAACTATTCTAGTTACAATAATGAACATCGTATGTAAACTTAAAATCAAAATGTCTACTAACTTACATTACTTTCTACATAAATTAAACGTTATGATCATGACTACAAATATGTAAACAATTACTCAATTAATGTTATTGTATAGAATATAGCATTGTCTAATATAACTATTACATGTTAATATACTATATGATAACAATATCTTGTTGTGTTAAATATATATAACATAATCATTTCTCTTACATAAACAATATGATGTTTTATAGAACCGCTTACCCGTATACCCACACCGCATACCCGCTATTATTGCGGGTTCATGTATGGTGCGGGTCTAGATTTTGTATTATGTGGGTCTAGAACCAGAACCTAACCCACTAAATTAGATGGGTATGGATATGGCCAGACCCGCACCGTTTACACCCCTAACCCTACCATTCCGTGCGTAACTAGCTCCGTGAGATCCCTGAATACCATCACCATGGAGCCATTGACCTTTTGCAGAACCTGATCTTATTCAACTCACCCTTATGTAGAACACCACCCTTATCAACTCCCACATCATCACGCTAACCATTATGCACCCCAACTCGTTGCCCACAATCGCACTATGCACCACCATCGTATCCCCCTCCACGTGTTCCTCGTGCTCTGCAATTCGTTCCTGCAACCCATTACTCACCCCATCACCAAACATCGGCTCTGCCTCATCCTCCAATGGCCCCTCCTCCAGGACCACGTCCTCGTCCCCCTCGCCTTAATACTTTTCACGCCCCCCTTGTGGACATGTTTTCCCCCACAATCCTTACGGTCAATATCACCTAGACGTCATCTACCTCACGGTGATATCACCCGTTGAGTTAAGATCAGATGCCTCCACTTTTGGTCGTAAACTTGATCCCAAAACTTTTCTCCATTGGATTGCTAGTTTGGAAGACTACTTCGACTAGTACAACATGACAAATGCCCAACATACTAGGTTTGCTAAGATGAAAATCAAAAGGGTCTGCCAAGCAATATTGGCAAGGTGTCCAACACGACAAGGAGCGTAATGGTCATCCTCTCATCCTCTTTTGGGATGAGCTGAAGACTAAGCTATGTGAGCACTTTGTACCCCCCCCCTCAATGCAACTTCTTTCCGATTGGATTGGCCCTTAATCGAGGGTCATCATCTGTTCAAGAGTACATAGAACAGTTTGAGGAGGCTAAAACCGTTGTGGTCACAATGGTTTCGATTGGTAATTGTTTGATTGTTTTGTGCACCGCTTGCACCCTGATATTAAATGAGAAATCGAATCACAACACGACTCCTTAGAGGATACATTTCACCATACCCAAAAGGTAGAAAGTTACCTGCATCTGGATGCTCGCGGTCTCTTCTTTTCTCGTTTTGGGCAACGATATTGCTACAACGATGACCCCTCTACTACCCCGTCTTGTTCTGCCTATCCCCTGCCCAACCCCCCCACCAGAGTTTTTCAACCCCTTCCTCCAACAAGGGCAAGGAAGTTGTGACCAACTCATCCCACCCTCCTCTGTAAGGCCGTGAATGCTTTCACTACCGCAATACAACTCACCTAGCTGACTATTCTTGTCCTTTGATTCTCCTTACACCATTTCTAAGGAGATTGAGTTGAAAAGTGTTACCTGTCTCAAACCTTTCGATGATGACGCCGACCACACTTATGATTACGATCCATCATATCTCCACGTCATGCGTCTTTTGATTGCCCATTCTGAGGGGGACAAATGGAATTGCACCACTCCCTTCTAAAACCTTCTTCACGTAGATAAAAGCTGCAAGCTACTCATTGATGGTGGCAGCTCTTAGAACATCACCTCGCCCCATGGATTGAAGTGCATGGAGTTGCGCCTGGAGTCCCATCCTCAACCACACAAGGTCCACTAGGTAGCTTGCCCATCACCTAATGTTGCCTTGTGTCATCACTCTAGGTGCTTATTCAGATCACATTTGGTGTGACGTCTTGCCTATCGATATTGGCCATGTCATCCTTGGCAGTCCTTTGATTTATGACCTAGATGCCCACAATGAGGGACGTCCTACAGTTTCTACCTTCAAGCACGAAGGCAAACACATACGCCTTTCCCATACTTGTTTCATCTCTCTTTTGAAAAAGAGCCCATCACCAAACCTCAAATCCTCGAAATCCTAACACTCTATACACCCTGTCACCTGCAAATAGCTTGAAGAGGCCAGTCGAGAAGACGAATGCATGTATGTGCTATACATCAAAGAATCCACTCATATCTAATTTTCAGTCCCCACCACCATAACTTGTCTCCCTTCTCAACAAGTTCAAAGACATGGCATCCATTGGCCTCCCTGATGAGCTCCCACCTTTGCGTGATATTTGACATGATATTGATTTGATTCTAGGGTCATCGCTCCCGAATTGACCTCATTACTGTGTGAACCCGACTGAGCATGCTGAATTGAAATGCTAGGTCGATACACTCCTGCTTAAAGGTCTCATTTGTGAGAGCAAGAGTTCATGTGCAATTCCTACTCTCCTTGCCCCCAGGAAGGATGGTAGGTGGAGAATGTGTTTAGGCTGTCAACCCATCAATAAGATCACTGTCATATATCCATTTCCTATTCCACACCTTGATGTCATGTTTGATCTATTGACGGGATCCCGCTATTTCTCTAAGAGATTGATCTCTGTAGTTGTTAACACGGAATCTGTGTCAAGGAGTCTCATGAATGGAAGACTGCCTTTCAAATTCCAGACGAATTATATGAATGGCTAGTCATGCTCTTTGGTCTGTTCAACGCATCCAATACCTTCATGAGAGTCACGTAACATGTGTTGCGGCCATTCGTAAGAGTCATGAAAGTGTTACATAGACATTTCTATCTTAGCTTCCTTGTGCCACAGACTCATGGTGGCTCATCTTTGATCTACATTGCTGCCTGAACTCTAGGAAGCACAAATACGAACACGAGATACGATATGGACACAGACCAAACACGAGACATATCAATTTTGAAAATATAGGACAAACACGACATTGGACATGACATATACATAATTATCTTGTATTTCATTTGCTGACAAGGAGTGGCTCAAGTGGTCAAGAACGGTGTCTCCTCATAAAGGGACCGGGTTCGAATCCCAGTTGCCGTCTTGATTTACCACCCTCCCGGGCGTTCGGCCTCGGCCACGGGCATGGGAGAAGGGGGGGAATCTTTCTCTCTTAATCCCATATATACATATACATATACATATTCATATTCATATACATATGCATATGTACTTATACATATACATATACACATGCATATGCATATGTGCATATACATATACACATATACATATACATATACATATATATATATACATATGTACATATAAATATACATATACATATCCATATACATATACATATACATATACATATGCATATCCATATACATATACATATGCTTATGCGTATGCATGTACACATCACATGGAATCGATACATATAACATCCATCTGTCCAAATCTGTAAAGAAGTCATAACATGGGGATTTAAAGAAACAAACATAAAAGAAGGATAGAAGCAAATTGAAAGTTCGCTTATGATAGGAATGTAGTCTTTAATATGAAAAATGATGAAACCACTAGTATGTTTACATTATGAAATAATATATAATCAATTAGAATAAGTAATCTAGAATACATTTGCACCATGAAATCAAACAAGTAGAATGAAAATGATGGATTATAATAATTTTTTTATGTCAAATTCCTAGAATATTTCTATAAGAATGATGAGTTATATTTACAAAAATGATGTATAGTAGACTGTTGTTTAATAACAATTAGTAGTAGTAGGGGGAGGAGATATAATGGTAGTGTGTTGGAATAAGAGGACGAAGAGAGGAGACATAGTTTATATTTCTTTTATAAAGGGATTTGGTTTGGGCGTTTTATGTCCACAATGTATCCATGCCGTGTCCATGCTTAAAAAAAGTTTGAGCTGTGTCCAGTGTCCACCGCGTATCCGACTGTGTCCACACCGTGTCGGTGTCCGATACATGTCTAGGACGGCCATGGCTGCCCCAGGGAAGTGTGCGTGCTTCCTAGCATGAACTGCATCTTAAGTTAGATGAAGATAGAAGAAGCTTACTTCTTTATAGATATATCATTGAGGCCTCAGTTGAAGATGGTGATCATGACAACTTCAACGCTAAGTACCTCTGATAGATGGAATAACTCACATAATTTTTAAATAATTAATGATATGATGATTGTGCCCTGTCTGAGCTCTGTGAATTGGGTACATAAATGCTGATGGTAGTCATCTAGTAGAAAATATTGGCGGATGGCAAACCGCAACACATGTAAAGACTCCGAAGGGTGTGTCAGGGATCTCCACCAAGCAAGAACACCACCTTTGAGTTTTTCTATGGCGAGTAGCAGCTTCTTGTCCTTAGTTGAGTGATGGTGGAGTGTAAAGTTACTTGTCAATGTTGTGAATCAAGGAGGATATCTGGGTAACAATTGCAGTTGTGATTCGACAATTCTTGTGTGACGACATGCTTGGCCTGATATCCAAGTTGGTGGTGGGATTCACCCAACCGATTCTAGTCATGTTCAGTTTTTTGAAACCAGACTTCAAAATCGGCATGATGTTGCTATGCCAGTTTAGTTGTTGGAGAACCTCTATGTGTTGTACTTCCACATTGGTAATAACCTTCTAAATATATCAAAATCATTGTCGTTTAGCTAGTTTCAAATCAGACCAATAGATGCAGTACATGTTAAACACTGGAAGAGCTTCCGAGGGAGAAGAGCAAGTGCCCATGTGGAACAGAGTTAGAAATACACACTTCACCGCTACTGCTGCTGCTTGCATCACCTTCATCTTCGTCATCATCTCTTGCTTACTTTGGCGGAAGTGGCTGTAGGGATGATGTAAGACAACGGCTCCTTTTGTGGATGTATGCCGTAAAATCAAAGAACAAATGTATTGCTCCTCTTTTCAAAAGTAATACACTATTCCTAGCCTCCATATATTACACATCTACCTATAGATGAGATAATGGGTCTGGATTCAATTCAACAGATGAGATAATGGGTCTAGACTCAATCAAGGAACATCAAATCATGTGACGCGGAATCAAGGATTGGCGCGGTTGCACAATGCTTAGAGTGGAGCTGCCAAGACCGGATATGTCTACGTTGCTATAATGCAACAGTGTAGCAACTAACCTTTTAACAAAGTAGAAGGCAACTAGGCAAGAATGAAGAGGGAGAAGGGTGAAGGCCAGATAAAACCCTACTGGATTAGGGTTTAGGCTCTGGACGTGGCATGTAATCATCAGGGAGAGGTAGGGAATGCTAAATGTGATTATATTTCTCAAAATTATTCATCCGCTTGGGCGATCTTCTGGTGTTGGGTCTACATAATGAAAACTCAAATAAAACAATTCATTAATGGCTGTGGGTAATTACACAAAACTGCCAAACTAATTCATTAAACTCTAAATAAACCTTGAAAATTTGAAGATGAACTGGAAACTTCTGAATTAAATTACTCAAACAACCTAATTGGGTTTTCTAGGCTTTGTTCAAAACTTCAAATCCGAACAAGGAGGCAAATGAGGCTTTCTAGGCTTTGTTCAAATCCGAACAAGGAGGCAAATGAGGTTTGTACAGCATCACACGTAAATCCCTAAGAGAAACTCAGTTTGGCACGAATCCAAAGGTGACATGGTGAGTCAAATGTGTAGCAAACCTGAACTTATTACTATGATAGTGGATGTATTACCGTGGTGTGGGCACAAATCCAAAGGTGATTTGGTGAGTTAATGCTACTCACTTTAGCTCTTTGCAAGGATATAGACGATTCTTAATTTGAACCAAGCATAGGAAACTACCAATTATAGAGGTTTTTGCATGTTAATTTATTACTAAATATTGAAGGTTTAAAGTAGGGGTGTGTGGATTTAACATTGATGAGAAAAATAGAAAAGAAAAATGAAGATAATGGAGCTAAAAGGAATATCTATACACCCTTCTTGATCACTCCTTGTCGTTTGCCCACACCACGAAAATGCATGATAAAGATAAACATGCAAAGATGTCACCAAATGCCCCGATGTAACTCTAATATGGGCTAAGATAAACTTTCAAAGATAGTTGTTCTATGCGTCACATATGTCCAATAGTTTGTGCTGTATGTATATTTATCTAAGTTACACACTGTTTTTGCTGGCATGCGGTAAGTTGAAACGATTCCCACATTATTCCTAATACATAGTTGGATAGTAATACGTAGCATCTGTCACCTTGACAATTATGTCCAATTGTCTGCCTCTTCTTCTCTTTCGGTTTCCAGAGCCGTACACCCCTTGCCTTCTTTCTGTAACCCAGAATTCTTGTTTTCTATCGTTTATGATCCGCTTGCAATAGCATAGACCTCTCTGTTGGTGGTTTATCTGCAGATAACAGGATAGGGTATATATCCGTTTTCTTCAGCCTCCGTATATATGTTCAACCACTCCAACCTAGCCATTGCTGTGCACAACCAAACCTCCTCGAGAAAGAGGTTTCCAACCACTTGAATATTCTTCTGAATGTATGTTTATCTTCTGTTGAAGGTAGAAGTTGATGGCAACACAAGTCTGGGGAAATTGATTTAAATAAATAATGAAAGCATAGGCAAACGATTGAGAGATTATTAGTTAATCAAGGTGTAGCATGGTTATAGTGAACTATAATGATGCTTTAGGGAGGATGTCCAACGATTCCAACCTAGCCATTGCTGTGCACAGACAAACCTCCTAGAGAAAGAGGTTTCCAATCACTCTGAATATTTCTCTGAATGTATGTTTATCCTTTCTTGAAGCCAGAAGTTGATGGTAATACAAGTATGGGGAAAATAGATTGAAGTGAATAATGGAAACTTAAGCAAACAATTGAGAAATTATTAGTTAACTAAGGTGTTGCATGGTTATAGTGAGAATATAATGATGCTTTAGGATGTCAAACGACTACCTTTCTATTAGATAATTCTAAGTGAGGTTTTCTTGGGGGGCTGCAATACATGTAGATTTTGATTTTAATATAAATGCACCGCCTACACTGCAAATGCGTCTTGCAAAGCAAAAGCTATAAGTCACAGGATAATTCTAAGCGAAAGGTTTTCTTAGGGGGCTGCAATACATGTAGATTTTGATTTTAATATATGTCACAGGATAATTCTAAGTGAAAGGTTTTCTTAGGGGGCTGCGATATATGTAGATTTTGATTTTAATATAAATGCATCACCTACACTGCAAATGCGTCTTGCAAAGCAAAAGCTATATGTCATAGGATAATTCTAAGTGAAAGGTTTTCTTAGGGGGCTGGGATACATGTAGATTTTGGTATTCATATAAATGTACCACCTACACTGCAAATGTGCCTTGTGAGGTGAGATATATGTCGGAGGAATGACAAGTTATTTTCTTTTTTGATAACGAGGATTCTCTCCCAGGTAGGACCACTATTGGACCCACCCCAGCAGGGTAAACCCCGAAACCAGCCGTGTACTACAATTTTTTTGGGATTGGGGGTGGGGGTGGGGTGGGAAGCATGTCAGAGGAGTGGTCGATGTGAATGGGTGTGTGAGCAGGTACCTAGTTAGCTCTGAATGGAAGTTGCCTTGACCTACAATTTGGGTTGGGATGTAGGCAGTGGTTCTAGTACCTGACTTTTAGAACTTGGGAGTTGCATAGTAATATTGAACTTTCACCAGTTTCTAGAAAGCCGCGTGCCTCGCTATTTTCCTGATTGTGGCTCGTTTCGTTTCATTCTGCTGTACGATCGTGTTTTTGCAGGCAACTGCTGAGAAATCGCCTATAAATTCCCTCGGCTGTATATCATGAGATGGAAATGAGAAGGCTCGCCATGCACACCAAATACAATTTTTGGAGGCTGTATACTTTGCTATATATCAATTTGTCTTTAGATTGCTAGAAGTTTAAGAGTCATATTCTGAATAGTAGTGTTCCTTATATAGAGTGTTTGAACTATGTTTCTTAAGTTGGAATGTTACTTTTTAGAAGCTTAGCCGTTGTCTTATTGTGATGGAAGTATCAAGATAATGAATGCCTATGCACTCTAAACCGGGATGGTTATGTACATGTTCTTGGTGCTGCCTGGCCTGGGCAAATGTAATTTGTTTTGAAGTATTTAGTAGCTCGAGTTAGCTGCAGAGATTTAGTATTAGTAATATGTACTAATAATCTTCTATACATTGGGATAAGTGGCAAGAAATGCTGCTCATCTGCCTTACATATAAGACGGGGCTGTTCCAGTATTATTTATACTTTCGGATGAGATGGGATGCGTGCGACTTACTTTTCTTCCTTTTTGAAGTTGACCAAGTCTTATTCGACCAGTCATTATTGGTTCAAATAGATAAAAATGATTTAATACTTCTTTTGTGATTAAAAATTGTGAATACAATTGTTTGGATTACATATCACCCAAATAATACTATGTCACTGATGGTAGATTTAATCGTAATAGATGTGAATTGCATTGTTAGCCATACAAGGGAAAGTAAATAATAGATTTATGATCTGTCGTTAGGATCTATGTTTTATAAACAGATCTAATTTGCATGGCTGCATCTTTAAGGCTTAATTTGGTAGGGTGTATTCAGGTGTTGTTCTGTGATTTGTTAAACAACTGGTTCAAAATGATCGGTTTCAGTCACTACAGAATTGGTTTGGTGCGCTGCAGGTAAACATGCTGATTCAGTACGATCTCATTTGGTTGGCAGCAGCTATCTCATTTGGTTGGCCGCAGCTGGACGCGCCTTTAAAGTGGATTCTGCGTATGTTCCAGGAAGCGCAAAGTATTGTTTGCAGCGTATGATGGCTGTGGGTTAGAAACCAATGAGTTTCTTTTCCAGACCTCTAACCAAACAAAAACGGTGCTTAAATTCCGGACGTTTGATCACATTGAATCCGTTTTACACCCTACCAAATCAGCCCTAAGTGTCTCGCAGCTGTCGCTATTTCGTTTGAAGAGAAAATGATGATGCTTGTATTACTAGCACTCGCTGTTATTTTCTTGCTGCAACCTTTTCTATATGTTGCATCCTTGCTCTTCCTTTTTACTCCTGCACTTTTATTACTACCTCTGACCTGTGTTTTATTATCCGCTTATGCCCGTGGTCAGGGCTGAGTTCCTGTTTGCTTCGATATATTGTTTTAGGATTTAACGATTCTTTTTGTTCTTTCCGCTGTTAAGGGCTATTTTGTTGGGCGTAAAACGTCTGATTGAAATTATACTTGGTTGGAAGGTGTTCAAGATAAGTTCATTTATTTTGCCAACTGACATTTGTTCGATTTTTCCAAGTGGTCAACCAACTTGTCCGCCGGCATAAACTTAAACTGGTCAGTGTGAGGCTGTACGATTTTCACAAATTAACTTGACAAATTAGACTTCACTTAGGGTCTGTTTGGTAGGGTGTAATTTGAGAGGATGGTGTTTATTTGCTGTGTTTACAAAATTAGAATTGTTTGGTGGATAATATACCAAAATAGCATATTTTGATAAAAATATGTACCGAAACAGTACCAAACCCATCATAATTTCTGAAATAGCCCACTTTCAAGAGAAAACGTCGCAGTTAAGGAACCGGCTGCTAGTGTACGTACTATAGTGTGAACCGTTGGTAGATGCACAGTATGCAACCGGAAAGACAATTTCGACTTTTGATGCACTATGGTCACACCTGCCGTGTTACTCAAAAGTAAACAATCTCTGCTGCTCTCCGTTGTTCACTCTCTCCGCAACATACCCCACATCTCATCACACGCAAACACTCCTCTACACTAAACAAAAAAATGTAAACTGACGAGTTGCTCTTCGCTCAACCAAACGAAGTTTAATAGATACAGACCAATGCTTATGAACGTAATGGTTTTGAACCCCCACTTTGCACAGTTACTACACTCAACCAAATAAGGCCTTAGGTTGGTCAATGTTGAATGACTTGTGACAGATCAATTTGACAAGTCAGTCACACTTGTCCACAATTCACCCAACCTATGAGTGGTTGGACTGTTTGACTTGTGAATATTCAACTAATGTCTAGCATGTTTTAGGGAATGAGAACTTGAATGATTTATCAAATGTCAGTCGA
Organism: Alisma plantago-aquatica; assembly: GCA_963693085.1. Classification (NCBI taxonomy): domain Eukaryota; kingdom Viridiplantae; phylum Streptophyta; class Magnoliopsida; order Alismatales; family Alismataceae; genus Alisma; species Alisma plantago-aquatica. The sequence goes on along the minus strand of OY856412.1, from coordinate 764,649,699 downwards.
CCTTTTGGGGTATGCTAGAATAATAAGTCACTCAGCCCATGAAATGATGATTGGCTTGTTGTTGGTAAATTTATTATACAAAAGGGATAAAAGATACAAATTAATCTAAACACATCAATTGACATGTATATACTTTAATATCAAAGGAACTCTCATCACCTTTTCTACATGAGAAAAAATCGACTAGGGCAAGAGAAGTGAGGATTAGGGTTTTGGGTGAATCTTGAGCTCCTAAAGATAGCAAGTAGTTCTACTTTTTGATTTTATGGAGTTTCACGGTAACATTTGAATTTTACCATATGGTTTTGATGAATTTATTAGGACAGTCACCTTAGAATGTACTTATGCAGAACCTAATCAAATTGTCCTAAATTCTTCCATTTTCTTCTTCTTTTGCATGCTCTAGGATAGGTTTTGATGTAGTATAGGTGGTTGATTAGAGAACAAAGTTTTTGGAAAAGATTTGGTGAAATATTGGATTGGAATGTAACTTTCACTTGCATGGATATGTAGGTGAGTGGTTTGACCTCAGTTTTGGAAATATGTAACATATTTTATGTTATGAATGCTAGTTCGTGGTTAACTAAGCACGATCAAACCAAATCTTGGGGATTTGGGAATTTTGGGATTTAATTGTGTGTTGGGAATATGTATACAGATATCAAGTGGTGGATCATATTGTGATGATTTTATTACACTTTCTTTGTACTAAACTTGATTGCTAGATTATGCAATCTGCTGTTTGGAGAGGTGATTATAGTAAAATGTTAAATTGAAAGATTTGTGTAAATTATGAATTTTAGAGAGAGTCCCACTGTTAGAATATGTATCCAATTGTTTTCATACAATTTGGAGTTATCATCGTGAATTGACAGTGTTATGTGATATAACAAACACGCGACAAGAAAGAATGAGTTCTAGGGATGATATAGCCAATTCAGGGTAGATAACTAAATGCTACTCTAATATAAGACGATGATTATATGAAGATAAGTGGAGATTTAATTGTATTAATATTTTTCTTTTCTTGACAACAAGAACATTATTAATTGAATATCTAACTCCATATACTTGCTAATCTCGGGTTATGTTTAAAAAAAATGAATTTCTGTAGTTACTGATCTATTTGAGAAATTTTTGGGATAGGTATAATGACAACAAAAAACCCGAATTTGTTATAGAACTAGAAGCCATGGGTACTGTAGATATTCCCAGTTCATCCTATTTAGAAGTGAAACATGTTTCCCTTGTAATGATACATTGGGTTATGAGAAGGAACCCAAACCACAATATCCTCATCGATGACTTAGTTGGTTGTACATGTGGGGATTTGATGGGATATCACATGAGTGGTCACATCCCTACAACTTCAATGACACCTTTTGCTTGAGTGGGATACCTCATGTAGTTTAGGATGACTTGTGCCCAACTTTGTTTCTTGTTGTGATGAGGGGTTTGATGTTCAACATCGTTTGCATGTACTCTGTTGATTTGTGGTGGCACCTCTCTTGAGCACCCTAGACATGAGGCATGCCATTGTGTCCCTACATGCTAGATGTGCCAACATATCAATGAGTTAAGGTAGAGTTGATACAATTTTCGTGGGGTCGTCTAAGACCTTCCTTGAAGATGGATAGGTACATGTCAACTTAACGAAGACAAGTGAATAAGTGAACACAAATGTGTAGAAATGAATTGGATATTTATGTTTTTTACTCGTGTTCTACCACTAAACTTAAAATTATGTGATGAATGAATGTTTTACTGCTCATTTATAGCATGTTTATTCTTGAGCATGATGACAATGTAAAGTAATATATATAAAAAACAAATTCTTGATTGTTTTTACATAATATCTTAACAAGCTTTTATCTTGTGAGTATGCTTTCATGTTCTCCAGGGACTTTAAGTCTGGTATGAGAAATATTATGTCTTTCGGTTTGCATCAACGATCTTCTATATGTGGCATGCATCCCCTAAAATAATATATATGGTAGTTGAATTTCTTTCTATGAGATAGGGAAGTCAATGTTAGTGTATGTAGCGGTAGAATCACCTTGTAACTCTTGACTATCAAGAATAGAGATATTTGTCCGTATAGGGAGTTTTGAGTACTTAGTGTAGTTTTATGTAGATTTGTTCATAAGCTTTACGTGTACATTGTGTATATTGTTCCTTTATAAAATATCCTTTTCTTTCATAAATGATTATAATATGATTTAGTTATGCCATATGTTTTAATTCATTTCACAAAATGGAAAGACTTCTTATTGGTTTTCATACAAGCTAAACTACTTTGTTTTTCTTATGCGTGTGTAGTCTTATTTACCACATGACCTCAAAACATGAGCTCTGATTAGCAGTATTTGGGAGTCATTTGTCATATCTGGTGGCATATAAATGAAGATTAGTTTTGTAACATACCAAAACTTAGACATATTATCTTTTTGACCCTCTTTCTAAGCTTTTTCTTTTATTTCTATCTTTTTTGGCTTTGATGTTCAATTTGTAGAAATAATAGTGGTTTGGTGAATATTTATTCATTATTATTGCCAACATATGAGTTTATGCACAAATACATAAGCAATTATTTTTAATAAGAGTTTAATATGCAAATTTATATCCAGCCATAGTAGCCCGGGTGGTAAGAGCTCACTAAGTCCCAATGAAGGACCCGAGTTCAAACCTCACCGAAGGCACTTTGTGAACGACAATTCATGCTGATTAGGTGCGGGAGGGGGGGGGGTGACCGGACCACACCCTCTCATGCCTCGAGAGTTTACCATGTCAGCTTCGTCCGGGATGGGTTCTCTCGGTCATAAAAAAAATGCAAATTTACCACTTGTGGCATAATGATAAAATAAGTTCATTCTAGATCATTCCTTAGCCTTATGGAGCAAGGAAGAGAAAAAAGAATGAATAATGATGCTTTAATCATGTTAATGTGATATTGAAATTATTTAATATGTTAAATGTTGGAAATAATGGGTAATGGACTAAAACTCATAAAAGGAAGACTAATTTGTTGAAAATAACTTGAGATTCATTTTTATTGAGTTAAAGTTTACTCGAATGACAAGTTTCACAATTTTAGAAAATTAATAATTATCTTTGCAGTAATTGGTTGGAAAATATGAGTTTTTCTCTAAATTATTAAATAAATTAACTAATGACTTGAAAAGTGGAATGAGACCTTAAATTTGTAATCTACATGTCAAAGTATGTCTATTTGTAAATTTTCATCTAATTTGGACAATTTTAAATATTTTATTTTATCTAGGAGAGAGAAAATAATTCAAAGACCAAAACAATTAAATATTATGTTGATAAAAATAATTAATACCAAAATAATGTTCCTCACATTTAGTATTTATTATATGCTAAGTTTTATAATTTTAGAAAGTTTCTAGATGCTTCTAACTCATTAAAAGGATAAAATAATTGATAAGATTTAAATATATTAAATAAAATATTAAAACTCTTCAAAATAATAATTATTCCATATTCATATTCTACATGTTAAAATAGGCCTTTGGTTCAATTTTCACTCAATTTGGAAAGTATTTGATGAGAAGGTTAATTTAGGAAAGAAAAAGTGTGTAGAATCTTCAAATCATTAATTAAAATAACAAATGATTTCAAAAAAATAAATTTATGATAAATTTGTATCCAGCATACTTAATATGACTTATGGGTGAAGTGTAATTATTTTTGAAGAATCCTAGAGTCATTAATGCATGAGGAAAGGGAAAATAACATTTGCTTAATTAATAAATCAAAAATCTTCAAAAGGCAAATCTAACTTTATATTTAGATTCTACATACTCAAATTAGCTTAGGTGAAAAATTTTATTAAATTTGGAGCTTGTTTGCATCCTCAAATAATGAAAGAGAAAGAGTAAAATGATTAAATAAGAACTATAGTCCGAATTGGTTTTGGCAACCACATCAATGTCACACACATGGACTGTTGGATCTTAATCCAACATCTCACAGATCATCTCCTACCTTGAGTAGGAGACCCACACGGGTGAATAGTACCGCTGTGGAGCCTTGATATTTAAATCTAAATTTCTCACTCCTCGGTTGATCATTTTGCATGATTTTTTGCCTATGAGTTGCATTTAAGATTCCACATCTTTTGATCTATTACTTGTGCTGTCTTGGCAAGTATCTTGAAAATCCCCAAACTGTGGTTTGCAAGCTTCGTCGATAGAGTTGGCCTTTTCTATTATACGAGACCCCACATATATATATGGGTACTATGAGTCTATGAGCACCGCTAGCCCTAGAGCGATAGTTCTATCTACCCAATTTCTCCTTTGCACTCATGTACTCACCACCGGTGGTCTCGGTTCGATGTTGGCTTGCGGTGGTTGCAGCTCTCTCCACTGTGCTTCTCCGACAAATTCCTCGCTTGTGTAAGTTCTTCTTGCTTCCCTCTTGATTTCTATGTATTTAGTTTTGAAAAAAATCATCGATTGTAGATTTGTCAAAATTTGGTGCTAGCTGCTTGCTATCCATGGCGCCGGGCCGTGGAGGGGACAATCCCCCATGTATATTTACTCTTATGCCCTCTGTTTTCTCCTTCTTTCTCATCTGTTTCGTGCAAGGACAATATTGTCTTTTGGTTTGCTTTGACATGCAATGACTGGGCATGGGACATGGCCATCAATGATTGGGTAAACTCAACACAACCTCCCTCTTCCTCTCTCTCTTCGCCCCTCTCGCTTGTTTTGATGTGGCATTCTTTGATTGACTCGTTTTACAAAAATATAACTATTGCAAAAGTTGTTCAAAAATTAAGTAAAAATATGTTTTGGAATCAGAAAAATGTGATCTTTCTAATAAAAATACTTTCAAGGCTTGGTTTTGATTTTTATTGAAAGGTGTTTTCTAAAAATAGATTTAATGGATAAAAATCACTAAAAATATATTTTAATCATCATAACTCCAAAACAGACAAAATTATATATTTTCTTAATCATGAGAACCTAACTAGATCAATGGTGATGTTTTCAAAGTCAAAATCAGAGTTTTGTGTGAAAAGTCTAAAACTAGGGTTTTCTTTACATTAATGCACATGATATACCCTAATACATGATTATACATTGAAAATAGGAAAAGTTGATCTTGGATCATCTAAAAGTGGTGAAAGTTGATAATTGAATTCAATATGAGAGGTATGTGCATTCTTACACCCTAAGTTGGGAACTTTGTAATCCAAACCCTATTTTCCTTAATGAGGCATTAATTGAACCCTATTTCCTTTATTATGGTTTCTCTTATTCTAATTGCCTCAAAATTAGATTTGATATATTATTTCTTGGGTCTTGAAACCCCACTGGCATGTTGCAATTATATGATGATTTATCTTTCCACTTTACTATTTCTTGAGAATGATGGTTTATTTGACTATTAACTATAGTAGTGGTACTTATGTACAACCACCCATAGTTTAGGGCATGTGTTATTTTGCCCTGGGAAATGTGTTATTTCTCCCCAATGTAAATATTTTATAGGTGACTGGGAATGTGATTACTCTCCCCTCATCTATAAGTTGAAGTCTGGTAGGTGCCTCAACCCTACTTAGTTACTTTAGTCTAATATTAATCATTCATGCAAGTTCATTATTATTTACTTATTTATGGAAAGAATCTTTTGTTTATGCCTCATTCTCTTGGCCCTCTCATCTTGTGATGAATCTATATCCTTATGTTTCATTATTGTTCTTATCTTTGTTTCTTGTTCATTATCTCTGACACATACCTTGTTTCTTTCTTTTGCCAGGTGCTTTCCCAACCACCCAGGGTTAGATCAAGGAGTTGAACAAAATCAAGGGGACTTAGCTTTTGGCATGGACCTAACTCTTAGAGATGTTGCTTTGGAGACAAGACCTGAAGTAGTTTAGACTTCCCTCTATCTAGATCCTTTTGTTGTTGTAAACCCTATATGGGAGAATGATGATGTACACTTTTATAAAATTGATTATAGTCATGAATTTATATTCCACTGCAATAATCATTGGTCTTTTATATACCATTATATAAAGATTTGAAAATTTTACACCCGTTTCAACATACCTTTTAAGTATGTTCGGAATAGAGGTTTGATTCTTCAAATTTTTGGTAAATGGGTGTTTTTGTTCTTTTATAAGTTCTGACTCTACACGGACACAAGATATTGGTTGTCATTGTGTTTGTCATGCTATTTCTGCCAATCAAATCATGACCTGTTGCATAATTATAGAATATGGAAGATATGAGTAAGGATTATGGAGAGAAAATATATGTGCAATTTTGTATTAATGTTCCCAAGTCTAAAGATCATGAATGTGTATCTTTTTGTATAAATATAGATTATGGAAGATATGACTGACGATAATGTGCAAATCATATATGTATCTCCTTTTTTATGTGACTAGGGCTAAGGATTCGACTGAGACACACACACTTGTTGAGTTACTAAGAAGGAAATTACACCACCACAACAACCTTTCTCTTTGTGTTTTGATAGGGGAAATGTTTAACCCCCTCATATCTAAATGGATTTGTGAGTCAGAGAGGGTACAACCAATATCCCCTTCCAAATCATCAATCGATCGTATCAAGAACACATGGAAGATGTTTGAGTGCTCTTTGACACATGGAAGCTTGATAATTGCACTTTATAGATAAATTTAGATCCATATTCATGTACTTATTTCAATGTATTTTCAAGATTATGTAGTTTTATATTGTATTATGCATTTATTTTGTTGAAGCTTCATGCGATGCTATCTATGCACTTATCAAGTATTCCATGGCACAAGGATGCTGACTAAGTTCATGACAATGACATGTGGATAAAATCAATGAAAATCAAGCGAAGTGCAAAATTTGAGATTGACATCAAATGTCATTCAAGACAGAGACCCTATCCACCTCCAAGGAGAATAAAATGAAGAAAATGATAGTTGATACGACATATCCCCTAAGGGACATAATGTGTCTAACACCAGACTCACTAACATGCTCATACAAAAAGTGAGATATGTTGGATCAATGGGATCAAGAGGGGGGGTGAATAGAGCTACACACACTTCACAAAATCAATCAGACCACCAATTTAATCGTAGTGCAAAAGCTAAAGCAAGCAACAATTTGATGTCCTAATCTAGCATACAAAGCAAGGATAAGAGACAATGAATAGCAAGCACTTGGACAGGTGGTTTAGAGTGGTTCCACATCCTAAACTTAGGAGCGATGTCAGTCCACTACCTAGAGTTGGTTAGACTCTAGGATTTGCAACTTGGTTCTCTTATATATCACAATAAGATTACAAGATACATAAACCACACAACCAAGGACTTAATTTCTCAAGCTAAGAAATTCTACCTATCCAAGGACTTACCCACAAAGCAAGATTCTTCAGCCTTCTTCAAAGGACTTACCCAATCTTACCTTTGTCTTCAGCCTTGCAGGATTTACCTATCTCACTTGAGCTTTGCCTTGCACCTCTCCTTCACTTGGAGAGCTTCTCCACGTTTTCCCTTCACCAAGGGACCTGGAGCAACGAGCTATCTTCACTCTTGAAGATCAGTAACACATCTTCCCCTTCACTCGGAGAAGAACAGCAGCAACTCCTCTTTCACTTGGAGAAGTAGCTTCAATCAATCTTCAAAGGGATTTGGAGGTAGGAAGAGAGAAAGGAGAGCTGTACATAAAACAAGGGATAGCTCTCATACACATGGACCTAACTCACTCTTAACTCACAAATTTATCTTGAAGGTAGAGAGAGAAAGGGGCTCAAGGGCTTGGAACACTCTCAACCAAGCTAGAACCAAGTTTGCAATGGAAGAGCAGCTTGGAATGAACTCCAAGGGGTTCTATTTATAGTTGAGGGTTGCCCTTTAAGTTGTGGGACACTTGGATGCAAAAGTAGTCATTTTTTGTTCAAGAAAACGACTCTATTTTTGCCCAAAACAATTCACCAACGGTCATATTACTTTTTCTACAAACTCCATACAGTGCAATCGATCGAGATTCAATGGGGGTAACTCGACCGATCAAGTAAGAGGCAAACCGATATTCATATGATCGGTCGAGTTTGTCCTGAGGAAACTTGACCGACCATTTCAACTGGAAATGGCCTGCTACCCGATCGGTCGAGTTCTGTGGGTGCACAACTCGACCAATGCAATCTTCAGAAAATCGACCAAGGTTGATCGGTCGAGTTTCAGGCTAGGGAAACTTGACCGACCAAGTGCCTGTAATTGATTTTCTAATTTGTAATAAAAGTGATTAGCACTTGGTGAATTTTGTCCCAAACATTTTTCTCTTCTAAGTTACAAGCCAATTCATCATTACAAGTGATTACATTGATGTTCTAAGGTAGTTTACATAGAAATCCTAAAATGCACACTTGTAGCCATTTTGGCTTGCACTTGGCCCATTCTAGGGCTTTGTATATATGATCCTTTTCATGTACCTAATGCCTGCAAACAATCTTAAACGCACATATTAGATACATATGAATGGAATGGTTAAGTCATTATCAAAATATAGGTAATGTATAACCTCTAGGTCAACATTCTCCCCCTTTTTGACAATGACAAACCATTCCTCAAACATATTGAAAAGGATAAGAAAGTTATACCTTTGCCTTGTGAATTAGGGGGATTCATGATAAGAACAATTTGAATTGCTCCCCCTCAAACTATGCTTCCTCTCACCTGCATGTTAGGTTTTATATACATGGAAAAACAAAAAAAAACATGTAAAATGTAATCCTTTGCATGTCACATGATCAACAACAAATTAACAAGAAAAGGATCACCTAGGCAAGAAAGCAATAGTATAACAACAAGAAACAATATGATTGAGTCTCAAACCATGAGATATTTCTCCCCCTTTTGACATTATCAAAAAGGTAGGGGGGATAGAAGAGAAAAAACTAGGTCTTCTCCAAGACTCAACCACACATATATGCAAGGTAATAAACAACATTGTAAAAGCATATATCATACAACCACGGAGAACATACAATCCAAGTCAGAATCAAAATATAGCTTAAAAAACAGCACCAAGCATAAGATAACACAAATTTAGTAGCCAAAGTGCACAACAAAGATATTCCAAATCAGAAAGATGTCCTCAAGAGCAACTACAACCATAAAGCGAGAAAATAGTAAATAAGAAAATAGTACAACTCAGAATAATGTGTCAGGATGTTACTTATACAAAAGAGTCTAGAAAGATGTATATAAAGGACATGCTATACTATAAGCTAAGAAACCTCCTAGACATCTAAGCTATCTATATCAACTGCTTCCTCATCGTCGCCAGGGTTGTAGTCCTCATCGCCATCTGAAGGCGGAGCAACTGTGCTAGCAGCAGATCCAGCACTATCATCACCATCCTCGTCAGAAGCATCCTCACCATCACCATCATCAGCATCAACATCCTCATCTACATCCTCAACCTGGTCGGGCATCTTCTCGTCATCAGGACCAAAATAGCGACCGAGCCAACAGGCATTCTGCTAAGCCCACGACATACCAAGAGCAAGAAGCTCCTTGGCCTGTGGGAAGGACGGAGCAGAGTCACCCAAGGAGGCGAACAGAGTGGCTAGGGGGCCAGCAGGTAACGACAGGTATGCATGAGCGGAACTACCAGCAACATACTGAGGTGGAGCGGCAGCGGAAGGCTCGGCAACATATGGTGGTGGAGCAGGGAAGTAATGCTCATATGCATAAGAAGCATATGCACTACCTGGGTATGGCTGGTAGATAGGATAGGGTGAAGCACATGATAGGTTCATGGTGGACATGATCGAACACAAATCCTGGTGGAGGTGGTCCTGAACCTGACGGTTGTACGCCTGTTCATGCATCATATACCCCAGAAGGGTTTCATTTGATGCATGGAACGACGCACGGCTAGGGCAGGGATGTGGCTGCGGAGGTGGAGCATGGGTGGAGGAGGGAGGTACACCAGAAGTAGAGGTAGAGCCGGAGGCAGAAGCACCAGGGGTAGGGGTAAAGACAGGGACAACCTTCTGAAGGGTGGTTTCACCAATGCACACTCCTTTTCTAGCAACCGGGTAATGGAAGTCAGAAAAGAGTGATTTATCAATGGCGAACTGGAAAAGACCACAGATCAGGGCTGGGTAGGGGGGGTGGGTGCCCTTGGTGATCTTGTCAGTGTCAAAATAGGTCATGTGGTGCAAGATGTATCTAGCCCATTTGACACCTATATTGTTTAGCAAACAATACATGATGACCGTGGTGTTTTCCGCAATGTCCATTTGATTTCTCTTGGGATGGACATTACAGTTAATCACCAGGGCCAAGATGCGCCTCTGAAGGTCAAGAGAGGATGAGGGCAGGGTTGACCACTTCTTGTAGGCCACGTCGGGTTTCTTTAAAAACCGATGAATGTCCGGTAGCGTCAATTCATGATGTTTATAGAAACCTTCCGGGTCAAGAAGATCGAAATACTCACCATAGTCCTTACGCCAAGTGTTGTTTTCTTCTTCTCCGACAAGATAGTAGTTGAAAGTTTCCTCGGAGATTTGAAAACGTCTACTGGCGATCATCAAGGTAAGAACTATTTTGGTATTCGGCGGGGGAACGAGCGTATCGTAATTCCAACGCAGGTTTGCGTAGAACTCGTGAACTGCCTTTGTGCTAGACAACTGATTGTTAAAGCAGTCATGTTCGATCGCAAGGGAGGACAAGTGGTGACCGGCGAGAAGCCTCGAAACAGAGGTAATGACCGCTTGAAAACGATTTGCGTCAACCAAGGGGCGAAATAGAAAAGGAGATCGGGGAAGAAGATCCTTATACTGATTTACCGCCTCAATAGACACAAAGGAGGTGTTATCAAACGTAATCAAGCGATTAGTCGAGGAGGAAGCTTGAGCATTGCCAGGAGCATGACGTTTTCATCTATGGGAGGCCATGGAAACGAAAACAAAGAGAAAAACGTGCACACAAGCAAGATCAAACCTCAAACGCCGAAGAAAACCCACCACGAGCGCCCGGAAAGGTCAAGAACGGGTTGCTAGGTCACCCTAGGGTTAGGAACGGGGGGGGGGGGGTTTAGGGTTTGGGTGGAGAGCACAGGGCTTAGAGATGAGGGTTCGGTCGGCTATTTTCTAGTTACAAGGGAAAATAGTCGGCCGATCCTAAATTTTAAGTTGGCGCAGCCCGTCGATCGGTCGAGTTCTGAGGGTGACAAACTCGACCGATCGGTCCACTGAAGACCTGCTCTCGGTTCCTGATCGGTTGAGTTTTCCAGGGTGGAAACTCGACCGAAGGTCAACCTGACCTAACATTCTCATTCTTAGATTCTAGCCATATACATGTCTATTAAATTCATTTTTCCATTCATTATGCACAATTAACATACTTAGGCACATTTAGCTCATCATTGGGTACTATTTAGCGATAAAACACAAAATTCGATAAAACCCAAGAAAACAAGCAAAACTAAGCATGTTGACACAAACAAGCATGTATAGGCAACATAAGGTGAAGATAGACATGAGCAAGCATATAGGAAAGAGACAACTAGCTAGATCACATAGCAATGTCATTTAAATCAACAATGAGCAGGTTAGATCGAATAAAATTGAATTGATCTCTAGCTAGAGGTTTTGTAAAAATGTCCGCCAACTGATTTTCTGTGTCCACATGTGTGATATATATATCTTTCTTGGCAATGTGGTCATGAAGAAAATGATGGCGAACCTCTATATGCTTGGCTCGAATATGAAATATAGGATTATAAGATAGATTAATTGCACTAGTATTGTCACAAAAGATAGGAGAAGCATCAAAAAATATGTTAAAGTCTTGGAGCATTTGCTTCATCCATAGGACTTGTGCACAACAACTCCCGACTGCAATGTATTCAGCTTCGGTAGTTGATAATGCCACTGTGCTTTGTTTCTTGGAGAACCAAGACACTAAGCATGGTCCTAGGAGGAAGCAAGTGCCACTTGTGCACTTTCTATCAATCAAACACCCTGCATAATCCGCATCACTATATGCTCTAAGAGTAAAATCCCTTGATTTAGGATACCATAGACCAAAATTTTGGGTTTTGGCTAAGTACCTCAAAATTCTCTTAACATCAGTGAGATGTGACTTCTTAGGGCAAGATTGAAAGTGAGCGCACAAGCCAACACTAAACATAATATCAGGTCTAGAGGCAGTTAAATAAAGTAAACTTCTAATCATACCTCTATAGAGATTCTCATCTACCTTTTCACCTTCTTCATCTTTGTCAAGTTTGGCGGTGTTTGACATGGGTGTATCCATCAGCTTCATATTCTCCATCCCAAAGCGCTTGAGTAGTTCAGTTGTGTATTTGCCTTGGTTGATGAAGTTTCCTTCCTTTGTTTGTTTGATTTGAAACCCGAGGAAGAAGGTCAACTCACCCATCATGCTCATTTCAAATTCACTCTACATAAGAGAACTAAACTCCTTGCAAAGATCAAGATCAGTCCCGCCAAAAATGATATCATCAACATATATTTGAATTATAAGAAAATGGTTAGAAGTGTGTTTTAGAAACAAGGTAGAATCAACTTTTTCCATGACATACCCATTATCTAACAAAAAGTTCTTTAATTTCTCATACCAAGCTCGAGGTGCTTGTTTGAGTCCATAGAGAGCTTTTTGCAACAAATAAACATGATTGGGTAATTTGTCATTTTCAAAGCCCGGAGGTTGAGCAACAAATACTTCCTCCTCGATTGTACCATTCAAAAACGCACTTTTAACATCCATTTGATATAGCAAGAAATTTGTATAACTAGCAAAGGCAAGTAGCATACGAATAGATTCTAATCTAGCAACAGGAGCATAGGTTTCATCAAAATCAATACCTTCCTGTTGGTTGTAACCTTGTGCCACTAACCTTGCTTTGTTCCTTACCACTTTTCCTTGCTCATCTAGCTTGTTTCGGTAGACCCATTTGGTGCCAATGATTTTTCTATCACTAGGCCTTAGCACTAGGGTCCACACACGATTCTTCTCGAATTGCTCTAGCTCTTCTTGCATGGCAAGGATCCACTCATCATCACCAAGGGCTTCTTTGATGTTCTTTGGCTCTAGTTGGGAGATGAAGGCACTATCTGCTTGTTCTTTTTTGTGAGCATCTCGTGTCCTCACTCTCTCAAATGGGTTGCCAATGATCAACTCCTTGGGGTGATTCTTTGCAAAGCGGGGAGTGGGATCCTTCTTTTCTTCTTCTTTTTCTTCTTCAATCACCTGCTTGCCTTTGTCTTTGATGTTGAGGTCTTTTAAGATAGGAATTATTTCATCTGCAACATCATCATCACCAATATGCTTGCCAACAACAGGGTTAGTTTCACTAAACTTAACATTGATAGATTCTTCAATTTTAGACAATTCAATGTTAAATACTCTATATGCCCTGCTAGTAGTGCTATAGCCTAGGAAGAAAGCCTTATAGGATTTCAGATCAAACTTGTTGAGAGAATCCTTCGTGTTGAAAACAAAACAAGGACATCCGAAAACATGAAAGAAATCAATAGACGACTTCCTACCACGCCATAGTTCATATGGGGTTTTGTTGAAAGAAGGATGTGTGAAAACTCGGTTTTGCACAAAACATGACGTGCTAACAGCTTCAGCCCAAAACTTCTTAGGAGTGTCATACTCAAGAAGCATGGTCCTAGCCATCTCTTGTAGCGACCTATTCTTCCTATCAACAACCCCATTTTGTTGAGGTGTGCAAGGAGAAGAGATATTGTGCGAATAACCCGATTTTTCACAAAAACGCTCAAAAAGATCATTTTCAAACTCTCCCCCATGATCACTACAGATAGAAACAATTCGGCAAGAAGCTTCGTTTTCAACCCATTTACAAAAGCTCGAGAAAACGTCAAGAGTATCTCTTTTAGAAACGAGAAAGAAAGTCCAAGTATATCTAGAGAGATCATCAACAATAACAAGACAATACTTGGAACCACAAAGCGTTTGTGTTCTCATTGGTCTGAATAGATCAATATGAAGAAGTTCAAGAACTCTCTTGGTACTCATGACTCCTTTGGATTTGAAGGAGGATTTGGTTTGTTTTCCTTGTGTACAAGTTTGGCATTCCTCATCCTTATCAAAATCCAATTTAGGAAGTCCTCGAACCAAGTCCTTTTTGTTCAATTTCTTCATTTGATGCAAATTCACATGACCCAAACGACGATGCCAAAGATAAAGATCATTTTTATCCACAACTAAGCATCTATTTAGTATGGGCTTAAGAGCATCGAGAATAATAACATAAAGATTACCATTTCTAGTTCCCTTATATATAACATTGTAGGAGAGGGAATCTAGAAGCAAGCATTCTAAAAAAGTAAATAGCACAAGATAACCATTGTCACATAATTGGCTAACACTAATTAAATTATTATGTAGGCCATCAACAAGCAATACATTTTTTATACATAATTCATTGCCTACATCACCCTCACATATAACCTTACCCTTCTTGTTGTCCCCGAAGGTAACCGATCCTCCTTTTTTTTTCACAAATTTGTTGAAATGGCTGATTTCTCCAGTCATATGCTTAGAGCAGCCACTATCAACAATCCATTTCCTTTTAACCTGCAAGAAAAGAGGATGTCGGAACCCAACTCAAACTTTGGGGTCCGGGGTTAGCTTGGGGACCCATTTCATCTTTGGGTTGGTCCCCTTGGGCTTGTAAGGACAATAGGTAGAATAATGGTCATCACATTTGCAATGAATACAAACCATAGGGTTTTTAGAGCCGGAAGTCTCTCCATTGAAAATTGGAGGTTCCACAATCTTTTTCTTACCCTTCTTCTTCTTACCTTTGGGAGAAGTCCCATTACATCCTAAACCACTAGTACCAACTTGTTTGGTAGAGTGCTCTAGAACATCATTTAGGGATTTCTTTCCCGAAAGAAACCTTTGCAAAGTAGATCTTAACTTAGCATTATCATCACTAAGATTTAAAATAGTAGTGGAAATACTAGCAAGATCTTCTCTAGTATGCAAAAGGTCAGCCTCAAGACAGAGGGCTTTAGTAAGAAGAGAATCTTTTTCTAGAGTTAAGCTAGCAACTTCATTTCTAGGCAAAACAGGTCTAGAAGATAGATCATTAATTTGAGCAAGAAATTTTGCATTTTCAGATTTAAGAACAACTATTTCTCTTTGATAAGCATAGATTTCTTCTCTCCTAGCATCATCAATAAGCTTGAGTTCTACATTTTCAGTTTTAAGAGTATCAAGCTCATCTAGGCATTTTTGGTTTTCTATCTTAAGATTTTCAATATTTATAAGATATGTACCATTCTCAACCTCTACTCCATTGTATTTAAGTTCAAGGTCAAGAAATTTCCCTTGCAAGGATTCTATGCTATCAAGATGCAATTTTTCATTTTCATCAAGAATGCCAATTTTTGCATAAAGATCATCAACTATTTTGCCTAATCTTTTCCTCTTAGATTTACATTTAGCAAAAGATGATTGACATTCATTAAGCATATCAATGAGAGTTTCCTTAGATAGCTCAAGTAAATTAACATCACTAACCTTTCTTACCTCACTTACCTCAATTACATCTTCACTAGTTGAGGCCATGAGGGCAAGATGGCATTCTCCATCTTCGGAGCTTGAGGAGCTTGAAGAAGACTCCTCCCACGCCGCATGAGCTGCATCTTTGGATCTTCTCTCATTCTTGTCTTTCCTCTTGTACTTTGCTTCTCTTTTGTACTTGTCATCCTTCTTGTGGCTGCTCTTATGATGGCTCTTCTTGGCCTTTGGGAAGTCACTCTTGTAGTGGCCTTTTTGACCACACTCGTAGCACCTAGGAGTTGAGGAGGAGGGCTTTCTCTTGAAGTGTTTCCCTTTTGAGTAGTTAGCTTCATGATCATTGACACCTTCATCTTCACTTGAGGAAGGACAGGGAGACTTCATGGCAAGTTGTTGTTGCCGAACCATTTCTTCAATTTGAGCTTTGAAGGCTGTGTCCTTTATCTTCTTTGATTCCTTGTCTTCTCTTTTCTCCTCTTCTTCTTGCTTGTCGAGCCTAGGTTCATGGGCTTGGAGGTTACCAACCAGCTCCTCGGTTGACAACTCGCTTAGCTTGTAAACTTCTTCAATTGAAGTGACCTTTGGCTCCCATCTCTTTGGAAGAGATCTCAAGATTTTGGCATTGATTGTGCCTCTATCCATGACACTCCCAAGAGCTGCAAGGCTATTCAAGATGACATTTAACCTTGCGTACATGTCCGCTACTCTTTCATTCTTCCCCATCTTGAAGTTCTCAAGAAGACCACCAAGCATGTAGACTTTGGCCTCCTTGACTTGCTCGGTCCCTTCATAGGTGACACACAACTTGTGCCATATCTCATGAGCCGTGTCCCAAGAAGAGATCCGGTTGAACTCGGATGGAGTAAGGGCAGCGTAGATGATGCTCACGACTTTGGCGTTGAGTTGAGCACGCTTCATCTCAACTTCCGTCCATGTGGTGATGTCCCCTTTTGGATCTTCATACTTGAGATGGACAATCTTCCACATTTCATAGCTCACCCCTTGGAGGTAGAATTGCATTCTCCTCTTCCAATATAGGAAGTTTGTGCCGTCGAAGACCGGGGGTCTCATTGGGAAGCTTCCTTCAAGGTTGAGTGACCCAAGAGCCGAATCGCCCATCTTCTCCTACTTGTTGAAGTAGCTTGGAGAAGACCTGCTCTGATACCACTTGTTGGATCAATGGGCTCTAGAGGGGGGTGAATAGAGCTACACACACTTCACAAAATCAATTAGACCACCAATTTAATCGTAGTGCAAAAGCTAAAGCAAGCAACAATTTGATGTCCTAATATAGCATACAAATCAAGGATAAGAGACAATGAATAGCAAGCACTTGGACAGGTGGTTTAGAGTGGTTCCACGTCCTAAACTTAGGAGCGATGTCAGTCCACTACCTAGAGTTGGTTAGACTCTAGGATTTGCAACTTGGTTCTCTTATATATCACAATAAGATTACAAGATACATAAATCACACAACCAAGGACTTAATTTCTCAAGCTAAGAACTTCTACCTATCCAAGGACTTACCCACAAAGCAAGATTCTTCAGCCTTCTTCAAAGGACTTACCCAATCTTACCTTTGTCTTCAGCCTTGCAGGATTTACCTATCTCACTTGAGCTTTGCCTTGCACCTCTCCTTCACTTGGAGAGCTTCTCCATGTTTTCCCTTCATCAAGGGACCTGGAGCAACGAGCTATCTTCACTCTTGAAGATCAGCAACACATCTTCCCCTTCACTCGGAGAAGAACAACAACAACTCCTCTTTCACTTGGAGAAGTAGCTTCAATCAATCTTCAAAGGGATTTGGAGGTAGGAAGAGAGAAAGGAGAGCTGTACATAATACAAGGGATAGCTCTCATACACAGGGACCTAACTCACTCTTAACTCACAAATTTATCTTGAAAGTAGAGAGAGAAAGGGGCTCAAGGGCTTGGAACACTCTCAACTAAGCTAGAACCAAGTTTGCAATGGAAGAGCAGCTTGGAATGAACTCCAAGGGGTTCTATTTATAGTTGAGGGTTGCCCTTTAAGTTGTGGGACACTTGGATGCAAAAGTAGTCATTTTTTGTTCAAGAAAATGGCTCTATTTTTGCCCAAAACAATTCACCAACTGTCATATTACTTTTTCTGCAAACTCTGTATAGTGCAATCAGTCGAGTTTCAATGGGGGTAACTCGACTGATCAAGTAAGAGGCAAACCGATATTCAAATGATCGGTCAAGTTTGTCCTAAGGATACTCGACCGGCCATTTCAACTGGAAATGGCCTGCTACCCGATCGGTCAAGTTCTGTGGGTGCACAACTCGACCGATGCAATCTTCAGAAAATCGACCAAGGTTGATCGGTCGAGTTTCAGGCTAGGGAAACTCGACCGACCAAGTGCCTGTAATTGATTTTCTAATTTGCAATAAAAGTGATTAGCACTTGGTGAATTTTGTCCCAAACATTTTTCTCTTCTAAGTTACAAGCCAATTCATCATTACAAGTGATTACATTGATGTTCTAAGGTAGTTTACATAGAAATCCTAAAATGCACACTTGTAGCCATTTTGGCTTGCACTTGGCCCATTCTAGGGCTTTGTATATATGATCCTTTTAATGTACCTAATGCCTGGAAACAATCTTAAACGCACATATTAGATACATATGAATGGAATGGTTAAGTCATTATCAAAATATAGGTAATGTATAACCTCTAGGTCAACAAGATATCATGTTACCCATGCAACATAACACATTGCACATCAAAAGCACCAACCTCAAGAAGGTAGCAATATGCATAATAGTGTGTGCTAATGAGACACAACCATTACTACATAATGGGGATACAACATCGGGTATTTTAGATTTATCATGTTGGTTATTGACCGATGCCTAAGTGGGCGATGCTAAAAATAAGCACATTTTTCGTCAGTCAACCTCCCCGATGATGTTGCTTTCGTCATTAATTAGTAGTTATATTCGAACTGAATACATAAAATGCAACAACTGCCGAAATACTAGTTTCTCTAGCACATATCATGATGGCTAAGCAATGGAACAGATGGAAAAATATGTTTATCAGTAATGAATAATGAAAAAAGAAGTACTCATCATCAATTATTGTCATTTCACTGGCGTGGAATTTCTATCTAGTTGATTTTTTTATAAATAACTGATGGGAAATGTATATGTTTATTTTTTTTATAGTAGGTCTGTAGACCTACTGTCCATGCCTGCAAATACTTGCCTAGAGCCAATGTCCTTCAGAACTAAAAGTTCCAAAGAACAACATGCTCTCTGCAAGCATCACAGATTAACAACAAGCTAGAAAACCTGTAAGAAAAACAATCATATATAAAATTCATGGACAAACATACC